>OX467718.1:6002500-6602500 GCA_950111635.1 Agelastica alni | reverse complement strand
TCAGTGTACTCAGGAACTCGACCGGATAATGAATGGGATCATTGGTGTTTATCACTGAGTCGACGGATTTATATTGTAATTCGACCCCTTCAAATTATCTCAAAAGTATTTCATTTATGACTGAGGCTTGTTCGTTTTTTAGTATTAGGATGGCATACTCGCATAACCATTCTGCATATTTATTCGGTAGTAACATCTCCCCTAAGATGAACTCTCATATTTTTGGTAAGGCTCAGTTTTGTCACTGAAGGCCACAAATATTCTTTTATATTTGACATTCCAATTTTAAAGAGTATTGCATGTACCATGCTTTTATATGAGTTCAACCTTTTTTTTTAATAAAATCGGATTGAGTTTTCCAACAGGTGTCAAAATAAAATGTAATTTAAATAAAAAAAACCAAGGAGTTTTGATATCAACCCACAAAATAACTTTCTACCTCTTTTTAACCCCGTTAGGCGATGAGTTCCAATAAAATACGAAACACATCTTTCATTAATTTTGTTAAAGTATGTTTATGCAAAATTTGAAGTAGATTGGACGAAGCAATTCACGTTGTCCCATAAAAACTTTGCCTCCGTTTGTCATCCCCTTAGGGGCAGAATTTCGAAAAAAAAAACCTCCAAGTTTCAGATTTCTACAATACTTTACACAACAACACACAATAATCTTTTTCTTTTTCTTTTTCTTCTTCTTTTTCTTCTTGTAATAGGATGGGGTCCTGCAAGGTCTTTCGTCTGCTTCTTGTAACGCTGATGTACAGCAGCTATCATACCAACGTTTTGGGGACCTATCTACTGGACATCTCGTATCTGGTTTCTGTCTTTTGGCCCACTTGGTAATTGGATCCTTTTGAAGCTACCTGACGGACAATTAATTAAGCTACTTTGTAAGTAGGTATTCACAATATGGTAAAGAAATATGTCCTGTTTGTCATACTCATTTATTAGTTTATTGTAAAAATGTTGAAAAAGGATTGTTGTAGACGAATTCATTAACATATCAGATTTGTACGAAGGTTATGCACTTAAAATCATCAAGTAACATTATTTTGCTAAAATCTCATGTTTTGACCAACTCTTTAAATATTTTATCTGGTAATTCTCAATACTGAGTATATCCTTGGTAGACAGGATAACCAACGAGGAAGTGCTAAAGAGAATAGATAAAGGTAAAGAACTGCTGACAACCATTAAAGAACGAAAGCTCCAATTCATCGGGCACGTTATAATCGAGGGCAAACGATCTGTGGGCAGACGGCAGAACCCATGGCTAAATGATCTGCGTCGATGGTTCGGACGGACATTTATAGATATTTTTAGAGGTGAGGTTTCACGCACCATTATAGCCAGTTGGATTGCAAACCTTCGTTGGCAGACAGCGTCCTAAGAAGAAGAAACTATCTCACCAACGAACTTATTCAGTGTTAAAAAGATTTTTAGTTATCTTTTGCCAACACAGATAATACAAAAGCCTAATTTTTTTTATTATGGTTATTTTGTAATTAGTATTGAACAGTTTTCTGTTTTTCTTGTAAAGATAGATTTAATTTATTAATTTACCCAAATATATCTGTCAAAACAGCTAATCTGAACAACCAAGTCACATTGCTTCATAGGTATTTTAATTTAAAAGAAATGTCAGTCATGAAAATTTCTAATTAAGCTCTTATTTCGAATTATCTTGTTAAGATCTTACCTCGAGTTAACCATCTAACTATGGTAAGAAGCAGTATTGTTTTATGTCTGCTCCCATAATCTTCACACAATATTGAAAACAATAAGGACTAAAAAGGCGTGATTTGACGTAATTAAATATTTTTACTGCTTTATCAAAAACGAGTATTGGATTTGGTGGCATCTCCTTTATCGCGAGACCTTGTCTTTACCGGACACAATGGCTGGAGAGTTTTTTTTCCCAGAGTTTAACTTGATGTGTTTTGTTTCTAAGGTTGATATATTTTGGAGGATCCCATGTGAAGCTACAGGAAACCGCAGTGCACACTATGAGTAACACTGTACTAAAATAATTAGTCCTGCTTGATTTTATTCAGTGGCTTTAAAAAAATTTCCCAGTGTATTTTAACGGAAAATTGCTCGTTTGATAATTTTTTTTGAAACCGGTTAACCATTGGCTTGAATGAAATTTAGATGTAAGTGGGGCGATTATAAAAGATGACTGCTTTTGGTTACGTAAGAATCGAGAGCGTGAAACATGTTTAAAAAATCCTGCAACCAAAAATTATAATTGGCCAATGGCCTTGTGTCGGGTAATTGCCTTCTGGCGGGTAATAAAGTGACAAGTTACTGTATCCGACAACCGGCAATTTTGTATTATTAATATTTTTATTTTTTAATCGAGGGTCACTCACAATAATCGGAGATATACTCGTACATGTCCAAATAAAGAATAATATTTAGATAAACTTTGCGAATTATTTGTAAAAACCGTTACCACTTTGTCAAAATATTATTTTTATTTTTAAATGTATATCATTAAAAACCATTTTAAATTTTATTTAAAAAATATTTAGTTTAGTAAGGTTTAGTAAGAATAAAAAATATTTTGCCCTCTCGTTTCAAATAAGCCACACTTCGTTTTAAATCGACTAGCATTAAAGGATTGCAAGGAAGTTACAAATCTAATGCTTGAATATTTTTTAAAACTGATTTTGACACTTAGTCCGCTGTTGTCATACAAAGCATTTTTATCTTTATTTATTATACTTTGTAACGCTCTTTTTTTCTGGCTTTTAAAGGTAATATTTTAATTGCTTGTTTTTTAAAATAAAATTTATATCTTAAACTTTTGTGACCACAGTCAACGAAAATGTTTTACAGAGTCAAAAACGTGGCAAAACAGATTTTTACTTAACCATCCATTAACTATACACTTGCACTGTAAACAATACAAACGAGTCAAAATATTTCAAAATTAAAAAAGCCCCAAACATGGTCCATTATGTTTTAGTTATACAGTCCTTGATGACCAATTATATCATGGTGAAAGTGCTCGTTTTAATCCTTGAAGTAAGATATTCTTCCTGCATTTATTAAAAATTTTGAACTTTAAGGTATATTTTGTATCCTATTTTGCCCTAGTCCTTTATGAGAATCCGAACCAGTTTATCATAGTTTTCAGCTGTGTGATTGCATAGATAACCTTGAATTACTGCAACGAAACTTTTTCGTTTACTTTTTTCTTACCAGCTTTTTTGCAAATTCATCTCGCTCTAAGATCTTTATCTGTGGTTTAAAAAAGATACCAGCTTTGAAGTTTGTTTTCAAAAGCTGTTGAAAAAGATCTTGAAAGTACTTAAATGCTATCAACTCTTTGTCTAAAGCCGCGACAAATTGTTTGTTGTTTAATATGCAGTGCATCACCTTCCGAGGGTCTATCAGCGATTCGCACTTGATCTTGTTTTTACCTATAAAGAACTCAGTGTTCATTATAGCTGGTTTTTCCTGTAATAGTACGCATTAGTGTCCTGGCTTATCTAGCGAACGATTTATGGCCGCGGTGTGCTTGAAGGCCTCTAAAAAGGTCGACTAATTTCGAGAAAGAAACCGTTCTGTATAGGAATTTCCAGAAATATTGTTAAGATAAAAAAGGAATGTCCTCGATCGAATAAAAAGTTTAAGTTTTTGAAGTAATTATAAAGTGTTATAAAAAAGATTGTATACAGTTGTGAATATCTAAGGGATTCGTCAAGTGTGTAGAAATATTAAAATTAAATTTGTTATTGTACTGAGTGTTTAAAATCATCGAACCCACAGAGTAAATATCGTAACAAAATTTTCACTATCCTCCTACTCAGTAAAAATATAAAAGATGTTGGTTTAAAACATTCGTAATTATATATTTCTATAGACACTACTGGATGGTCCCAGAAGGTTTCCGAAAGTTCTAAAAAATTATGATTATTAGCAGAAACTTGTTGACAGGTACAAAATGTTGTAGTCAGTATTAAATATGAATAAAAAAATGTTCTCACAAAACACCCATGTAAAATGTCGTTTTCCTGACAGCAGAAGTAAAATTTTTAGTTAGTTTAAACAAAAGAAAAACACAATTTTTACGCCGGGAATATAAATAAATTAAAATTTGTTGCATAGTGTTATATTAAGTTACCTACTGAATTTATTTGCATTACTTTAGAATCACATAAAAGATAATTCTACGAGCTTTAAATAACATAAAAATTTACAATTCAAATTATTGTTCGTATAACTGAAGATCGATTAGACTTGTAGACAAGTCAGAAAAATCGTAAAATGGTTTAATCGTTGCAGTTCCGACTTTGGAATTAAAAAAAAAAGACTCTTATGTTTCATATTTTATGCGGACCATAAAGTTTTTATACCAGACTAATATTTTTATGTAGACATGCAATAAATATATCGCTTTTTATATAATAGAAAAAAATAATATTATCCACTTACTGTTTTTATTGATATCATGATTCCGATTTTAATTGGAACACACTCGATTAAAGCATAATTTATTTTTTGCTATTTGCTTTATACCATTGCTGTTTTCAACGTCCATGCCTCGACTCCGTACAAGAGAACGGACCAGACGTAGCACTTTACCATCCTATATCTGAGACTTAGATTTAAGTTTTTATCTGTCAAAAAATTTTTAGGTCTTAGAAACGTTGTTCGAGCTTGCTCGATTCTGCATTTTATTTCCTGATCTGGGTTCCATTTTTGGTTGATCATGCATCACAAGTATTTAAATTGAGTGACTTGTTCAATGCTCTCTCCATTTATGGATATTGTGGTATTTGGAGTATCGTTACTACTAATGGCCATACATTTGGTTTTACGGATGTTAATTTTCAGACCCAATCTTTGACTTTCTTCATTGGCCTTATTTAGTAGAGTTTGTAGATCATTTGCACTATCCGCCAATATCACGGTATCATCCGCATATCGAATATTGTTTAGGGAATTCCGTTTACTTTAATGCCTATGGGACTGTCGGAGATTGACTCAGTGAATGCTCTTTTCACATACAAGTAAAACAACATCGGAGACAAGATGCACCCTTGGCGGACGCCCTTTTTTATTTTAAAATTTTCAGTTGTTCCTGCATTCTGAATTCGGATTTCCGCTCTTAATACCCAGTACGGGTCTTTTATGCAGATGCTTGTTAAGTAAAAGAAAGAAATATTAAATTTATCTCCACCTTTGCACCGGTTTCAGGGTGCTGCCCTTCATCAGCATAGGATAGGTCTTACCTTTCCTTCGACGAGACAAATTCAACACTTTCAACTCTCACCAAGTATACATGAAGGACTGCACGAAAAGCGCTAGTCACGACATTTATACCTTTTAACAAGCACCACCCAGTAAATAACTTCTGAATAGAAGTTTTATACATTTTTATATTTATTTTCGCTGTCAAAAATTTTTAGAGTATTCTACAATGGCATTACAGTTTTCCATAATTTTTCCATCTTTTTTTAAAGATTGGGTGTATGACTGATAAAATAAACCTGTTAACTTTTGTCAACTTCGAGTTGATAATCGTCTTGAAAAATCCGTTTAAAGGTAATTAATAATTTGAGGAGTCGGTGCCGTGGTGCATTTTTCTCGAAGACGTATCCTTATTTGCTACATTGAAAAACCTATTAAGATCAGAAGTGCATCAGACCGCATTCCGCCTACTGAACATGGTAGAGAGTGTTGAAATTGGTGACATATCAGAGCTTTGTGAGGCCATAACAGTTATACCTAATATAGGGGTAATTGTTTAACGAAGACGGGATGTATATATATATACACGTATATCGGCGATAAAACAGCTGAAAGTGGATATAAATGGTGCGGGTAGGATGGTTCTTATACTGCTCACCAGTATATAATTACGTCGTTTTGGCCGTAAAAAAGAACCATTTAAAATATAATTTGAAAACGACATTTAGCTTATTTAAAAGTGTTGTTTATCAGTATCTATAACTTCTTGTATTCCCTAATAAACCCTAGAATAATATTTCCAGTAAAAACTTCTTAACAAAATTTACGCAACAATATGAAGTTAACCAAAAAATTAATTTATCTTATTCTTATGCCCGTTTTTGAAATCAATCGAGTATTTGAATAGTATGCCTATTAAAAGTAAGCTTGCAAATTGTTTCTTTTTGGTAAAATTCTGAAATAAAGTAGCCAAAGAAATTTTCATAAAACTTTCACAGGTCATTAAAAGACACTAACAAATTACTATACCGATGGAAATTTTTGCGCGAAAAATAGAGAAAATACTTTTTTTAAAAAAAATGTGTGGTAAATTTTTTTTAACAATTTTTTTCCTCGATTAAACACTTAAAATTCTTCGTACTTTTTTGCAGTACAATTTACACATTATAATTCACCTATTTCACAATTATTTAACGAAATAAACGTCAATAATACGGAAGAAATTAATCATTAATAGACATAAACAATTACGTAGTTTGACAAAAGACAGCCTCTCAAATTCTTACTTGAAATTGAGACACTGTCGATTTAAACCAGAAATAATGGTATATTAGATAAAATATTCTTATGGCTCAGTTAATAAAAAAAAAGTTATATCTTATAGATTACTTTATAAATTTACATAGAACTGTTTTTTAGGTTAATGAGCAAGTAAGTAAAGAATAAATGCGCGTACAATTGGTTAAAAAAGGTACTGTTGGTGAAGGTTAGGCTAATTTTTTTGTGTTCGTTATCGATTAACAGTTGAATCTATCATTTTTAAATTTGAATTAACAACCGACACATAACCTAACCTTTTATACGAGCGAAGTGACCGACATTTTACAAATTCGCGCGCGCGAAACTAAAAGATAAATAAATAAAATAAATGGTTAAAAAAAGTACTGTTGATGTTAGGTTAGGCCGTAGGTTAGGTTAGGCTAATTTTTTTTATGTTCAGCATCGATTAACATTCGAATACATAATTTCTTAAGTGGTAAAGAAAGATATACGCGCACTCTGGCAACGTCGCAATTCCAACAACGAGTTTGAGGGGCTGTCGTTTTATGTTTCAAATAATGATTAATTTCTTTTAAATTATTAACGTTTCTTCCATTAAATAATTGCAAAATAAATGTGTGAAATAGGTAAATTATAATGTGTAAATTGTGCTGCAAAAAAGTTCGAGGAATTTTAAGTGTTTAATGGAGGTAAAAACTTGTTATACAAAATATTTTTAAGTATTTTAGCATGATTTAAATGATTAACAGTTATGATCCCGTATACAAATGAAAAGATGTTAGCACAGTCAGAAAGACCAAACTGCGCCAATGGCTCTTGAGCTTCATGCAAGATCGCTCCTTACATGTGGCAGTTGACGGTATTTCTTCTGATGCGTTTAAAACTAATGCCGGGGTCCCACAGGGTTCCATCCTGTCCCCCACCTTTTTTCTTTTACACATCAACGACCTCTTGAAAACCACCACGAACCCCATTTACAGTTTCGCAGACGATAGCACACTTGTTTCAACTTTTATATCCTGTCGATCACTTTCGGTGAATGATACAAATAGACTCAGGCAGGAACAGGTTGAGTCCATCAATAGAGATCTTAAAGCAATCGTCGAGTGGGGAACCAACAATCTTGTTCAGTTCAACGCCCAAAAAACACAAAGTGCCACGTTTTCCAAGAAAGTGAATTCCTCAAATCATCCCATTACAATGTCCGGAAATACTCTTGAACCAAGTCCCTCCATCTCGATTTTGGGAGTCACGGTGTCCAATAATATGTCTTGGCATGACCATGATGCTAACATCGCAAAGTCGGCAAGCCAGAGGCTAGGTTTTCTGTGGAAAGCCAGAAAGTTTTTTACTCCTGATCAACTGTTGACGACGTACAAGGCTCAAATCCGACCTGTACTGGAGTATTGCTCGCACATTTGGGGTTCAGCATCAAGGCATTATCTTCGTCTTCTAGATTCCATTCAGAAAAAAACAATTCGCTTGTTAAACAGCTCAACTCTCACAGATACCCTTCACCCTCTAGAACATAGAAGAAGAGTTGCAGACCAGTCATTGCTCTACAGATATTTCCATGGCAGATGCTCCAGAGAAATAAAAACTCTTGTACCACCATTGGCCACATTCGGCCGAAAAAACTCATCACGCTGATCAGTCTCACCCATTTACTCTCAAGATTGACACTACAAGGACCAATTTCATCAATAATCCGTCTTTTACAGGGCTGCTACGGAATGGAATAAGCTTCTAAAATCAATTTTTCCAGAGAACTATGACCTGCAACTTTTTAAAAAGCGTGTCCACAATCATATTCTTTCTATAATCCCTTGCCCTTCTAATAGTCGCAGTTCGGGCCGTCCGCGGCCCACACGATAGGTCTACCCTTTTTGCGACTATTTTCATAAAAAAAAAAATATTCTGACATTAACATTAAAATACGACTAAAATACCTTTTCGTCTGCAAGAGACTGCAGAAGATCTGTATCTATAAAAATTATTTTTTTTGTTAAATAATGTTAAGATCTATAAGTTTTAAAGGATCAGAGGTTAGAATTTCGTGTACAAATGATCATCTATTTGGAAAGATATTAGCACAGTCGGGAAAAGACTGCAGAAGATTTGTATCTTCTTAAATACATATTTTTAAAGTTTTGTAGCAAAATGATTTTAAATAATTTTCAAATACATAATTTCTTAAACGTTTGTAACTATTTTTTAGCAGCAGTGTATAATATATACATTCCCAAAGTGCTGTCGGTCCAAACTGCACGGCAGTATTCTCGCCGCAAACGTCGCATAGGCGCTCTTTTAAGACTAAAATCTTGTCGTCGAAGAACTCGTGGGAATTCTATCAGAATGTCAACACATGTTACTTCATTCGATTATGTTGCCCGGTGATGTCTAACTATTTAACAACAACCACTCACTTACACTCCACTTTTTTGCCAACTTGGAATAATCACTTTGTGTTCTTGATAAGCACTTCTTCAACAGTCTAGATAAATCTTTCAGCACCCAATAACTCAAATACGCCTTCATGTTTTCTATAACATTTACGATTGTTATCTGTCTTCAATATACAAATCGTACTCATTGGTTGGTTTGGCTTTATACACTGACGAATTTTAACCGATAACTAGTCCTTTTTATTGGAACAATTAATTTTTGGCTAATAATGTGTGGCTCCCAAACATGAACTTAAATTATTTGTAGACTTTTTAGAAACAATAAGCCATACGAGCAGGGGTTTTAAATTATGTAACATTTATTTTGAGTCTAACATAAATATTAATATTTTTGATAAAAGAAAACTGTTTTATCCCAAGTTTTTAATAGTAGTCAGACAGACGACAGAATGGTTAAATGGTTATTTGTACAATACGATAATATAGTAGTTAATCTTTATTTACAGTTTTCTACTACTTCTCAATTTTTTAATTTTGCTCAAAATAAACGAAGTATTGTTTAATTTAAAAACAATTTAACGTTGTTTAAATTATAGTGGAAAATCTTGCAAAATGGAATTAAAATATTCACCATTCACCGTGTTTGATATTTGCAATGTTGTCAGATTTGCCGTTTCTCTGATATTATTAGTCACTTTGGTTTTTTAAATACATCACCCTGTATATTCAGGTCATTATTGGAATCTCCTCTTCAATACGAGTTCAGCTGTTTATTTATGATTTTATGTACTCTAAAAGGTCTGGTCAAGGTCTAAACAATCATGGAGAAATGTGGTAGACGCATTCTACCATCGATTAGGAAACTGTCAACTTACAAATGGTGCACATTTTGAACATTAGATTGAGTAATCATTATGTTAAAAATGTTGTAATCTTTTAATTGTTTAATGTAGTTGAAAATTGTTTGTATTAAAAAATATTAATACAATTAGGCATTGCCACACTTCTGTTTTATTTATTTAAGACCTTTTAGACTACATAAAACCATGAGTCACACATGTGACTAAACTCGTATTAAAGAGGAGATTCCAATAATGACTGAATATACAGGGTGATGTATTTAAAAAACTGAAGTGACTAATAATATCAGAGAAACAGCAAATTTGACAACATTGCAAATGTCAAATCTGGAATCTTGTCATAAATTTTTGGTCCACTCTGTATAAAGAGTACAGTGGTGCCAAATTTTAACGTAGGCAGTATTACTTAAGGACACTTTTATTTTTATATACTTTGCGACCATAAATTTTTTCTACCAAGATTGATATAATAATTATGTAAAAAGTAAAAAGTTTACACCCCACATAATACCTACGAATGTAACATATTTTTTTTTATTTTAATCTACTTATTTACTACCTCTAATAAATAAGCAAAAGCTTTTTATGTAAATAAGTGCTCTTAAACTACCATAAAAAACCATTGTTTTTTTCAAATGTAATAAAATATATTTTTAAGAACGTAAATCTAATCATAAACATTTGACTTATCTTAAGTTTTTTACCTCAAAAAGCATTAAAATTCAGAAAACCAGCTGGGCGGACGCCGTATTGAAGAGACAAAATTTATAAGTACTGTAAAAAGCGCAATTAAACGGCATATTAAATTATACAGCAACAAATCTTTTTTGGTAAGGAAATAAAAAAAGTAGACATTACGCAGATATTACTCACTTTTACGAGTAGTCTTGAAAGCAGAAAGAAAGGATGCCATGGTGTTAAAGCTGAGAAACTTTCAATTGAAACAAAGGGAGGAATTCAGGACTGTACCCACCCAATACAGTGTTAATGTATATCTTGTGGTAATCCAAATGAAACATTTACCAGACAACATATTTTAATTTATTTCAAAATCTTTTTATTTATTTGTATTGTCTTATAGTTACTTTCATGATAATATTATCAAAGTGTTGTTATGAAGTAAACTTGAATTATTAAAGAAAGAAATTCGTCAATGGCCTCCTCCACCATATTCCCAAAGTCAGCAGATATGCAGTGCCAAGTCATACTGAATTCGGTATCAGTGGCATGTCATAAATATTTTTAAATGGTTACCAAAAATTTGTTGAAAAATAAATAATGTTTTGGTGCAAAAATAAAACTCTTGATACTTACTAAAGCGGTGTAATAAAATAAACCGTTAGGTAAGAGAGACCACCCCCAGAGATTGAAATCAATAAACATCTGGTCTCCATATTTATCGGCCGTCTAATTTAGTGAGGAAGGGTATTTCAAAATAATAAAAGTAATTTTAGTCTCATGTAAATATTCATACTGTTCTGATCGACAATACAAAATAGAATAAACAAAGAGCCAACCATACGTGTTTCATTTAATTAACCATAACCTGCGCTTATAATTTTCAATAAAATTAGCATACATACATACATAAAGTCACGCCTTTTTCCCATAGGGGTAGGCAAAGACCACTTCCGCTACGGTTCGTACACACATCTTTTGCTTTCTCTACTTTCATCAGTGCTTTTATACACGCTCGTCGGTTGTTGGTACTCTTGACCTGGCCTTTCTTCAAAACAATGTTGATCTGATCGAGATATGCTCTCCGAGGTCGACCTCTACCGACTTGTCCATTCACACTCGCCATATAAATTTGTTTCGTCAATCTTCCTTCATCCATCCTTTCTAAATTACCAAATTACCAAATGATTAGAGAAAATTTTAAATGAAAGTTTTTTGGTAAAAATTTATGAAATGAAGAGAATTTTTTTTATTTTTGGTTTTCATGGATGGTGCCCATTATACTGTTTATAGAAGTTTAAATGGACAGCAAAACTTAAACCATTAAATTGAAAATGGCAATTAGCAATTTATCATTATTATGAAAAGGCTGGATATTTTATTTCGTAAAACTAGTTGCACGATGATTGATAGTTAACATCACTCTTTTAGGACATAGGAAAAAAATCTTAAACGTCCCTGCATCACGCACCAATGAAAGACAGTTTTTACGAGCCCAAGAAAATAAAAATTCAGTTTGAATCCGAGGCAGTAAAAAGTGTGTTCACTGTTAAAATACGACAGCCATATTTAATACCTCATTGTCGTTATAAAAAAGGAAATGAAATAATTTGGATTCAACAGTCCACATCGTAAAATTCGACTAGGGCTTTTTTAGCGCTAAGTATCCCCATAAATTGTTTTGTTGGAGAAAGTAACAATGAAAATGGTATGTCGCTATTGATATTGAGATTTTTTTAAGAGCGCATAAGATGGGCTTTTATGAAATTTATTTACAGCTTTGAGATGATTACGGAAATGCGTAATACTGTAGAAATAAAAGCATTGAAACATTGTATTTTATATTTTTTGTGCACAGAAGGAAAAATTTAATTCTTAAAAAAAAAACTGTGGCTACAAATTCTAAATATTTACGTGCGTCTTTACCTGTGACGTATACAATCGAAAAGACCACAAAGTTTAACCAGCTGCTAAAGATATGGTCTGTTACTTTCCAAATTAGGCAACCCATTAATGGTCAAAACTGAAAGTTTAAATGCTGGTTAGATCTTTGGCAACAGGAACTATTGCAAGAAGATTTTCTCCTCCTCTGTCCATTTTATGATATGTTGCTGGATATATTACAGATCAAACTATGCAAGCTAAAAAGACCTTACATCCCTCGTCCGGTACATATGGACCGCGTGAGCATTACATCGGGGTATTAGTTTAAAAAAACCCTGTACTAATATAAAAAATCCGGTACGAGTTCATTTTATATTTTTGTTATAATTTTTGTGGTAGGCAAAAAAATCGGGAAGTATATAACTATTTTGTAGGTATTTTGAGTGGAAATGACTGACCAGTGTCGTAGAGTATATGATTAAAACATTACGTTACTTTAAATAAATAAATATATTAATATTCTTAAACTGTAGGTACTGTAAATTGTATTTTTATTTTAATAAAATTTCTTTATTTTATTTAAAAATAAAAAGTTACTTGCAATTTGTAAAAGATACATTTATTTAATTAATACCTATTTTTAAATGATATAAACTACGATTAGTTACAAAACTATTCAAATTCAAAATAAACAGGATCATCTTCGGAATCCGAGTCGTCTTGCAGGTTAATAATTAGCGGTTGTGTCTCTACAGTCGCATCAATTATATTGTCAAGATCCCACATTTTTTGTTCTTCTTCTATTACATGTCTTACTGCATATCGCCAATTTTGTTCTGTAATATGTTGTAAAGACTCATATAACAATTCACGTACAGCTTGTATTTTATATGACGTATTTTATATGACGTATTTTTTCTAGCCACATAGCTTTTCATTTGTGCCCAAATGAGTTCAATTGGATTTAATTCGCAGTGGTAGGGTGGAAGTCTAAGGACTGTGATGTTTCGTCTTTCCGCCATTTTGTCAACTACGTATTTCTTGAACTTAGATTTGTGTTGCCGGGCAATTTTTAAAAGTTCTGCTTTAACCATTCCATCTTTGTAAGGCAGGGACTTATTCCGCAGCCATTCAATGGTATCCTGTTTCTTCCACGCAGTCGTTGGAAGTCTTTCTACTAGTCGTGAATGATAAGGTGCATTATCTAATACTATAATTGAGTTTGGTGGTATATGTTCAATCATCTGCTCAAAATACTCTTCGAAAACATCAGCTGTCATCTCCTCGTGATAGTCTTTTGTGCTTTTGGATTGAAATTCCAACAAACCATGCTTAGCAAATCCTTTTTCACTGCCAATGTGAGAAACTATTAATCTACTGCCTTTACCAGAGGGTGGGGAAATACCAGTAGACCAACCTTCCATAAAGGCTTGCCTGGAGCTTGATATATTTTTATCTGACCAAATTTTTGTGAGAGTATGACCTGCGTTTACCCACGTTTCGTCCTGATAGTAAATTGGCTTTCCTTCAGCCCGAAGTTTTCGTATAGATCTTAGATACTTTCTTCTCCAACATATTATCTCTTCCCGGTCAATCAAAAGTGATTTTCGGTCTGATTTCTCCCACCGGAAATTTAATTCTTTTAAAACTTGCCACAATTTGGTTCGTCCGACATGAGGCAAATCCGGGTCGTCTCTAACTTCTTGTAAAATTTTGTTTAAGTTGGGTATTTCTTTTTTGTAAAAAAATTCGTGAATTTTCCTTCGAATACCATTTTTGGCAAATTCATCAATTTCAATAGGTTTTCTCCCCCTCTTTAAGTATTCGTTTGTATTTGGGTTAGCTATACCTTGTTTTTTTCTTTCTGATAGGAACCTATATATTGTTGACTTCCCTACGCCCGTCATGTGGGCACAACTCTTGATTATGTTCTGAACAGTGTTTGTGGGATTCTGAGAAAGCAGAGCATCGTGAACGTTCAAAACAATAGTCTCTCTTGGTAAATAGACAGACTTACTGACTGTACGCAACAGTACCGGTGTAAAACTTGATGATGTTGATGATGATGACGAAGCCATCGCAAGCAATCAAACAAAACAAGCAGGAACGAAAGGTACGTATATGTTTGTAGGAATATGAAAAAAAGTTACTCACGCACTGCACAAAATTCGCAAAATAAATATTAGAGACGTTAATTACTGCCGTAGACGCCGAAACACCAACGAGCCGTAAATTAAATGCGATCAAAAACGTACTAAACCTAATGAGGGTCAAACTTGCAGTGAGCTATCAACAAATTGTGTACGGACATGAATAAACACCTCAGGAACCTCCGCCTATGATTTTACGACTATTACGGCCGTTTTATGACTTGGACGCACATTTTGTGCTATCGACAAATTATGAACGGACTATATTTAAATACATTTTTTATACAAAATCTGGCGCTATAACTTTTTTATTTGGTCAATAAAAATCCGTATATCACTAATCAAATAAAAAGCTTTTAACAAAATGAAGTTTCATATTTTACTAAATAAATAGGGTAAACTGTTGATAAAAAACGCTTTTAACATAATGAAATTGTGAGGTTGATTATTTTAGGTTAAAATTAGTAAACAAGAGATTATTCAATTTGGTCTGCAATGTGCGAAAATATTAATACTTTGGTTCCGTTATGTTTGTAGTGGCTGGATGATGAATTTGTAAATTAAACCGATGGTGTGGATGGGAATATAAAACGTGGATTAAATTTTAACAGGTTGAAGTGAAGTTCGATTGGTAACGGTTGTTGGTAAACTGAAAAAAAAAATACAACTTTCCAAGTTTTCGGACGTACTTCTCGACGAGCCGCCGCCGATCAGTATCGAATTCGTCGATCTCACATTCAGTTGAGACGGTTCGGTATCAATTTGAAGCCAACACATTGAAACAAATGTGTTTACCGAATCGATATTAATCTGATCAACTCCCAGATCGCTCACTCTTTATTTCTTTTACGTGTTTTTTTTTAAATTTTAGTCGTAACTAAACTTACAAAGCCGTTCGTGACTGCTATATCTAGAAAATAATTGACTTCTAAATAAAATATTCCTTTATTTTTTCTCTATAGTCCGTTCATAATTTGTCGATAGCACAAAATGTGCGTCCAAGTCATAAAACGGCCGTAATAGTCGTAAAATCATAGGCGGAGGTTCCTGAGGTGTTTATTCATGTCCGTACACAATTTGTTGATAGCTCACTGCAAGTTTGACCCTCATTAGGTTTAGTACGTTTTTGATCGCATTTAATTTACGGCTCGTTGGTGTTTCGGCGTCTACGGCAGTAATTAACGTCTCTAATATTTATTTTGCGAATTTTGTGCAGTGCGTGAGTAACTTTTTTTCATATTCCTACAAACATATACGTACCTTTCGTTCCTGCTTGTTTTGTTTGATTGCTTGCGATGGCTTCGTCATCATCATCAAGTTTTACACCGGTACTGTTGCGTACAGTCAGTAAGTCTGTCTATTCACCAAGAGAGAAGACTATTGTTTTGAACGTTCACGATGCTCTGCTTTCTCAGAATCCCACAAACACTGTTCAGAACATAATCAAGAGTTGTGGCCACATGACGGGCGTAGGGGAGTCAACAATATATAGGTTCCTATCAGAAAGAAAAAAACAAGGTATAGCTAACCCAAATACAAACGAATACTTAAAGAGGGGGAGAAAACCTATTGAAATTGATGAATTTGCCAAAAATGGTATTCGAAGGAAAATTCACGAATTTTTTTACAAAAAAGAAATACCCAACTTAAACAAAATTTTACAAGAAGTTAGAGACGACCCGGATTTGCCTCATGTCGGACGAACCAAATTGTGGCAAGTTTTAAAAGAATTAAATTTCCGGTGGGAGAAATCAGACCGAAAATCACTTTTGATTGACCGGGAAGAGATAATATGTTGGAGAAGAAAGTATCTAAGATCTATACGAAAATTTCGGGCTGAAGGAAAGCCAATTTACTATCAGGACGAAACGTGGGTAAACGCAGGTCATACTCTCACAAAAATTTGGTCAGATAAAAATATATCAAGCTCCAGGCAAGCCTTTATGGAAGGTTGGTCTACTGGTATTTCCCCACCCTCTGGTAAAGGCAGTAGATTAATAGTTTCTCACATTGGCAGTGAAAAAGGATTTGCTAAGCATGGTTTGTTGAAATTTCAATCCAAAAGCACAAAAGACTATCACGAGGAGATGACAGCTGATGTTTTCGAAGAGTATTTTGAGCAGATGATTGAACATATACCACCAAACTCAATTATAGTATTAGATAATGCACCTTATCATTCACGACTAGTAGAAAGACTTCCAACGACTGCGTGGAAGAAACAGGATATCATTGAATGGCTGCGGAATAAGTCCCTGCCTTACAAAGATGGAATGGTTAAAGCAGAACTTTTAAAAATTGCCCGGCAACACAAATCTAAGTTCAAGAAATACGTAGTTGACAAAATGGCGGAAAGACGAAACATCACAGTCCTTAGACTTCCACCCTACCACTGCGAATTAAATCCAATTGAACTCATTTGGGCACAAATGAAAAGCTATGTGGCTAGAAAAAATACGTCATATAAAATACAAGCTGTACGTGAATTGTTATATGAGTCTTTACAACATATTACAGAACAAAATTGGCGAGATGCAGTAAGACATGTAATAGAAGAACAAAAAATGTGGGATCTTGAAAATATAATTGATGCGACTGTAGAGACACAACCGCTAATTATTAACCTGCAAGACGACTCGGATTCCGAAGATGATCCTGTTTATTTTGAATTTGAATAGTTTTGTAAGTAATCGTAGTTTATATCATTTAAAAATAGGTATTAATTAAATAAATGTATCTTTTACAAATTGCAAGTAACTTTTTATTTTTAAATAAAATAAAGAAATTTTATTAAAATAAAAATACAATTTACAGTACCTACAGTTTAAGAATATTAATATATTTATTTATTTAAAGTAACGTAATGTTTTAATCATATACTCTACGACACTGGTCAGTCATTTCCACTCAAAATACCTACATAATCGGATTAAAAGTTTTATAGCTGTATTGTATTTATTCAGATACAAGGTGGGTTAGTCGAAAACATCTTAAACTGCCAGTTTTAGGTTGGTTTTTGTTATTATATCATACTACCTGTCCTCTCTGTATTTCAGTTCTCTAATGAGGGTCAAACTTGCAGTGAGCTATCAACAAATTGTGTACGGACTATAACTTCGAATGTAATTCGAAATAAAATCTGTTTATCAATTTTTATTTTATATTATTTTTTTAAGGCAAATAATCTAAAGGAACGAATTACATCAGAAAGTTTATTCCATATTGCAATTTGTGGGAGTGTTTTCGTGAAATGTAACAGGAAGTAAGTTACAAAGTTGCGTATAAAGTTTGCTGTTATATGCGTAAACTATATAAATAAATATTTACTGTTGATAATAAGCCTCAATAAAGTGCAGATCATTGATAAAAAAGTTCGAGTAAGTAATATTAAATAATTATTCGAAAAAAATATTTCAGTATTTAGCTTTTTTAATTTCAAGGTTGATTTCTGACACTCCTAGTGTCAATTAAATAAAATACAGTTTTCATTAAAAAGAATTATTGTTTGTTATGAAAAATCATTTCAAATAATACCTGACCCATTTTTTTCGAATATAATTTTAAAGTTGCTTATTACTAAGGTGAGATGTCAAATGTAACACATCATATGCGACTACTGTAAGACTTGCTCGTTTTATTTTGATTCTGCCGGAATTGTTGTAGGCGTTGAGCATTGCTTTTTGGTATTTTATTTGCACTCTGACAGTTGCGCTTTCCATACTCTTTTGGACTCTGAACACATGATTTTACTTTTGTCTTCCTATAATAGTAAAATAATAATTACATGTACAATAAACGAATGTAAACAGTAAATACTTTTCAGTTAAAAATAAAAATGATCATCGTCATACTGTGGATTATTTAATCCCCAACCCCCAATGCCATTTAAACATTTTGGTATAATTCTTACCCTCGCTTGGGGTTGAAAGTAGTGTAGTCAAAAATACCGGAAAAGAGTGTCCCCCTTTAATCAAAAATCGACGGGTCTAAGCGTTTTCCTAAAATATTGACGGGGGTCTGCAAATAGCTCTGTTTCGTTTTCGGTTGGCCACCCTGTATATACCATTTTTATATAAACAGATATTGCTCTTATTGTTTTACCCATTAAAGCCAGAGGAGACTTACCTTTTATAACCAGAGGCATTAAATTGTGAAGTTGTTTTAAATAATTATCAAGGTATATTTGAATTTATTGAAAAAGTTTATCTCAAGTATCTTAACAAGTAGAAGCAGATATTGACTATATTTATGTATACTTAATACAAATCTTTCATTCATTTAGTTCCAGCGTGGAATTTTTTTAGCATTTCATATTAGAGCAGCAATAATCGTATTTACTTTCTTGCGCAAAAGTTAAAAACTGTGGAACTTACTTTTACTGCAAATTTTTTAACCTTTTTAACAAACAATACAATGGATGAAAACGTTACTAAATTGTGAGCATCATCGATTTCATTTTTCGTATTTATTAAATACATTTACATTCAGCATTTCCTTATAGCACTTAGTTGTTCCTTAATATGAGCAAATAACCATGTATTTTTATGAACATGAATAGTCAGAGCCGTTAATTAGCATTTTTGTAATGGTTATATATAAATAATTATATAATTTTAAACCATCTGCTCATTTTAACGTTAAATATTTAATTTCTTACTTTATATTCAGATTTTAAAATTTTTTAAATAATTTAGTACCTATATGTCAGCTGGGTGTAAAAATTAACGAGTCTAAAAGAAAAATAAGACTTACAGACTAATCACAAATATATAAGAATTTGCAGCAGCGAAACTTTAGAAGAAAATTGATATATCTTGACAGCTGCATAAATGTAATTCCTGAAATTCCAATTTCGACACTCACTTAGGTAACTGTGAAGGATGACAGGATACGTTTTATGGTTAGCTAATAAACACCAATATGACTGTCGAGAATTTAATTGACATAAGTTGGAAAAAATGGCATTAGGCAATCATCATTTCACAACTGGCTATAATTTTCATTTTTCTTTAATAAAAATTTGGATCGTGAAAAGGGGTTTAAGCGAGATGATTTTCATTTCCTTGAATGATACCATAAATTGCAGAACCGATGTACAGGGCCTGAATGCACAATATAATAATTTATTTTTCATATTTAAAAATCAATAAAGATAAACAGCCGTTGGCGTTGATGGTATGTAGACAATTAGCGAGAAAAATAAAAATAATTAGTTCGTTAAAAAAAAATTAACATAAACGCATATTCTTTTGCCTCAGTTTGTTTGTGCTATCTATATGTGATTTTAATATTATTGAAGGATTATTTTTGTATATTTGAATAAACGGAGCTTGCACGGACTGGTTTAACATCAAAAAAGGTGTGAGACAGGGATGTGTGGCTTCGCCATGGCTGTTTAACTTATATATAGAAAATTGTTTAAAAGATCTAAAAGAGAGTGCGTATGGATTAAAAATGAATGATTTGATTGTCAAATGCCTTCTTTACGTCGATGATCAAGTCAAATTAGCGTTATCTAAAGAGGAGTTGCAGGCGATGGATAATGTTATGCATGATTCCCTGAAAATCAAAGGGATGAAAATAAGTGTGAGCAAAACGAAAGTAATGGTTTTTGAAAGGGAAGAAAGCATGACAAACTGTGGGGTTGTGATTGAGGGAGAAAGAGTGGAACAAGTTAATGAATTTACTAGAGATGGAAAGTATGACAGTGACATTGAGCGAAGGGTGTTGGCAGGAAAACAAATGAATGGGGCACTGCATAGCTTTATAAATAGCCGGAAAGTGTCAAAAAAGGCACGTCTGACGGTGCATAGAGGTGTGTTGGTTCCTACACTTATGTATGGTAGTGAATGTTGGGTTTGACAGAAGAAGCATGAAAATAGGATTAATGCTGCGGAGATGAGTAGTCTGAGAATTATAACCGGAGTGACTCGGTTGGATAAAGTTAAGAATAGTGAGATAAGAAAACGCTGTGGTGTAAAAGAAGATGTAGTCAAAAAGATAGATAAGGGAATGCTTAGATGGTATGGACACGTAGAAAGGATAGATGAAGGAAGATTGACGAAAAAAAATTATAAGGCGAGTGTGAATGGACGTGAATGGAGCATGTATGAGAGCACTGATGAAAGTAGAGGAAGCAAAAGATGTGTGTACGAACCGTAGCAAGTGGAAGGAAGTGGTCTCTGCCTACCCCTATGGGAAAAAGTCGTGACTTTATATATGTATGTATTTGAATTTAAGGGATTAATATGTGACTAAACTCACTTTGAAATTATTAATATCTTATGCATAAATAGTCAATTGTTAAACATAAGAATAAGTCTACTGATGATGTTGATTAATTTTACCTATTATAGAATTTTTTTCCGTATGGGTAGCCCTGAGAAAGATCTAAAATAAAGTTTGAAACGTCGGCGATTTAAGAAGAGCGAGAAGTTTGTTTTCTTTGCCCTAAACCCGCTATTCACCCCGAAAAATAATTGAGAAGGACATGAACCAGAATAATATTAATATTAATATTAAAAATTATTATTATGGGCATAAATTGATAAATGTAAAAAAAGTGCTCTCTTATCGTTAAATATTTTTAACCTATTTTAAATTTTGTGGATCAGGCTTTTTATTTCTGTCCCAAATTTATTCCCTAATAGTGGCTTTGAGTGCTGCCCTTGGAGAGATGACGTGACGAATCGTCATTACTGTTTGCGAAAGCCCTTGCTAGTGCATACTTTTTTTTCGTGAGGCAGGCTCATGAACATATTTCATTCTAAATTTAAAGAAACAAAAACGCCATCGAAATGTTATCTACCCATTATAAGGCAAATACCATCGAAGAAAAATGCCAACTTTTCTGGGTAGGAATGTGAAATGTTGGCCGTGAAATTAATAATGAAAAATAAAGATATTTACAACAATAATTAATCACGCGGTTAAAATAGTATAGTAGCGTTCATTCTGCTTTTCTAAATGGTTGCAGAAACAAACATTCATGCTTTTCCTTGGCCTCTGAGGAGCTTGGACTTAAATGCAATAGAAATTTTATAGGGTCATATTTAAAAAAAAAAATTATGCACAAAATTCAGACGAATTATGGCATATAAATCAGTAAATTTGTAAAGAAATAACTCCGGAGTTTGTTTAAAATTTAGTAGCTTTAATACCTAGAAGATCAGATTCGTTCATAGAAAAAAATGAAGCAATGACAAAATATTATGTTTTATTTAAGAATATTCTATTTGTTTATTTATTCATTTTTTGTCTTTCATATTCCCAGCGTTCCCCTCTTTTTTAAATTAATTGTATTTGAGTTATTCCTGTTTTAGTTTCACCACTTCTTCACTTAACGACATAAATAAGGTTGACATATATCAGGTGTTAAAAACCTTTATGCATATTGACGAACGGGTAGGTTTTGAGGTGAAAGCCCAACTTACCAAAAATCATGAAAATGTTATTTTAATATCCGGATTTCAAATTCGCTAGCTGTAAATTTAATGAGCAGATTTTAAATATTTCTGCATTAGCTCTATTTTTAAAATACTGCACCAGTAAGTGCTTTTTTTTTTCTCGATTAACAAATGGGCCTTGAAAATGTCCTTAATAAGCCCATAAGCCCTATATTGGATCATAATCCAATATAGGGCTTATGGGATTTAAAAAAACAAAACAAAATGACTGTATATTTATTTGGTAGGTTGGTATGACTGTTGTGAAAAGCTGACTTACATTTCAAGAAATTTTTTTTATGTATAAACTTTACTTTACTTTTCGTGTCCGGTTCAGACACTAATTTTTCAATAATTAGCGGCCACGATGGCCTTGTCATTTCCAAAAAACAAGTCCTGCATCCTGCAGGATTGCTGAAGCATAGGACAGACCAGAAGATTCAGATCCTGAATTGCACCACAGTCGCATCCCATGTCCTCGCAGTCCGGAAGTAGTCCCTATCTGGTCATATTCGCCTTGCATCTCGAAACTCCAACTCTCATTCGATTTAAAGTCCTCCACACAGGATTAGAGCGTTGGCTTGTGGAAGCAAGTTCATCCTTTACCATTTCTGCATTGTTCTGATCGAGTACCTCCCTCCTCCTCTCAACGCGATTTACCTCCGGGGAACCCTCCAGTGCCTTGGTTCAAAAAAGAAAACTTTTTCTAGACCTGAGACCTTTGTTCGGCGGTTGGTGGCCGTGCAGAGAATGTCTTGGGTCGTATTGTTGCTTTTTCCTTTCAATGTCGACAGCAACCTCGCGTCGAATATGAAGTGGGTCAATTCCAATTATAATATATAGAATTTAAATTTTGTTAAAAAATTTTTTTTTCTTGATGCATTGAAAATGTTACAAAAATGTTACGGTGATAAACGCTTATCAAAATCACATGATCGGAATTATGGAAAATTATGGTTTTGCATCACGATAATGCATCATTGCATACTGTCATCATTATTATTTAGTATTTCATCAAAAATGAATGTTGTTTCACATATATGACTCTGATGACTTTTTCCTATTTCCTCAGTTTAAATCACCAATTCATGAACATCGTTTTGAGTCAATAGAATCCATGCAAGATACTACTACTACTACGTTGAAATAAGTGTTACGAGGGCGGTTTGATAAGTCAGTGACTTTTTGAATAAAACAAATTTTTTCCACAAATAAACATTTTATTTTTCTACATAATCACCTTTTAGCTCGATACACATTTAGTCCAGCGTTTTTCTAATTTTTTTATTCCCTCCAAATAATAGGTTTTTTCAAAGCTCTCAAAATACGAGTTTGTTTCGGTAATGACTTCTTCATTCGACTCAAATTTCTTACCGCCCAGCCATTTCTTTAGGTTTGAAAACAGAAAATAGTCGCAGGGGGCTAAATCTGGAGAATATGCTGGATGGGGTAGCAGTTTGTAACCCAATTCGAGGATTTTGGCCATCGTGACTAGACAAGTGTGCACACGTGCATTGTCTTGATGAAACAGCACTTTCTCCTTCTTAGCTAAATGCGGCCGTTTTTGCTTCAAATCAACGTCGAATCTGTTCAAAAGCTTTGAATAATATTCGCCGGGGATCGTTTTACCTTTCTTGAGGTAATCGATGTGAATGACACCGCGTACATCCCAAAAAACTGTGGCCATGACCTTGTTGGCTGACAGACTCTGTTTCGCCTTCTTTGGTCCACGTTCACCCCGAGCAACCCACTGTTTCGATTGTTCCTTGGTCTCTGGCGTGTTGTGATGGATCCATGTTTCATCCACAGTAACAAAACGGCGCAAAAATTGGTCCGGATTACGGCTGAACATCGCTAAACACTATTTTGAAGTGGTCACACGATTGCGCTTATGGTCGAGTATGAGCAATCGCGGCACCCATCTCGCAGAGAGTTTTTTCATGTCCAAATATTCGTGTAAAATATAATGTACCCGTTCAGTTGAGATACACCTACAGCATGAGCCAACTCACGCACTTTCATTCTCCGATCATCCAATATCATAGTTGACGGCAGCACTGTTGCATTTGGAGTAACTGCGCGGGAAATTCAAAAAGTCACTGACTTATGAAACTGCCCTCGTATCTAATGGTAGAGAATTACTCTGAAGGTATCATAATAAATTTGGAAGAATAAATATTTTATGTGTGATTTATTAAACTAGTCTTATTACTGTTTGTCAAGTATAATAGTACTGTAAAAATAAAAGTATTATTTAATCAATATTTTCGTAAAAGAGCAATGGGAAATGACTTCACCGTAAAATTAATACAGTGAAACTCAATGCCAATAGAAAAAATATGATGCAACTAAGACAATAGGAAATTTAAAAAATCGGTAATTAAATAACCGTGAAATTATAATTATTGGTTTATTAAAAACACTCCTTTTTTTTTCAATATATCGCTAAGAAAAAGAAATCGTGACAGCATAAACTATTAAAAATAAATCACATCCGCCTTCTAAATTTGATTTATTTTATTTTTTTCTTTTCGTTATTTCGCCCTGTCGCTATTGTATTAATCCAAATACATCTTTCATTATTTTGGTAACGAGTGTGATAATTTCACACCCAGCGGTACACACACACACACACATAACCGTCTCGGCGATTACAGAAAAATGGGCGGCACCGACAAATACGCCAATTAATTTTGATGGAAATTCAATATTTTCCTTGAGGACTAACTCCGTTGGCGGCACTAATGAGGAACACCTTATTAAACATGTGTTTCTGGCTGTCTAGGGTCAAAAATATGTGGCTCAAAATTAGTTTTAACTAGTTTTAAGTGAACTAATTTGAGGGCTTGTCACTCAATCTCTGTCTACAAACAAGCCGAAAACAGTCTAGAATCGTCCTCGTCGCTCGCTATCTTTAATAATAACAAATAAACTTATAATGATCTTATTTTTATTTATTACTTAATAAACCAGCAATCAAAATACGTAGAATTCTATAAGCTTACTAGCGAACCTGACAGATTTTCTGCCCAAACGTTGGCGGGTTCGGCAAACGTTTTTTCGATATTGGGGGGTGGTGATATTTTGGGTTTATATGTTGTGATATGTGAAAAAAATTTTTAAAAAATTAAACACTAAACACACGTACATACATACATATAGTCACGCCTTTTTTCTGTAGGGGAAGGCAAAGACCACTTTATTCCACTTGCTACGGTTCTTACACACACCTTTTGCTTCCTCTACTTTCATCAGGGCTCTCATGCATGCTCGTCGGTCGTTGGTACTCTTGACCTGGCCTTTCTTCAAAACAATGATGATACGTAGAGATAAATTATAAACAAAGATACGGAAAAATATTTAAGGAACATAGAAATTTTAATGCAAAACAGTGATCTGGACGGTAGGCAGTCGACCAGCACAAAATATAATTATCATTGGCGATAAATAATCGAGTAATTAACTTCTTCATGTGTCATATCCAGACTGTGTGTGTCCAGACTTTGATGTTTCGAAACCAGGACATTTGTCTTCGACCAATACCTCGTTTCACTTTTATTTTCCATTTCATAATCAGCTGGAGCTTTTTCTCCAAGTCGTACGTGTTTTTCTTCTTCTTCAAGTGTCTTCTCCATTTAATGAAGATCGGCAACAATTCTGGCAAATTCGTGTCTGCCTCGTGCTCTTCTTAGCAGGAAGTTTGAATCTAAGCCTGTCCAATACATTATGTTTTTAAGACAAGAGCACTGTTTACAACGTTTTCCTTAATCTTGCCCTCCGTAATCAGTCGCTAACATTGTCATACTGATATACAAGGAAATAAAGTCAATAAATCTCTTTAGGTCAATTTGTGTTCGTTTTTTCTCGATATGTGTCTTGCAGTTCAATTTAGCTTCTTACATGTGGCAGTTGACGGTATTTCCTCTGATGCGTTTAAAACTAATGCCGGGGTCCCCCAGGGTTCCATCCTGTCCCCCACCTTATTTCTTTTACACATCATCGACCTCTTGAAAACCACCACAAACCCCATTTACAGTTTCGCAGACGATAGCACACTTGTCTCAACTTTCACATCCTATCGATCACTGTCGGTGAATGATACAAATAGACTCAGGCAGGAACAGGTTGATTCCATCAATAGAGATCTTAAAGCAATCGTCAAGTGGGGAACCAACAATCTTGTTCAGTTCAACGCCCAAAAAACACAAAGTGCCACGTTTTCCAAGAAAGTGAATTCCTTAAATCATCCCATCACAATGTCCGGAAATACCCTTGAACCAAGTCCCTCCATCTCGATTTTGGGAGTCACGGTGTCCAATAATATGTCTTGGCATGACCATGTTGCTAACATCGCAAAGTCGGCAAGCCAGAGGCTAGGTTTTCTGTGGAAAGCCAGAAAGTTTTTTACTCCTGATCAACTGTTGACGACGTACAAGGCTCAAATCCGACCTCTACTGGAGTATTGCTCGCACATTTGGGGTTCAGCACCAAGGCATTCTCTTCGTCTTTTAGATTCCTTTCAGAAAAGAGCCATTCGCTTGATAAACAGCTCAACTCTCACAGATACCCTTCACCCTCTAGAACATAGAAGAAGAGTTGCAGACCAGTCATTGCTCTACAGATATTTCCATGGCAGATGCTCCAGAGAAATAAAAACTCTTGTACCACCATTGGCCACATTCGGCCGAAGAACTCGGCACGCTGATCAGTCTCACCCATTTACTCTCAAGATTGACACTACAAGGACCAATCTTCATCAAGAATCCTTCTTTTACAGGGCTTTTACAGTATCAAGATGTAGGCCCGAGTATTTCGCTGATGTCGACTGTGGGATTAATAGGTTGTTTAGCAGTGCCGGAGGACTTAAGTATATCTTTTCTTTAAGTAAATGTTTTATGTGTAGATTTTGTGTTAGGTATTTTAATGTTCCAATCTTATATTCACTTCTCTAGTCTTTGGAAATATTTTTGAAGGATATGGAGGACTTCTATCACATTACTATGAAAGGTGAGAGCAAAGGTGTGTCCAGCAAATGTTCTTATTTATTACCTTAGTAATAAGTAGAAATTATGAACAATTATCTTTTAATAAAAAAAATTTCTTTGTAAATTTAACAAAAGTTTGGTTAAATTATTTTAGTCCAGTTGGCAAGTTAATAAAGTCAGAACAAGTTGTTTTACCCCAAAATTAAAAATATTATTACAGATTTACTTATCATTGTTCAAAGTTATTCTGATGAAAGTCATGTGTGTGTAACATCTACAACATTCTTCTTTTATGACGGTAATACAAAAAAACCAGCAATTCTATTCAAATGAAGAGAAATGGTTGCAGGTGATATTGCAATTAAAATTGCTCAATAAGTCCATCGAGAACGAGATCTAGTCCGTCGAGCCCAAAACTTAACTGTTACACACCGATTCTGACAATTACTTCTAATAATTGCCTAATTAAGAGAAAAATTAAAACAAAAAAACTGTTTTCTAACGGTTGTTTTCTTCCATCTAACTCTAATTAATTTAATTATATCCATTCGTATAAGCAGGTTGGTACGTGTGCGTGTTGCTGAACAGATTTTACGAGACAGGAATGCAGCAATAAAAAAAATGATATGTGGATGTAAGCCAGTGTAATAGAAAAAATATTTAAAATCACCGTTTTTCATACCAAATATTTTATAAAGCAAGAATTTATAAAAGAATGTAAATGTTTAATGTTTTTTAAAAATTATCAAGACAATGTTATTTACATAAAAACATGCATGAAAAACAATAATAATCCAAATAAAAATTAGTCAGTATCATCAATTATTTCTGTAATATTAATAACACTCGATGATGTTTCTGATGTTATCAAACGTACAATAGGCCGATGGCAACTAAAATAAGCAACGAAAGTGTTACTTGTAACGTGGACGGAGCCTAAGCGACGGTGCGAGCCGAGTAGTTACGGGGCTGCCCGAAGCTTTCACATCACGGCATCGCGGCACCAATAGTCGTTGTTACCCCCAAGCGTACTATTAGATGTTTTACATAAAAAAATTGATACTCAGAAATGTAACACTATATATGGATAGGTGCAACTTTTTTAATTTTGTTTCATCAAAAAAGTGTTGGTACAGGTGAAGAAGAAATCATTTACTGTAGTTAAGGATTTGAACGACCCCGAGCAACTTTAGAGCACGTTACTTTTTTTTTATTTGAAAATGTAAATTTGATGTGTAAGTTTAATGTAACATAAATTTTGTATACGTTTTATTTTAAATATTTAAATACCGGTTGAACATAATAAATCACCAATAAACGTTTGTGGAACTGGCTAAGGGCTACTTAGTTACATTTTTTTTTAATATTTCCTTACACATAACAAATTGCACTGGAAAAAATCGGGATTGAAAAGTGGGTGTTGTAACCTTCTGGGTTAGTACATGAGGCTGAACAATTTTCTGTTTTTTGCAATTTAAAATTTTCGGTGACAAAATATTCATAAAAAAATAAATTTTCATTTCCATGATAAGCCTGTTTTTAGTATAAATAAATCGTTAAAAAGGCAATTGTTTTTTTGAAGGCAGCTTCCTACACCACAAAAACTTCTATTGGTAAGTAAATATAGTTCGTATGTTAACATTTTAAATTTTTTTTAGTGTACGTGTTAAAAAAAAGTTAATTAATTTAGTTTTAATTGTTGTAAACAGGTTACCAAAAAGTAAACGCTATGTTTTATGCGACACAAAGACAAACCTTTATTTACATACATTTTGTAGATATCTATTTAAATTGTTTATGGTGATTAGATAACATTGTTTGAGGTTTGGGCGCGAATTTATTACTAATTTGTTTAACAAGGTGCGGACTTAAGTGTTGCAATTTAAAAAAGAACGGAATTCCTCAAAATATATTGCTTTATTTTAATTTTATTATGCAATAAAATCATTAAAATTTTATTTGTTTTATTGTCAGATCATGAAATATTTATTTTTGAATTCTAAAAGATAATTTAACATCACAATTAGTAATGTTTTACAACCATAAATTAACAAAGTATTTCTATAATAAATTGCCGCATATTAAATTCCATAAAGTGTGCTTTAGTCAGGAATTTTTTTCTTGCTTATTTTTTTTTAGATATCTCTTCTACAAGTGCCGTATCAGGTCCCCCTGACGTTGGCAATTACTTTGGCAAGTCTTTCTCGATTCTGCGCCAATCGAAACAGTTCCTCTGCGTTGTGTATACCGGTCCAATCACGGATGTTCCTCAGCCAGGAAGCCTGCTTTTTTCCTACTTCTCTACGTCCTTCCACTTTTCCCATCATAATCAGTTGTAGGATTCTGTATCGCTCTCCTCTGAAGATATGTCCAAGATATGAGATATAGAAACATGTATTGGTTACTTGGGAGGAAATAGCACCTCTCTATCCAAAATAAATTCCTGTTATATACACAGGTATTAAAACCCGTATGGACCTATGGCATACAGTTGTGGGGATGCGCTAAACCTAGCAATATAGCTATAATACAAAGATTTCAAAACAAGATGTTAAGAGGAATAGTAAATGCACCATGGTATGTTAGAAATTGCGATCTACACAGGGATCTAGGAACTCCAACAGTAGCTAAGGAAATCAAAAGATATGCCAGGAAGTACGAGACTAGGCTACACAATCACCACAACATTAAAGTATTGCAGATTTTGGGCAACCACGATCAACAGAAACGATTAAAAAGAGTAAAGCCCTTTGATTAAGTGCTGTAAAGTGATTAGTGTATAAGTGGTTATCATAACAAACAAGTGATTGGTGAGATAAAAGCTAAGAAACACCAGTGAGTGATGTCTTAGATTTATGTCATTAGTTTTTAACTACTTTAAAGCAAAATTGCTGGTTGGTCATACTTGACTAGTTGCAGTTTCAATGCAGAGAAAAAAATAGCTTCCGCTTATGAAATGATAAGAAAAAGTTAGAAAGAATACGGTTGACATAAACAGAATATTTTAATTACAATTATAATTAGTTACAAACAATTTGAAATCGTTTTATATAATAATAATAATTATAACAACAAAACATATGGTATGTTTTCATTCTTTCCACTGGGAAGTTAGTCGTGCGGACCTCTCGGGTCACACTCAGACCACTGATATATTTTTTTTATTTTTATGTGATTTAAAAAATGGATTTTTAAACAATAATACTTTTATTTTAGCCAACTGATTCCGGTACCTATTATATATATATATATATATATATATATACATTAATTAAAAATTTTTAAACAAGAATTATTTAAAGTGTTAAATACACGAAAAATACACTGTGAGTAACTTTGTACTGATTACGTGTAAGGATATCTTTTTTGGTGAAAATTCATGAAGAAATTTTTAAGAATAAAAAATTTAAGATAAATTTTTCTTTTTAACCATCAATAATCTATCTTGAATCTTTTGTAATCCGCATCTAGGACAATCTATTATAACTTGCTAATCTGTCAAGTTAACTGCATCGAAACATGCCTTCTTAAATACGGTCCAACAGCGTGAATGAGTAATGGTTGTTTTATTTTTTATTTTTTTTTAAAAGTGGGTCATAGCGCACAATTGAGACGTTATAAAGTGTTGGGATCATTTAACAGTTGTAAAAACTTTCCAAATTACTATTATCAATTCTGAGAGTTGGCTATGAGTTACTTGAATTAGGTACAATAGTGTTGACAGGACACAATGTACGGGGTCTGATTCGGAAAAGCTAGCCTACCTGTTTACCTTGACACTACTCAAAATTTTATTTCGTAGAAATAAAAAAACCAAAAATACACTGTGTTAGGTTGTTAATGTTAAAAACTTAAATAGTTGAAGGCGGTAAAAATGGTAAATGGTGGCGAAAAAATTACTATCGTAGTAGTTCCGAGAATCTAGAGACTTCAAATATTTTTTTATATTTTTAATATTTTAGGTTTTAATGTAGTCAAATATATTCACTGACCACCTTGAAAGTTTTAATGGAGTAAAATAAATTTTTTTGTAGAGTAAGAAATATAAAGTGGTACATATACAGGGTGAGGAAAAAGTATGAAAACTCCGGAAAATTCGGAAAACCGCACGAGGTTAGTCGTGAAGCAAAGGTCATATCCTAGGTTATTTCAACGAGGAATCTAACAGTGAACTCTGATTTGACCTTGAACCTCATTTCCAAGGTTATCTCAAGGTGATTATTTTCAAAATACATGGGTTTCAAGGAGAATTAGGTATCACGCTATCTTTGGACTTGAATTGTTCCCACCCGTAAAATGTCTCGCTCTTTTCGATTTCGGTATAAAAAATAGGGGTTGCCATTAAAAAAAAAAGTTTACCTTGAAATAACTTTGAAAATGGGGGTATGACCTTTGTTTCACGACTAACCTCATGCGGTTTTCCGAATTTCCGGGGTTTCCATACTTTTTCCTCACAGGGTATGTACCACAGACCATTTAGGACACTTATATTTTATTGGTATCTGCATGCCCGGACTGGGACCATTTGGGGCCGTCAGCTAAAACCTGTAAAGGGGCATTTTACCGGGGAATTCGGTGGCTCTCCCCCGTAAATTTTTTGAAAATTAAATGCTTAAAAACAATGAAAACGCTAGGTTTTTATACGAATATTATGATTTTTGACTTTTGTTGAGTTTAATATTCATTAAAATAAGAAATTCACAGTATTTTTAGGATACCACAACTCTACAAAACACATGCTGTAAAACTGCTAATAATAATTACAACGGAGTTTAAAATAAAGTGCAGTATTTTATTTACACCAAAGTATGAATGAATTATGTCAAAATTATATGTGTAATAAAAATAATGACAAACAGATTTTGGGGATTAAAAAAATAGTACTACCATTTTTTTAAAAATCCTGTGTATTTAACAGTTTACAATGTTGTTATACTAGAATAGAAGGGGCTTAACTTTACTAAGATGATTTGACATTTTACTCCGCTAGCCTTAAAGTAACAGCTTCTTTGTAAGCAACTCACTCGTTAAAGCTACTTAATCTATTATTTTATTTTTGTCCAAATCAAAAAATCTCTCCCAACATTAATAAAAATCAGACTGGACATAAGATCTTGGCCTAAAGGCGACCGAAGTCGATTTTTGACAATTTTAAGTTTAGAAGAAACTTGTTCATTTGTGACTTGGGTACAAGGTATGGTAAGAACAAATTTATTGCAATATACAGGTTGATAAACAATCCAAATTGAGTAAGTTCAAACAGAACAGAAAAAACACATGTCAAACACTGAAAACATTGTCTATTTTTATAGCAATTACCAAGAACACAAAATAAGTTCTTACAAGACAAAAACTTTTTTCTTGTACTTTATGTGGGGGCCCTTTCGCGATCGCGGACCTGCGGACCTGGCCATTCTGAGCCTGTGTATTTGTGGTATACATGTGTACCACTTTTTCTTCAAAATTATTTATTTTTATGAAACGTTTCAAAACAGGAAACACATATCCTACATTACATATATTACAAAAGGTGCTGGTTCTTTCTAGATCCTTCTGGGTGCATATCTTGACCGGTTTCAGAGACAATAAATAAATCGTCAGTTTTTAAGAAAATTTTTAACACTTCGTTTCTCTGAAACAAAGTATTTGCAGACGTTTATATAGCAAACTGTCATTATTTTTTTATGCAGAATCACCCCCTGAAGTTTGTCGCACTTATTTACTAACACCCTGTATGTAAAAGACCTGTTGGGCAGAATCATCATATTTTGTTTTGAGGACTTAAATCTACAATTCAGAGATTGGACATTCTTAATGAAAAAAAAACTGTGTTCCTTAGACATTTTTGAAGAGTGTAGTGCATGTTAATGGAGTTTTGTTTGATTTTTATTATCACAGCATGAGATCGAATGGTGAGAGACATTTCTTGAAATTAAAAATTCATAAGTGTATACGACTATCTTTGTCCCAAAAAGGATTTATAAAAAAATATTTTGTCAGACCTGGATCGTTAATAACATAATTTAGTCCTCTTCTGGATGGTATCCAGCAGAGGTACAGGTAGAGGTTTAACGCTTCAGATTGAGAACAATATTCCAAACTTAGCTTTAATTGATACAATATCATAACTTATTTCCATGCTAAAAAATATAACTTTTATTAGTTATTATAAAATAATTTTGTAATCATTCCTTTCTTACTTTTTCATTTAAATTTTTTTGCCTATTGGTGATTATTTTTATAGAAGAATAAACGTATTAAGTAGCACCTTTTGTCAAAGTTGCTATTGTTTATAATCTAACAAGTAGATTTTGTCCAAAGTTTTTTCTTTTCGTTAAATTATAATTCTGATTCAGCAAGGAATTGGTGCTAGCGTTTATTTTCTTATAATTTGCTAATGTAGTTTTTCCCCCGAAGTGAAAGGATTTCATTTAATTATATTAGTAGGTCTAGTTCCTCAAGCAGTTATTTCTTTTTTTTCGAAGTGAGAAAGTAATCAATATAATCGGGTCAACCGCCCTAAACGTCCTTGACCCTTTTTGGCACAAAACGTGATTGAGGCGTAAATTAGACAGGACGTTCGGTGTTTTCGAGGGTGACGAAATTACAATATCTAATTTTCCGGCACGAGGGGGCGCCACTTTCTTCTTGATTAATCTTTCCAGGGGGCGGTTACCGCTTTGTATGAATCCAACGTGTAGAATGGCGTTAAAGTGAAATTACAGTTCCTATCTTCACCTGATATGATTGTGGACTTGTTGCTGCGAGGGAAAATTATCCTTGAAGGATTAAGCGATTTTGGTTGTATCGGTATGTGTCAAGTGCTTCTGAACTAAAGCTCATACTCATTCGAAAAGATGAAAAACGATTACCAGTTTTATGAATAAAAATTTTAACATTTAACAAAACAATAATTACTTTCATAAATGTTTATATCTCTTAAATAGTTGCTAAAAATCTTTAAATAGTGTCTACTATTTTAAAACTAATAATTAAAAACCGTTTTTAAAGAGTCCTATTTTAATATAAAGGGCTGCATAGCTTAAGCATTAATTCATTAAAATTTAAACTTTTTTATTACTATTATTAATTTTTTCTGTCCAAATACAAAACTTTATTGTAGATACTTTAATTAATTATTGTTATAATAACATCGTAATTTATTTTTATTAATATAAATGAGATACTTTAAACTTAAAAATAAATAAAATGGTTTAATTTAAATAAAGTTTTATTTAGGCTTTTTAACTTTTGGAAAAAACATGTAAATTAAAAAATTTATGACCTAGAACATTACTTTTTATATATAACATCCAATATACCAAGATGCCTATTCAGTAAAAACCGGTATTTAAAACTACCCATTTTTTTCAAATTTAATTAAAAACATTTAATTTAATATCCTTATTATACCGAACTAAGTGACACCTGTATGATCTCTGTCAGGTTTTGTGACTGAATCAACTAATATCTATTTTTATTGTCCCATTTATATCCAAATTTCGGTATTTTGTATTTTATTAAATGTCCCGATTTCTATGAATCTTTACTGGTATCTTTTATTTCGATGCTAGTCGTGACATTAACATATGTTAGACCAATTTAATGATTTTCTTGAAATTCCGATACAATTTTCGTTTATCTAGATTGAACGTACATCTTTGCGTTAGACTAGGTACATATCATCTGCTACTTGGAAAAAGACTGACAAAATTTGTATGTATCCAAAAATTGTTCAGGAAACTGTACAAAAAAAAATTAAACACAATTTATAACATTTTTCTTTTTTCATAATAAATCTTTTGTATGAAGTCTGAAATCTTTTTTACAAATGAACTCTTCAATTTGAATAATTTTGACGAATAAAATATATTTTTTTATTGCTATATATTAGTGGCTTTTAAACTGTACTCAATATTACATACATAACGTCACGCTTTTTTCCCATAGGGGTAGGCAGAGACGACTTCCTTCCACTTCCGCTACGGTTCTTACACACATCTTTTGCTTCCTTTACTTTCATCAGTGCTCTCATACATGCTCGTCGGTTGTTGGTACTCTTGACCTGGCCTTTCCTCAAAACAATGTTGATCTGATCAAGATATGTTCTCCGAGGTCGACCTCTACCGACTTATCCATTCAAACTCAATATTAAAAATATAATTTCATTGATTTTTTATTGATAAGGTAACTTCCCGTGAAATGTGCAAAAAGGTTTTATTGTCCAATCTGACAGCTGAAATAATTTGATTGCTTTTTACTTTTACGTTTACCAACAATAAGCCATAAAGATAAAATTCAATTATTGTCTCTTTAATAAGTACCTACTTTTGTTTAATGTGATCCCATGACTTTCGCCAAGTCTTTTAAATCATCGATACATTTAGACATTTTTTTAATAAAATTGGTTATTGTGTTGTTTTAAAATGTATGGTGCAGAGTCAAATGCTTCTATTTTGATCTTTGCTGCTGTTTTCAACGTCCATCTCTCTATCCCAGTACTGACCATATATAGCATTTGATGAACCTTATTTTTAGGTTTTTGATCGAATTCGGTGTTGGAAATTTTTTTTTTTTAATTATAAAAGCGCTACTTGCAGTTTCAGTACGGTATTTGATTTCTGTGTCCGATTTCTAGTTCTTACAGAGCCATAAACAAAAGTATTACACATTAATCTAAGTAGTTTGGCTTTTTGTAAATTTAAGGATAACATTTTAACAATAAATGTAATAAAATCTTAATCTCTATACTTTATTGTTTGTAAATAATCATTGATGTTATTGAACATGAAAACCTTGTTACCAGCATTAATTTCCATTAAAAATAATAAAATTATGTCCATTTTTTTGATCATAATCTTAATAATTAGATCTTATTACAAAAAAGTTGTTCTTAATTTAAAAACGGGTTTTCTGCAACGACCTGCAAGTTTTTTTACATGCGCGGTAAAATTACATTAAAAACTCATTAACTTAATGTAAGCATTATTTTATTTTTACATTCTTTTATAAAATGCAGGTATTTGTTTTCGAAATTTACTTACTTCCAACAAAAATCCAATTTATAAATATAACTAGAAAAAGCGGCTTTCCATCTTTCATCCCATCTCGTTTTTTTAATCTTAAATCAATAGACCCTAAGCCTAGTTGTAAGGGCATAAAATTAAAGATCGTCCCTTTTGGTTTCCCGCTTTTGTTCTAAGAACATCCCCCAACAAATCATTAAGAGGGCTTATATTGATTGCCATCCAAGAGAGTAAAACGATACAAGTTGGTATGAAACAATCGGCCAACTTTTGGGTTAATTGATTGGATATTGGTCTAATGGCATTGTAACATTTATTCCTTTTTTGCTTTTAAAATAAGCCCACTGCATAAAAGAATATCACTTATTAGTTTGCGTATTCTCAAATCATTTGTTTTAATCGTTAAATGGAATCAATGTAATCCATTTATTCAATCTTCTTTTTGTATTTTTTCTAGATGACCAAAATTCGTTTTATTTATTAAATATTAAATAAAAAATGTTTTTCTGGATTTTAATTTTTCACTCCTCAGTTCATTTTTTTTAGCCAAATAAACAGATCTGGATTAATTTTTCATTGTAAAGAGCAGTGCATTGCTAACGCTGATGGTGTCGTGCTACTGAAAAGATTAAGAAAGCACTTAAGAATAATGTTTACAAGATTAGAAAAGGAGGGAAGGAAATGTGGGCTAATAATAAATTAAGGCAAAACCAAATATATGGAAATGAGAGCCTATGCAGCAGAGCAACAGAACCATATTATATTACAAACACAAAATAGAGAACAATTTTAAAAAGGAATAAAAGTTTGAGTATTTAGGAGTGACTATTACAAATAAAAGCCAAAAATAACATGAAAACAAAAAATTATGGAAGTAAATAAAGCAATTGGAAAACTGGCGAAAATATTGCAGGCCAAAGAAATAACAGAAAAAGTAAAAAAGGGCGACCAAAAATGAAGTGGTTTCAACGAGTAAAAAACGATCTAAAAGATGTTAATGTAGAAGCCAAGGACTTACAGGATCTGCAGAGCTAACATATAGTTTATTTTGGAACAAAGTTCCTTATCGCACGGTACGGGCTTGGCGAATGTGGGCTAGGCGAAAGAAAGTGTAAGATTTTTCCATCATAAAACACGAAACAGCAGTTGCAAATATAACGCGCAGAAGAGGAGACGACACTTACGCACTTTTTTTTAGTTATTTGTTAATGGCATTGCCATTTTTTAATTAAATATCTGCCGAGCATCTAAACTTATTTCAGCCCGATAATAAAACAGCGTCGTTGAACACAATAAAATTTTAGCACCCGGTTGTGTGTTCTATATGGTGTTATAAATTCTAATGTAAGTACACAATTACAAAGTGCACAGTGAATTTAGCGGCTTGATTAAACCAGGGCGATAACCGAATTCCGAAGCCGTAAAATACACCAAACTTAATTGCATGCTATCTTCTGAGTAATTAGAGAAACCAGCCAATGAAATAAAATCAACCGTTGAATTAATGATATTGTTATGTTTTGGTACGAAAACACGAGGATAATTGGGTAAGAGAGTGCTTATAACGTTGACAGTATCAATAAAACACTACGGTAAATAATCAAATAAGTACAAGATTAATGGCAACACCAATAATAATGTATTATTTAGAAGTTTTATTTGAGACATTTTTAGGCTTTCTAAAAAAACATTTAAAACCTTTTTGCAGTAGTATTAACTATATTAACAAAGAGATCAAATGTCTTTGTTAAAAAAGAACTCTTTATTTTAAAGACCCTAACCATTACTATATTTTCTTTATATAAACCTGTACATTCTGCAATCGTGGTTCATCTTTACACTCTTACTCTTTTTGAGTACAAATACATATTTTGCCCTTACACCGATTTCTCAGCCCAAACTAAATGAGCAGCGCGATTATATTTAGCTAAAGACTGGAATCCTGGCGGTCTTATTGATCTTAAGCAAGCTTCGTACAAACGACTGATGATGGTTTGGAAGAAACTTGCCTTCCTTGTGTTTGCAACAGCTGAATTTATGCAGTGCCGGATTTAAACTTGATAAGGCTTAATAAAGCTCTTTGAAATATGGGGCCCTTATTAGTCCCGATATTATATATGTCAGTGTCAAATATGATTTTCGGATACCTGAAATAAAATTATTAAGATATAGATAGTAAATAATAGATCTTTAACTTAAAATCATTTTTATTCATAACAAACTTAAAAATGCAAAATCTGGTAAAAAAAACAAAAGTTTTTTTAAAATGCACAATTAACGAAGGCTTTTTATCTAAACTCTTGAAAATTATTGAACTAAAATATTGATGGTCTGCTGGCTTATATTTCTATCAGTATGCCTTTCATTAAAAACTCGAGCTGTTTCTCGAGTGCACTTGTTTTAATGACTATAAATAAATATTATTTCTATTCGTTCTTGCAAAGAATACACCATTTTAAAATAACTTAAGATGCTACAGCTACAAATAATGGCTAATTTAATGTCACGAATAACTAACTATATATAGTATTAATACTTTTGAAACAAAACCAAAATGTCAAAAAATGATGTATTTATAAGTAAGTTAATTGATCCCTAATTAGACATCTACCTATTCAACAGTGGCGTGGGTCGTTTTTCTTATGGTCTCATGTTATTTAGTAAAATTTGTTGTTATCAGCAAAATAAATCGTTAGAAGATATTATTGTTTATATAGCTGGTTTGCATTTTTCTTGGGTTTTCTTTTGAAGTATTAAAAGGTAGTGGTTGATATTGGACATTTTAAAAAAAGGGGGTGCCACTTGGAAACAGCAGAATATATATACTGCGAGTTTTCTACAGCTGTTGCCCTCTCTTGCTTCTCGACGTCCACAAATTTCTATTCCACTAGGAAACTACAGAATAAATTTTTTAAGCCCTCCCCCTTACTTTAAAATCCGACGTGTTTTTTGTTTTTTTTATATTTACGCAAAATAAAAAGTTATTTAGACTGGCTGGTTTTAAAATGAAAGCACTGTAGAACAATAACACAAACATTTATTTGTTAGGCTACTTTTGTGCTAAAATAAAAACACAGAAAATACATTGACACAATGAGGGTTAAAAATACAAAATATTTAATGAACCAACTGATTAATATTTAAATATAAATTATTATCCTTCGAATATTTCCATGTGTTTATTTATATCTACATATTAATATCAATAAAGATCCTAAAATGCAGATTCATGACAAATTTAAACTTTCAATGTGAAGGAAAGCGCCTTATAGGTAATATTCACACAATAGTCATTGAAAATTTCTTGTTTATAAGTATTTTAAGTTACTAGTTCTAGATACTAGTATATAATATACAGTAAATAATTTCTATCTAAATTTTGCATCATATTTATTGTTATTTTTAACGCTATTGCCAAAAACAGTGTGTGTTCCGACTTAGATACGTATTAATTTTAAATTTGTTAGCTGTTGTACAAAAACATCCACATTTAGGTTTCTAGTAACCTCCTTTTTTTATAACAATACATTCCAATTAAAAAAAAGACAAAAACAAGATTAAAGTTAAAGAAAATTTAGTCAGTAAATCTAAAACACATAAAAAATATCTAAAAATTCGAGAACACTTAAGTTGCTTATCGGCATCTCGGTCTTAAACTAACCAACATTTCTAATTATCCCAAAATCCTTGGTCCCTCAAAAATGGAGCTGTCAACATACATATGTAAATAATCTCGTTATCTAGAACGCATTCCGTCGTTTCGGTAGTAGTCTAATTGGAAACGACTTTTTCCTTTGAAGGCGTAAAAAAGCAAACGACAGACCCTTTTTCTTATCGTACAGGGCGGACCACGAACAACGGCTTTATCGAAAATGTATACCTAACGTAACAGTTCTATTTTTTACTGATATCTTTCAGTTTCAGTTTGTTTGGCGCAAGGAACCGTTGTCCTTAATAAATAATTTTCTATTGCAAATGAAACCTGTCACTGCCTTCTTTTGGAGCAGCTTTTTAATGGGAGATTACATGAATCTGCTCCTATTCTTACAACCTAGTAAATATATAGCACAAATATTTAGTTTTGTTGTACAAATTTTACAAAAAAGGGCTTTTAAAATCTTTTGAACTTGCAGCATATCTTGAGTAAATTTGATCTTGCAACAACAACAAATTTTGTTTAACGTAAATGGCTTGATGATTTTTAAATGAATAATTTTTTAAAAAATCAAGCTTTTAAGAAAAGTTTTTATTTTTTTAATAACTTTTACGATTTTTAATATTTTGTAAAATTTTTACTTATTTTTCTTCAATATCTAACACAGAAGCTACAAATTTAAAGTAAATCGGATAAAAATTGCTTAAATAATGCAAGCTGATTTGAAAGACATAGTACTATGGAGAATAAGTTTAAAGTTTTAACTACCTACTGCTATCACCTGAAAAATATGGGTAAAACAGAGAGTGATAGTTCCCGCTACTGCGAGAACTTCGCGCTGAAACTGCAGAACATTTGCTTTGCGAACGCCCAGCGCTGCTCTGCAAGAGGCTCAAGTTCCTGAAAGGGGCCTTCTTGAAACTCTCCGATGTCAGAAACTTGGCTCACAGAAGATTGATAAATTTGTGCGAAGTCTTGAAATCCCGGTCCTTGAATAGGTTAAGGGTTATGCACAAAAGATCTGATAGGTCGAGGTGCTTGAGAGGCTGCTTAGCCTTCACGACCCCTCCTACAACCTACAACCTACTATTTACTGATTTCTAGGTTTTAAAATTAGAAATTGTTACGAAAAAAGTTTTTTATTAAAAAAACCTTTATTCTTCGATTCCAGCACTATAAAAATCATACTATACAATCATACTAAATTTTAACCTTATATTTTCGCGCGTCATTCTTTGTTTATCGTCAAGCAGGGTTATTGGCCTATCGTCTTGTAGATATTGTAGACATTTAATACCACTTCGTCGAATTTACCTAAGGTGACGTCCTTTTCAAAAGTAATTCATGGCTACAATGGCACATTTATATTTTTGGAAATACTTATAAAGCTATTTATTGCTTTATATTTAAAATTTATCACCCTGTGTGCAGGAATTAGTAGATACACGTTTTTAAATGGTTAAAGTTAACAATATATGTTGAGTATATGTAGTTAGCTAAAAATAATGGAAAATCAGTGCCAAATAAATATTATCTACGCCGAGAACTAGGTAAATAAACGTGTGAAATCCTGTATAAAGGACAAACTGGTATTAAAAATTCCTCTTTTTTGTCAGCGTTTTTGGTGATTAGCTTTGCCAGATTTTCTCTACCGATAAAAGGGTCGCATATGTAGTGTGTAGCTAATTTTAACAAATTAGTTTTTGTTCCAGTATGATGTGTGTTTGTTTCATTATACGGCAATCTAGTCGGAAATATTGAAAAAAAAACTACATTTTTTGTAGATATTTGAATTTGCATGTAAAATACGTTTTTTTTTACAAATTTCCTTTTATTCCATCTGGTTTCGATCCTTTTTTAAATTCAAGTTAGTTAATGTGTCAGTTAAATTATTTTTTTACAATTTAACTTCAGTAACAAATAAACAACGTAGTCCTGAAAATTATTTTTTGTTTTGTTTTTAAATCTCGAAAAACAACAAATGTGAAATAACTCCCATCTATTAATTTAGTTAATTGTTAGTGACATCAATTTGTTTGTGGTTTAAATTACGGACCACAAGATTTCTTGCAAGTGATATCATAACTTAAAAAAAAAGAAATAGCAGCAGAAAGAGATCACTTACGGACTAATTAATCTATGAGGTCGACAGTTTTTTGAACTCTTTACAAATGCATATTTAAGTAACGTCATTGCTAAATTTAGCTCCATGCAGAAAATGTATTCAATGAAAAACACTTTTAGTTCAGTTATACGATTCAATACTAAAACGCTTTTTGAACTTGGTAGGTAAATAAAAGGAAATAAAATTAATAATATAAGAAATAAGCTTTCGGCGAAAAAGCTATTTGAAGTTTAATAATCAACATACCAAATAAACTGTTATGTTATTTACCGTTATTTTAAAAGAGTTTATTTTTCTTGTACGAAAGTATGTGCGAATAGGTTCAAAACATGTGTTGAATAAAATCAAAGCTTTCTAGTATGCATAAACGGAACTTACCATTAAATAAAATAGAGCTGAATTTCTTAGTTTGCAGAACTCCGAGTTTTACATCGGAAGTTTTATTCAAAGATCACTGTTGTACATCATTACTGAAATTTTTATTGGTTTTAAAAAAGTATAAATATATAAAGAGGAAGGAAAAACACCAAATATTTAAAAAACGAATTAAAATGCAAACAATGGGAGAAATTTGAAAAATTCAGAAGTATAGACGAACGAATAAAAGAATTAAAAAATGACAAATCACCAGGGTTTGACAAAATAACATAAGAAATTATTAAAACCATGAGGCCGTAAAGGAAAAATACAGTGTACTGAAGGATTGGGTGACAGCACTTATTTAAAAGACTAATACGAGTAACCATCGAGGAAAAACACTATAAACATTACCGTGAAGATTCTGGATAAAATTTAAAAATAAAACTTACAGCCAAATTGGAATGTACAAAACGAATTTAAAAAAAAAAAGGCCGGGTTACACTCTGGGAGTGCCGGCAGAAGTAAAAATAGCCGGCGCAGGCATACATTTTCGCCGCGCCGTAGAAAGAGAGGGGATACTCCCTCTCTTACGCCACGCCAGCTGTCTACTCTCCATCCGTCTTACGAATTTTCGATCAGGTCACGTGTCCTGACGCGAGTTTAACATTTTTTACCCATTACAAAAAAAGTGTACAACGCCGCTAAAGAAGTTTTCACTTCAAAAAATATTATTTTTAATCTGAAAAATATTGTCTACAGATTTCCATAGTTTATGAATAATGCATTAATTTTATTAACGCTTTATTATAAATCATATATTAAACATCAGTATCAGATTTGAATGATTTCGATTTATTTCTTCCGCTTTTTGCTTGATCTTCTTTCAATATGGCGCTTTTCTTCCTACCTCGACTTTTTCGTTTTCGGCTACCTCGTTTTCGGTTTTGTCGCTTTTGGCTACGTCGTCTAAGGCTTCTGCTTCTATTTTTTCTTCGTCTTCGAGCCTCCGTTATCGGCAAACCAAAACCTAATTTAAACCTTCCCCCGTTCTCTTTGATCAAACCAGCTTTCAGTCCAGTTTTTAATGCTTTTTTAACACAAATTGATGCATTTTTTAACGGCTTCTTGCACTGATAAATTATTTGATCTAAAATTTTGTCGGGGGGAGAACCATTAGAGTCATTAAGACACGCTATGGTGTCCATAACATCTGCTAAAAACGACACCTCTCCTTGGACCATTTTAATGCAGCAAAAGCAGGACTTAATCAATAAACTAATGAAAAGCACTTAAATTTTGAATTTAGCTACTAAATTAATTTGTCAAAATGACAAAAAATGTACTTGAATTTGTCAGTTTGTTGAATAAGGTTGCCAAGTTACCAGTCTTGAAAAGTCGCATTTTATATTGCTCCAGTGAAATACATCCGTCTTATGAATTTTCGATCAGGCCACGTGTCCTGACGCGAGTTTAACATTTTTTACCCATTACAAAAAAAGTTCACAGCGTGCCATAAGAAGTTATCACTTCAAAAAGTCTAATAGTCTAATACATCATTTTAGAAGTATGTTGTTTAACTCTTGTCATTATTGATAGTAGTATTTGTCATTAATAATTTTGTGAAACTTCATTTCAATGTATATCAAATATAATTTTAACTTTTTATAACCATCGGCACTCAAATATGTAACAATTTTTCATATAAAAAGGCGAAACAATTGGAATAAACATTATACACCTTTTTTTTAATATTCTCCAACATACAGTGATCTGCACTGACCAAAAATATCTGATTCTGCTTATTTTTAGACATTCCTAGCTTGTATTGTTGGTCAGCGTTTTGTGTTTCGTGACGGAAAAATCTTACACTTTCTTTCGCCTACCCCCCATCCGCTAAGCCCGTACCGTGCGGTAAGGAACTTCGTTCCAATTATCTCTGACTTCAACTATAAAACATTATAATGATTCTATTTGAATATTCCAGTAGAGTAGTTAAAAAAAAAATTGGTGTTTTATTTTTTTTTAAGAGAAGTCTTACAAAATGTTAATTTATTTGATAAATATGTATGTGGAATATTTTTGTACCACCCATGTAAATTAATCCACTTTTTTACTTTTAGATCAAACATTTCGATATTTTTTAGTACCAATGGTGGAAAAGATCTACAACTTTGGTTTCTTTTTATAAATTTCTCAAAGTGGGTCACGTGTCCTGACGCGAGTTTAACATTTTTTACCCATTACAAAAAAAGTGTACAACGCCGCTAAAGAAGTTTTCACTTCAAAAAGTACACAAGATCATATATGTACAAGAAAACAGAGCACAAGAAAAAGAATCAAATAAAAACGAAAAGTATACATAGAATTTTAAGATATAGAAAAAGCTTTTGATAAAGTCCATAGAAATATTATTGTATCTGTCTATCTCAATTCCTCCTTAAAAACGACCGTGGGCACTCATGATGGGAATTTTTCCGGAGCCCGGCAAACGTTGTCCTGCCCGAACATTGGCTTCTCTGCTTTGTAAATATCACTTACATCGGCCATTTTTAATAGTTTTTATATTTCAACCCCCTCTCGCCCCTTTCTTAGGCTTGCCTGCTTTGGGAATATCACTATCAAACATCTTTAAATTTGGACTATGAATTTGAACCTAATTTCGGCCATTTTTGTTAATTTTTTTTATTTTAACCCCTTCTCACCCCTTTCGTAGATCCGATTGCAACTAAATTTTACAGGATCAACTGGGCTAATCTATGGAGCAAATAACTATGAATTGTGACAAAACAATTTAGTTGCCGTGATTGTAATTTAATGAAAGATGGGTTAGCCTGACGTCCTTCAGCACAATAAATTTTATTTATTCGCTAAACTTGTCTATATAATTTTTTAAAAATCACTTCGTCAATGAAAAATAGGTTAGCTTGACGGCCTTCAAAAATGTCACTTTTTCTCGAAGAAAATTTACTCTGTCTCTTTGACAGATAAAGTTGTTTTCGATAAAATAAATAAGTTACCTTGTGCTATTCTGTAGATTGGCGACTTGTTTAAGCAATATTAATTGTTATTATATTTGTATATTTTGAAATTTTATCTGTCAAAGAGACAGTGTAAATTTTGTTCGCAAAAAAGTGTATACATTTTTAAAGGACTTCAAGATAACCTATCTTGTATAGGCAATTTTTTTCGAATAAAATAAATGTGCTGTGCGAGTAGTGGGATTAATTCCCCTCTTTCTCTCTCTACAGGCAGAAGATCTAAAGAAAAAGAGAAAGCGCCTAACGTATTCTTGTAAGGCACAGTTTTAGCTGGCTAGCCCTGGTCTCCACAACATGCGATATGAAACTTCCAATAAAATGATGTAATCAAATTAAAGGTAAGTATAAAAAAAGTTGTGGTATTCGAAAGTAATATAAGAATAAATGTTATTACGGTTCTGACGTATTATTAATAAAGCGGGTATGTTTGCATACGGCTAATTGGTTTATACCTGTTTTAGTGGGAGACATGTTTATTTAGGGCGTACTTGGTTTTTCATGCAAAACGGTATTATGTTACCCATATAACCTTTTACAAACGTAAAGCTGGTTGTGATTTAGCATGCCCTACGTTTTATTTCGCTTTATTACTTTTATTTGCTTTTCAATTTTGAAGGTAATTTCAAGTTAAGATCAACAAACTGACAGTCTGAGTAACTTATTTCCCCAAAATATTTATACTCTCGGTATCGTCTGCAAACAGATTACATTTATTGGGTAGGAGAAAATTTTGCAAATTGTTCACATAAATTATGAAAAGTAGCGGTACAAGGACAAAACCCTAAGGGACGCCATTTTCAATTTGTCCTTCTTCAGACATATTATTGTTTACAAAAACTATTTATTTTCTTATAGATAAACAGGCCAGCGCCTTATATAAGGACAAAATCGTGTAGTTCACGACGGCGCCGAGGTGCCAAAGGCCCCGAAAAGTCTCAAAACTCAAGAGTAAAAAAAAGATAAAGCAACAAACAACATTGTCAAAACAAAATTTATAATGATAAAAAATAAACAGTAAGGAATTGCTATTATTGTTATTTTATTATAACTCTTTGAGAGGAGGGAACCTAATTTCTCGAAAATAATATATTTTCCAAATAAGAGTACGCAATTATAGCATTTATTTGATCGAATACGTAACATGATAACATGAATTGTGTAAACTCAAACAAATCTGATTTTATTCATGTTCGAGCTTAAAATTTTGCTTGCAACAAGCCAACGAACGGACAAGCGTTTTTTTCCTGTCTGAGCTTGCAATGTACGAAACTTAATATATTAAGGGCTGCATCGGTCGCGATTTAATTTGTTACCAGATGCCCGATCGATAATTAACTTAGCGAAGTGAAAAGGTACATGGGGTGAAGGATATCTGTTTTTAAAACTTTAGTTTTTTTAGTTTTACAGACTTGTATTATGTGTTGTGAACCTGTATCTGTACTCACATATGAACGTAATACAAATTTGGGGCGTTATTTTAAATTTGCATAACGGCGCTAAAATTGCTAGACGTGGGCCTGTAGATAAGTATGCCTCTATATAAGTATGCCTCTAATTCCATATATTCTCTCTTAGCAAATGCATAAACATATTATGTGTTCAGCAGCAAAACCGACAGTCCATTTGTTGGTTCAGACCTATTATTTCGACGTGGTATCTTAGATGAAAAAGTCCTGTAAGCAGTCCCATCAAAATTCGCTGGTCATACCTACTGCATTCCAGGATCTGCTTAGTTGTATTTTGTGAGAATTTAGGTAAAAACTTAGTCGAATGTGTCATTCCTGGTAGATCAGACTAATGTGTTTGTCTTTTTTTCTTCGCCCATTCCAAAATAATGGTGACTCCAAAAACTGGTTTTTATCCTATGAACGCAAATTCGGCTCTCTTTTTTGCGATAATGCCGGCATTATCGTTACCTTCTATACGCTGGTGCCCAGGCACCTACAACAAAGCCACTCTGTTGCCGATTTAGCTTAAACGGTGACAGTCCATTGTCGAAAACAGTGACTTCATAGACCATTCCCAGTGGGAAGTTATAGTAATGAGTCCGATTTTGCGAATCCAGAATTTTCACATATCTCCACATTTCAAGGTCCCCAGAGTCGAATACAATAGTTTTTAAGTGGACGTCTGTGTGTATGTGTATGTACGTATATGCGTATTTTCGTATGTGCGTTTGGAATTATTTTTCGTCTTGATTATCTCGAGAACAAAAAATGATATCGACGTGGGACCAATTGCATTCAACGCATAATTACGCAACTTAGAACTGATTAGATTTTCAGCAAAATCGGTAAAAATGTTTTTTATGGAAAATCAAAAAACTGAATTTTGCAATTTATAAATACTATTTTGAATACAGAATTTTAAGATCTTTGGAATAATATGATTATTGCATGTTGGGAATATTTGTATGAAAAATATAATGACAATATTTAATAAAAAAAAAAATTAGGAATTAAAGAATTTTAAACTTGTGTCAGTATTGAGAGAATAGCATTAAAGACGCTATAACAGTGAAAAATTAGTGTTAGTTAAGTTAGTCGTTTGGACCTCTCGGGTCGTACCCGGAGACCACTTATATTTTTAATTTTAAAACCACCAATTTTATTAAATTTTACTTCCAAACAAACATGCGTTTATTTGTTATTGTTACGTAATAAAAAAATTAATGAAATAAAAATTTAAAACCCAATAAATATTAACAAAGCCATAAATTTCTTTTGTTACCACTAATCAAATATTAATTATTTTTTTTAATAGCAACGGTACAAAAAATAAGAAGAATGAATTCGAGTTAAAAACTAATTAATAATTTAAAATCGAATGCGGGTCAGTGTACGTAGTTATAAAGGTGATTAAAAAAATGATGCATATTTTAATCGTGCGATATTATTTGCTGTAACACTGTAGTTTTTTTAAATTCATGAAATAACCATGCTTTGCATTATATCAAGATCCCATCAAAACATAAATATGAAATAAGAGCCAAGTTCAATATTATAATATACGCCTTTTAGTTGTTGTCTTCAACGACAAAAGAATTAAGATCAAAATGGGTGCCAAGTTCAATGGTCAGTCCTGAAATTTATTTAAAACAGCATAAAATATTTTATAACAACTTATTATTAAGTACCTACTAAAAAAGTCAAAGAAGAGCCCTATGTTCGATGGCTAGTTTATACCAGTAACCCAAATAAGAACTTACAGCTTTAGAACTTGCGAAGGCTCTATGTATAATTCGTATATTCGAACTAACCAAGTTAGACCTTAGTCTTTAATATATTATCCTAAGTTATTAGAAGAAATAATATTTTAAGTTGTTATTAAATATTTTATGTTGTTATAAATAAATTTCAGAACTGACCATTGAATTTGGCTCTTATTTCACATTTATGTTTTTGATGGGATATCATTACAGAAATTATTAGCAGGTACTTATTCATAATAAAATTATTACCAAATAGTTTTTGTTATCCTACTGTATTTTTCTACGTTTACAGGGTGTAATTGTCTTTTTTGTGTTATTTTCTATATTTTCTTACATACATACATACATAAAGTCACGCCTTTTTTCCATAGGGGTAGGCCACTTCCTTTTACTTGCTACGGTTCTAAAACACATTTTTTGCTTCCTCTACTTCCATCAGTGCTCTCATACATGCTCGTCGGTTGTTGGTACTCTTGACCTGGTCTTTTTTCAAAACAATGTTGATCTGATCGAGATATGTTCTCAGAGGTCGACCTCTACCGACTTGTCCATTCACACTCGCTTTATAAATTTGTTTCGTCAATCTTCATTCTTTCATCCTTTCTACGTGTCCAAACCATTTAAGCATTCCTTTATCTATCTTTATAACCACATCTTCTTTTACACCACAGCATTTTTTTATCTCACTATTCTTTACTTTATCCAACCGAGTCACTCCGGCTATACTTTTCAGACCACTCATCTCCGCAGCATTAATTCTATTTTCATGCTTCTTCTGCCATGCTATATTTTCTTGTACATTTGAAATGTTCGAGTGAATTGCCCATTGAGTATCCGGAATTTTTTTATGCGTTTTCTGTTTATACTTAATTTGGCCAAGTCGGGGAGGTATAACGTGCGCAGGAGGTTGTACTCGAGCTCTCTTGTGCCTTGATTTGACTTTGATCTAAATTGATAAGATGTACTCCGTTTAAAGTTTTAACTCTGAAGAGTCCAACATAAGCCTGCCGTTTACTAAATATAGCACCGCTCCACACCCCGTTGCTCCACGGCCGCCGCACCATGCACCGTGGTCCGAAATACCTATTTTATTTAATTATTTATAAATAATGATATTACACTATTAATGTGCGCTAAATATTTAATTAATAATTAATACCAAATCCCAGTTAATAACGTAATCAATACGAAAGTTCGACTATACTATACTACTAGACTATATCAAGTACTAAAACTGATATGTATGAATTAAAAAAAAAATAAGGGTGGGATTCCACTCGTTAGTGATTCACGTAAAGACCTTAAAATCTACATCAAGATCGGCTGTCATCAATTTTGATTACAGATTCTTACATTACAGGCACTTTAAGTAAGTGTTCCTAATAGAATCAATTAATTAAAAAATTATAATAAAATGATAAAAATTTACAGGTTTATGATTTATTCCTTTGTATTTACCCAACTACCTATCTGGATGCCAAATTTGAACTTTCTAGGTCATCTGGAACCGAGTTAGAGTTTTGATCTATAGGTCAGTGATAAAAATGACGATTTGTGACGTTAATACCTGTTTGTTAGCTTGAACTTGGCTTGACACGCTACCACGTAACTAGATAATTTTAAAACATCTTGTTAATAATAGTGTGTTGAGATAGTAGTAAAGTATCTTAATCAAATTGTTATATAATTTATTTAGACTGACATATTTTAATTTGGAAATTCCCTACTCATCTCGTGACATCCAGGAGAGAGAGTAAAAAGACAGTTTATGGAAAGTCCTAGAAAATATAGAACTAAGAATAATTCATTGAAAAATTTCTGTCATTTGTATCGACCATTGTTTTGAGGAGATTGCATGTTTGTAACCAACAAACATCTTATAAAATTATTACAGTAGATTTACATTCTTTTTGTTTATTTATTTTAACTCCAGGAATATAATTTAAAAAAATTTAACACAAAGATACCTCTTTCTCTATTGATTGTTTGACATATTATTCATTAACATTATGTTTGTTTATAATTTTAAATTTTACTACTTTTGTCAGCTGTTTTAAACAATGACGAGGTACTAAGATTCTATCAGATATATTACAGGCATATTTCATGGTTTTAAATGATGTAATTGTTTGTAAACAAAAAGGTACATTTAAAATTTTTATAATAAAGCTGGTTTTAGCACTTTGAAAGTTTGTTGGAATTTTAATAATTCTTGAAATTCCACTAAATATAAACTTCTTTTATTTAAACATTTTTAATATACGTTTATTACCTAACTTTAATTTTACCGTACGCTTAGCCTACGAAAAAACTTAAACCCATACAGAAACATTTTATTGTAAAAATAAAACATTTTTAAAAATTTTAACTTTATTTTAAAAGGGGGGCTAATTGTCAATTTATGTACCGCTGACCTTTTTTAGCGGTTGCTAATTTACTTCTAGCGAACTTACTGCACTGATAAACACCAGGCAGCACATTAGATTTTTTATACGAAAAAAAAATATAAAAAACGGAAGAAGACCATTGTTTAAGTCGACAGAATAATTACCGTATTAATTTAAATTGTATTTTCGTGCTTTAATATCTATTCTCTTCTTTGTAAACGTAAAAGGTTTTTTGCTATATTAGTGACCCTATTAAATTCATTTTTAACTTCTAAATAACAGGAACAATGTACTAACTTAGTTAAAAAAAAATCCCAATAATGTATGGTTTAAAAATTAAGTAATTAATTTTATTAAATAGACTTTTTTTTAAAAAAGACAGATTTTTTTAAATTACTACGCCAACTCATAACCTGCGTATGTTTTTGCTTACATTCATGTCTCACAAGTCCTCAGTGATGCAGCTCTTTTTTTTCGTCATTCCTTTATACTTCCTATTTCAACGTACTTTCCATTTTATGCTGTTTTTATTTTTTCCCTACATGTCATTCGGGATTTCGAATATCTTATTTTACCCTATTGTCATTTTATTATTCATATTTTTTGTGAATATTCTTTACTTACCAAGTCTTATTAAAACACGTTCGTCTAAGATAACACCTCGGAAGGATAGATCTGAATCAACAAACGGACTGTCGGTTTTGCTGCGTGGAAGACGAAAGGAAGAATAAGGTTCAACATATTTGGTTATAACAACCTAGAGTCCATCAATTTTAAAAAAATCTCACCCCATACAACCATGAACTTAGTGAGAAGGTGTGTGGTAACCCTAGGGGTGAGCCAAAATAGACCTACTACAGGTGGCAGACATCGAAAGAATCGACAGCCTAACATATTTAGGACCCTTGATAAATAACCACTGAAACTGCGAACCTGAAATTCGACGACGCATACAAATGGGACGAACAGCGATGGCCAATCTAAAAATAATATGGGAAGACAGACAAATATCGCGAAACACAAAGATAAAACTTGTACAAACACTAATATTCGCAATATTCATGTATGGTGTAGAAAGCTGGACGATCAAACAGGAAAAGAATTGACTCCTTTGAGTCAAACTGGAGAAAACTACTGTGCTTTCCTTGGACAGCACGGAGGACAAATGTATCAGTTATTTAAGTTATAGGCATAAAATATTGACTGTCAACAATATGCCGACGACAAATTCTCCAATACTATGGCCATATAAACAAAAGACAAGGAAACAGCATGAAAAAATTAATAATACAAGGAAAAATAGAAAGCCAGAGGACAAGGGGTCGCTCTCCCACCAGATGGTTAGACCAGATAAAGAAAATTACGGGAAGACACTTGCAAACAACCATTAGAGACACAGAATATACACTTTGGAAGCAGATCATCAACAACACAAATTAAAATCATGGAATCACGACCTCTCAGCTTTGACAGTACGACTGACAGAGAGAGAAAGTTCGCAGTGAAAGGCGACCTACGCCCCACTCACATGATACCTAACCTAACCTAATTCATTAAAAATATTGTTGATTTCTTTTAATAAATTTTTTGCTTTTAAATTTTTACACAGTATCTGTATGTCTTTTTTAGTAAAGATATACACAACATGGTTATAAATTAAAATATTGTTGGTTGGTTTATTAAAAATATTGTATTTCTAACCCACATTGCCCGACACTGTAATGTTTTTACTTTAGCACAAATAAAAAGTTAACAAAAACATTTAAAAAACTAAAAAAAATTTGTTAAAATTGAATTTACAATAATTTACATGAATTTTTAAATTTTACTCGAAAAAATATCATTTAAATCGCTAAAAAATGTTGAGAGCCATTGGTAAGCTACAAAATGGAGCTTGACAAATAGATGTAGCGTAAGCTTGTGACAGATATCCTTAAATTATTTTTATTTACGTTTAATTTGAATTTTTTAGTTTTATTATTTAATAATTAGTCAAATGCATTGTTCGTTTTTACTTTATATGCCTTTTTTATCACTTTTAATGGTGTTTTTGACTATGATGTCTTTTTTTTATAAGTATTTCGCACAGTAAAATTAACTTTTCCTTTTACCACATTGTTTTTATTTTCATAATAACTGTAGAAGATGTTCTTCTGCTATTTCAAAGATATAAATTCCAGAATATCAATTGTCCAGTAATTATAATTTTAATAAAAAAGTAAAACTAAGTATTCTCAATATTTTAATGTAAAGGTTTTTAAAAGCTTGGGGTTATCATTAAAAAATTTAATCTTGCATATTTTAACAAGTTAAAAATATTCAATTTATAATTTTGTCCAGAGATTGTCCAACATAATACAAACAAAATTTTTAAGTTGAACCAAATATTTAATCCAGATATATGATGATTTATCGCCGGATAAAAGGTCGTTATCCCGGACTATATCCCGAGATAAAATAGGAGCTGGTGTGCAGAAAACCAAACATAAAATGGTACAAGACTCGGATTCACTTCGTTAATTTATAGTGTACTTTTAAGGTCTATCGGGGAGTTAAAACTTGTATAATTGGTTGCACTGGTTCGGAAACAGATTGCCGAGGAGCCGCGGATGGGGAATTTTGTCCACAAAGCTTTTGTACACGGGCCCTTCCTTAAATGCAGTGGCAGCCACACAGGGAATAAATAAAGTTTCTTATTAAAACGAGATTAAATTTTAACATTTTCGCTATTTTCTTACTCACCGACAAAAGTTAAAACTGTTACCAATCTGTCAAATTGGTCATCTGCTTACTCGAAATTTAAAAAAATATTCAATTTCTGTTCAGTAAGTAACGCTAGTAGATGTCATGAAATTTCTAGAAAAATTAAAAGAAAGGATTTGCCGTTACTTTTAAAGATTAAAGATTTTCTAGAATTCTCGCATTACTAAGTTCATAATTTTTGATGACACATTGCTCATAAAAGTAGATACCGTCACTACTGCACTCTCAGAAAGTGTACAAAATCATTTAAACTGGGCTTCATCGATGGAAAATCAACGGTTTTGTCAGCAAATCAGTACAAATTACTTTCAACACAAGAAAATCTTCTTGTCCACAAGTTTCCAATAATTATATTCCATCCACATTAAACCAGCTGTTAAATACTTGGGTTTGTATTTAGATAAAAAACTTATATGGAAGACACATTTAAAAAAAACAGCTAGATCTTAAACTAAAACACATGCACTGGCTACTTAACAAAAGGTCTCAGTTATCTCTTGAAAGTAAGCTGCTCCTCTACAAAGTCATACTCATACAAGTTCGGTCCTATGGATGAAACTATAGAGCTGCAATGAGTCGCTGTTTCCTCCTCCTCATTACATAATCTACCTATGGGTTCTGTGTTAGACACGCCTGTATTGTGCAGATATCTCCTCAAAAACCAGTGTCCGGTACAAAGCCCTACAACTATTCTAAGTTTTTCCCTACTTAGCGAGGTAAGGGTTCTTTTAGCAATAACTTGCTTTGCCTAGCTTCCTCTGGTCGTGCCAATTTTAGCTGATGCTGAGAGTGCAACCAGCCATCGATCGCTGATCTAACGCTGGCTTTGGATATCCCTATTATTGGTTCTGGCACAATAAATGGTGTCTCAGAGCCCAGCCTAGCTAGTTTGTCCGCTTCTTGGTTACCAGAAATACCTTTATGCCCTGGCACCCACGATAAAGTGACCTTGTTATGGTTAGCCAAGGTTCGTAGGTTTTTGGCATAATTTGGATAATTTTTTAAGTCTATTCTCTGTGATGACAAAGCTTTAGGTGCAGCTTGACTACCTAACCTAATAAGGATTGTTTTATTTTTGTATTCTCGACTCAGATTTACAACAGCACAAGCGTTTATGGCATGTACTTCGACGATTGCTTCAAGATCTCTATTGATGGAGTCAAATGTGCTGTCGTCTGCGAAACTAAATGGGGTTCGTGGTGGTTTCAAAGAGGTCGTTGATGTGTAAAATAAATAGGGTGGGGGACAGAATGGAACCCTGGGGGACCCCGGCATTTTAATATTAAATCTTCTTTTTGATACTTAGTTTTGTAACATAAAAATATTACTTAAAATCCATGTTTATTTTTTTTTTATGACAATAGTCGCAAAAAGGGTAGACCTATCGTGTGGGCCGCGGACGGCCCGCACTGCGACTATTAGAAGGGGAAGAGATTATAGAAAGGAAATGATTGAGGACATGCTTTTTAAAAAGTTACAGGTCATAGTTCTCTGGAAAAACTGATTTTGGAAGCTTATTCCATTCCGTAGCAGCCCTGTAAAAGAAGGATTCTTGATGAAGATTGGTCCTTGTAGTGTCAAGCTTGAGAGTAAATGGGTGAGACTGATCAGCGAGCCAAGTTCTTCGGCCGAATGTGGCCAATGGTGATACAAGAGTTCTTATTTCTCTGGAGCATCTGCCATGGAAATTTCTGTAGAGCAATGACTGGTCTGCAACTCTTCTTCTATGTTTTAGAGGGTGAAGGGTATCTGTGAAAGTTGAGCTGTTTATCAAGCGAATGGCTCTTTTCTAAATGAAATCTAGAAGACAAAGAGAATGCCTTGGTGCTGAACCCCAAATGTGCGAGCAATACTTCAGTAGAGGTCGGATTTGAGCCTTTTACGTCGTCAACAGTTGATCAGGAGTAAAAAACTTTCTGGCTTTCCACAGAAAACCTAGCCTCTGGCTTGCCGACTTTGCGATGTTAGCAACATGGTCATGCCAAGACATATTATTGGACACCGTGACTCCCAAAATCGAGATGGAGGGACATGATTCAAGGGTATTTCCGGACATTGTGATGGGATGATTTGGGGAATTAACTTTCTTGGAAAACGTGGCACTTTGTGTTTTTTGGGCGTTGAACTGAACAAGATTATTGTTGGTTCCCCACTCGACGATTGCTTTAAGATCTCTATTAATGGAATCAATCTGTTCCTACCTGAGTCTATTTGTATCATTCACCGAAAGTGATCGATAGGATTTTTGAAAAGTTGCAGGTCATAGTTCTCTGGAAAAACTGATTTTGGAAGCTTATTCCATTCCGTAGCAGCCCTGTAAAAGAAGGATTCTTGATGAAGATTGGTCCTTGTAGTGTCAATCATAAGAGCAAATGGGTGAGACTGATCAGCGTGCCGAGTTCTTCGGCCGAATGTCGCCAATGGTGGTACAAGAGTTTAAAAACCAAAAGATTCGATGAAAAAGAGATTTGATATAAAATAAGGTAAGAGGTGCTAATTTCACCATCTTATAATGTAACAGGAATGTTTTATATATACCGGTGCTTAGTTCTTTGAGAGTGCACGGAAATTACAAAATTTAATTATTATTCTCAGTCTTTTTTGTGGTCCATACAGAATTCAGTTAACAACAAATTAACTAGTTCCATTACACAGGAAAAAATAGAAGGTTGATACAATTCCCAACGCCACGCCGCTGTAATTTAGCAGAAGGGTTATTTTGACATCGACATCGGGAAAGGAAAGATGCTAACTTGTACTTTGGGCCTTTGTGAGGATTAATGATCTCATCTTTTCATTATCCATCTTTGACAGAGATGTTGATGAGAAATTTGTTCGAGTAGAAGTTTTAATTGTAGGAACTCGTGTGTAAAAGGATTTAAAAGTAACCACGACCGGTTGATGTTCGTTTAAATAGGGAGTTTCCGCGACTATACTTAAATAGATCGCCGAAAATTTAGTTCCTGTAGAAAGATCTTTATTTTTCTTCCTTATAATCTTTCCGGCTCGTTATTTATTTGAATTGAATTGGTATATACATTACAATTTCCCTTTATCCGGGAAACATTTAATTAGGAAGAATGTTTGACACGTAAAAATGATGTGTCATAAGGTATTACTTCTTTTTTGTCAAATATTCATTTTATTGAACATTTTATTATATTAAAATCTGGTCAAAGTAGACCAATGAGTAATTCTATTCTAACCTAAATTAATACTTTTAAGTCCTAAACTAAGGTATAATCAGTAGTGTTCCTTAGGTTCTGGCAGATGGGGTTACACTTAACTTAACATGTAAAAATGCACTATGCTCTGCTTTTAACACTTTCACTTCACTAACTCAAATGCTTTGGTCCTTTTAAGTCTTCTTTCTATTCCTGTGTTGTCTAGCAGCTGGATTGCTTCGGCGTTCACATGTTGATTAAGCCTTTCTTCGTGTCTTTTGGCTAAATTGATAATAGTTCGTTCGATAGTTTTCATCTTCAGGTCCCTGTGAACATCACTATTACGAATATACCAAGAGGCATCAGCAATGTTCCTTAATACCTTATTTTGGAATCGTTGTATTATATTAAGATTTGTCTGTTTGGTACACCCCCATAGTTGTATACCATAAGTCCATACTGGCTTTAATATTTGCTCGTATAGCAAAAGCTTATTATGTAATGACAAAGTGGAGTTTCTCCCTATTAGCCAATACATTTTTCTATATATTATAAAACATTAATTTTATAATGGAATAACATTTTTTTTTACTGAAAATAGTCGCAAAAAGGTAAGACTTTTTGTTTGTGCCGCGAAAGGCCCGCACTGCGACTATTAGAAGAGGGAGGGATTATAGAAACGAGATGATTGTGGACCCGCTTTTTGAAAAGTTGCAGGTCATAGTTCTAGAACTACCACAGTAAAGTGGGAGTCATTGGTTATTTTTTATCGAACTAGTTAAAATCGTTTAAAAATAGGTAATGCCCCGTTTAATTAATTGTGCACAGCTAAATTGAAAAAAATTCAATAAGGCAATTGAACTTAAAACAAATTCATTTTTTTTTTGACTTCAGCATCCACCTGACTGTCTGTACGTTCTAATTTTCTCATCATCAAACGATGAGTAAGCTAAAATAATGAGTCCGTCCATTATAACAAAAACTTCTTGCAGCCGATGATACATACAGTGACGGACCGCAAATCAAACGTGAGTAGAGTTTGATTACTAAAAACCGTTCATTTATACATAACACGTCAATTTTTTCAAAAATATGTTGGACGAGTCATCTAATTTAAAAGGACATAATATGAATGGTAAAGCTTGCCGTAGTGATGCTGTCTTCTAGGAATTATAAATTATTGGTTACTGTTAATTTGCTACAAAAAAAAATCAGAAATGTTTTAGAAAAGCATTGTGAACAAATAATTTAGAAAATGTACCAAATGGTACGTATGAAAGATGATCGATGGCCCAAAAAGACATTAGAATGGCAACCAAAATTCAGGCGAAAGCGCGGAAGACCACCAGAAGAGTGGTTAAAACAAACAAGAAAGGACATGTGGAGAGAAGAGGATTAGAAGGTAAAGATTGGCAGGATAGAGAGGCATGAAGAAGAGGATGCGAGAGACGGCCAACGATGCTGTAAAAAACTTGCTTACATATATATATATATATATATATATATATATATATATATATATATATATATATATATATATATATATATATATATATATATATATTTGTTTTTTTTTGAGGTATACACATACAACTTAAAAATGCACAAAAATACATTAAAATCATGGTAATGGTCGTAGTATTGGCTTTATAATAAGATAATGTTACGCCTTTAGTTTTAAATATGATTTTTGGCATGAATAAAGCACAATCTCGAAGGCCCAATTTCAACCACTTTTTCGAATAGCTAAGGTCGTATATCGGCAAGAGCACAGCTAATGTTGGCTTCCAAGTGATCTAAAGTATGTGGTTTATCGGCGTAGAATATCGACTAAACATATCTCTAAAGAAAATAATTCAGACGTGTTATGTCAAGCGGATTTGTGAAATTACGCTCTCATCAAAAGTTTTTTGCTGGAAATTGATTGTGTCACGCGCTTTTTTAAGTATAGATCTGTAGCGTTATCCATTGAGAGTAACCTTATGTGTTCGCGAATTGACATTTTAACCTTCATTTTCCCACGCTGTCATTCCGTCGAAAAACATATGTTTTTGACGCCAAATGTGATTGCATTTGCTATAACTTATATTTTATCAAGGAAAATATACAATTTCGATTTTTGAACGTTATTAAATTTAATATTTTATATTGGAAGGAATTCAGATATGTTTCTACCATTGTACTCAATTTTTGTTATCTGGCTGCTACTCCAAGTAGTCGATGCATCGTAGAGGGTGAAGCTGTCCTAGCAGCAAACCACAATATTGTTTGTGGTGTCAAAAAAAAAAAAGGTGATAAGTGGGTAATCAGATCTGATTGATTGCATACCAGCGCTATTATAAGTGATTCTTATGTAATCAATGGATGACATGACTTTAATGATAATTATAATTATTTATTTACTTTTGACTTCAATACAAATAACCAAAAAGAGAACTTGCCTCTTTTCTTTCAATGAGTTTTTCATATCTTTTCTTTTCCTCTTTTATCTTCAGACTTTTGGACTTTGATATAATGCTGGACACAGGTAAGATTTTACTTGGCATAGTAACGTTTTTTAGGTAAAGTTTTTGATAGACTCCTGTTAATTTGATAGGTTATTCTATTAACCACATAAAATATAGAAAACAAAATACTTACAATCACTAGGGGTTATGAAATCTTTCTCAACAAAATGTTTGGATCAAAACCTCATTTTTTTGGTAACTTTCTTTTCTATTTTTAGTTTAAACTTTCACAGTTTCTTTTTATCAACCATAGTCACCATTCCCGATTCTCTAGTATGCTCAACTCTTTGATCCCCATTTGGAAAGTTATAAAAAGTCAAATTGGGGTTATTTAATATACTGAGTTACATCCAGGTACACAACAATTTGCTCTGCTGGTCATTTTCAGTATTAACAAATTATTACTCACTATTAAACAACTATTATCGCCCCTCCACCGCGACCCTTAGTAGGTCTATTGTGGCTCTGCTTAGCATTAAAGGACAATTGAACCGTGATTTTTGAAGTAAATTTGTAAGCGTCGTTTCAAAGTAAAAATGGCAAAGTAGAATGGCAAAATATACTAAGCACCAATCAGCTATCATTATTGTCAATTTAGAAACAAACCTCCAAAGAAAAAAACTTTTACAAAAAATAATACAATTTAGGACGTGGATTGGTGTTTTACAAAAATGAATAGATGTATAATACGAGGAATTACATACTTTTTTACGTAATTTCTGAATAAACATTTAACCGTTGAATAGTAATACAATGATTAATTTGTTAAAATATTGTTATTGACATACCTATTGATTGTTGTTGCATTCTTTGTCTTTATCCAGGTAGTAGGATTTTTAGATTTTATTTTTCGACAACCCTTTTTGGGAGCGCGTTGTTGTTACGTCTTTGCTCGAAACTGATTGTCGGATCATTAGTTTTTCACCAAAGCTCTGTATGTAGATTGATTTCATTATAGATTTCATGTGTGTGTAGGTTAAAAGACTATTACTCTGATACGTTAACGGCTTGTCAGATAATAAGCTATTTATCTTGATGTTGTGTTCTTCTTCTTTTTCCTTTGGGTGCTTCAGAATTTATACAACCGACAGTCTGCAACTATCGTGTTCTTCTATTTTATGATCCTAATATATGCTTTGAATGCGAGTTTGTATACACTCGAAAAACAGTTCAACACTCTTAAGTAAAAACATAAATAGCTGGTTTTTTATAAAAACTACTTTTTCAATATTATTAAACCAATTATCAAGTACTTAATATTTTAGATTATTTGTTTTTATTTTGTATTTCCATGAAAGAGCTTTTTTCTGTCCACATTTCCGGACTGTGGCAAATATCTTCTTAGATAAAAATTGATAAAAGGTTCTTTGAAAAAAAAAAAGATGTGTGCACTACGTGTATTACAAATTGAAGTACTGTAGATCCTACCGTTCGTTCAATACACAAAGTATTAAATTTACAGGTTTTTTGCTTGAAAAATACAAATTCATCATTAGCTTAGTGAAGAAGACTATGACCGCAGAATTCAATTTTGTGAAACAATCTCCCAAAAAATACAAAAAAACTCAAATTTGGTTAAAAATATTTTTTTTAGTAATGAATCAACGTTTTATTGTTTTATTGAAATGGCTTTGTTAAAAAACCTAATTGTAGATACAGGCATGACGAAAATCCTAACGTGTTTCGACAGGATAATATGAAGAAAATGAGATAATGGACCATTTTTTATTGACCAAAAACTAAAAAAAAAAAAATTGTAACTACAATTATCAAAAAATGAAATTGATTCTCTTCTTACTTAGTCACTATAAAGTTGATGAACAGAGAAATATGGTGCATTATGCACTAGCTGTAAGACAATGGCTAGACGAACGATTTCCAAGACATTGAATTGGCAGAAGGGGTTTTATAGAATGGCCGGCAAGATCTTCAGATCTAACTATTTAGGAACATTAGTTTACGAAACTACTTGCAAAGACACTGAATAAAGCTTAGAATAACTGAAGAATGTAGAGGAATTACTAGCGAAACTTTGCAAAGAGTTCGAGAAGAATTTAAAAATAGGTTATATTATTGCCTACAAAATATCAGAGCACACGTTGAACAGTTATTGAAAATACATTTAAGGAGCTCAAATCCGACCTCTACTGGAGTATTGCTCGCACATTTGGGGTTCAGCACCAATGCATTATCTTCGTCTTCTAGATTCCATCCAGAAAAGGGCCATTCGGTTGATAAACAGCTCAACTCTCACAGATACCACTAGAACAAAGAAGAAGATTACCAGACATTACTATACAGATATTTTCATGGCAGATGCTCCAGAGAAATAAAAACTCTTGCATTACCATTGGCCACATTCGGCCGAAGAACTCGGCACGCTGATCAGTCTCACCCATTTACTCTTAAGATTGACACTATAAGGACCAATCTCCATCAAGAATCCTTCTTTTACAGGGCTGCTACAGAATGGAACAAGCTTCCAAAATCAGTTTTTTCAGAGAACTATGACCTGCAACTTTTTAAAAAGCGGGTCCACAATCATCTCTTTTCTATAATCCCTCCCCCTTCTTATAGTCACAGTGCGGGCCATCCGCGGCCCACACGATAGGTCTACCCTTTTTGCGACTAGTTTCAGTAAAAAAAAAACTTTTGTTGTAATTTCGCTATGTTTAATGCTATTTGCCAAAATAGAACATATTGTTGTTGATATGGCTGATTTGCATTTTCTTGGGTTTTCATTTGATGTATTGCAAGGTAGTGGTTGCTATTTGACACTTTAAAAAAGGGGTTAGGGATGTTAAAGGTGTGCCACTTGGAAACAGCAGAATAACATTTTTCAACCTCTCCTTTGATTTAAAATTCGACGTGTTTTTTGTTTGTTTACATTTAAGCAAAATCAAAGAAATTATTTGGCTGATTTTGAAATGAATGCGCTGTAGTATTTTTCCAAAGAAACAACAAAATTGTAGTAGGACTATGTTGACGAATAATTTTTGTTGGTGTATTTATTTTTATTAACTTCTGTCGTAGCTATCGAATGCGCTAGTTCCGTTTGAGAGCACTTGACTGCATACAACCTACAACTAACTGTATTTGCTTTCCTTGGTCAAGTTCAGTCAATATAAGATCGATCATTTCAGTTCAATGCACTGCCATTTATTTTTATATGAAATAAAGATATATTTTAACAAAAATCATCTCCTAAACAATTTCAATTTTGTTCTAATTACAAACTGATCGGTAGGGCTAATTGGTTTATATTAATTTTAAAAGCTTTTGCCAAAAATTAATTAAAATTCGTTCAGATACGTCAGAGATAAAAGGACATACTAAGGAAATATAAATGGGTATCTATTTTTATATTCACAAAAGGTAATAACCATTGTGGTTATTTTAAACACCAACTCAAAGAAAGCTTTTAAAAAATGTTAGTTAAATTTACATTAATAACTTTTACAAACTCTTGTTTTTTTTTTAAAAAACGTCAAAAAAATAACAATAAAACTGTAGTGGATAGTTAGTTGTTAGTCATTATCATAGTAGACTTTTTTTCGTAATATTTGTTTAGCAATAATGATCATTATTTTTTTATGTGGCGAATATAAAGTACGAGGGTGGTTCGATAAGTCAGTGACTTTTTGAATAAAACAAATTTTTTTCCGCAAATAAACATTTTATTTTTTTACATAATCACCTTTTAGCTCGATACATTTAGTCCAGCGTTTTTCTAATTTTTTTATTCCCTCCAAATAATAGGTTTTTTCAAAGCTCTCAAAATACGCGTTTGTTTCGGTAATGACTTCTTCATTCGACTCAAATCTCTTACCGCCCAGCCATTTCTTTAGGTTTGGAAACAAAAAATAGTCGCAGGGGGCTAAATCTGTAGAATGGCCATCGTGACTAGACAAGTGTGCACACGTGCATTGTCTTGATGGAACAGCACTTTCTTCTTCTTAGCCAAATGCGGCCGTTTTTACTTCAAATCAACGTCGAATCTGTTCAAAAGCTTTGAATAATATTCGCCGGTGATCGTTTTACCTTTCTTGAGGTAATCGATGTGAATGACACCGCGTACATCACAAAAAACTGTGGCCATGACCTTGTTGGCTGACAGACTCTGTTTCGCCTTCTTTGGTCCACGTTCACCCCGAGCAACCCACTGTTTCGATTGTTCATTGGTCTTTGGCGTGTTGTGATGGATCCATGTTTCATCCACAGTAACCAAACGGCGCAAAAATTTGTCCGGATTACGGCTGAATATCGCTAAACACTCTTTTGAAGTGGTCACACGATTGCGCTTATGGTCAAGTGTGAGCAATCGCGGCACCCATCTCGCAGAGAGTTTTTTCATGTCCAAATATTCGTGTAAAATATGATGTACCCGTTCAGTTAGGATACCTACAGTATGTACCAACTCACGCACTTTCATTCTCCGATCATCCATAATCATTTAATGGATTTTATCAACGATTTCCGGCGTGATCACTTCTTTTGGGCGACCTGGACGTTCGGCGTCACTAGTGCTGGTACGACCACAACGGAACTCTGTAAACCACTTCTTAACCATTGAAATTGATGGTGCCGAGTCCCCGTAGTATTTATCAAGTCTTTCCTTAGTTTCAGTGATGGATTTTTTACGTAAAAAGTAATGCTTAATCAGCACACGAAATTCACTTTTTTCCATTTTCGTAAAAATTCACGAGGTTGTCTGCTTTAGACGGCTATCAAACACCAACTGCACGACGTAGCTTGCTCAAAATTAGAAAGTTTCCCACTGATAGATTATAGTTGACGGCAGTACTGTTGCATTTGGAGTAAATGCGCGGGAAATTCAAAAAGTCACTGACTTATCAAACTGCCCTCGTACATTGAGAGGGTTGTCCATTTTGAAGGTAAAGTTAATTTTGCTTCTTATTAATATTGAAATGGACAACGTATATTATTTCTCTCTATTATTGCAATAAATTTACCATATGTTTGGCATTTAAGAAGTAAAAAGTGAGTTTCCTTAAAGAAATAAAGGGCATAAAAATGTTTTATTTTATTGCATAATGTAATGTAGAATGTTTTTTTTAACAAAGTTTTGTCTATATTAAATATTTACTTGCTCATCTGACTAGTTTTTTTGTTTGCAAGTTAATGTTTTTAAATTTGTTTTCTTTTGTATTTTCAAGAATTTTACATTAGATATTGTTCCCACTTTATTTAGTCCACTGTGATTAAAAATTTAGAATTTTGTTTTAAATAATGCCTAGACGTAAACTTAGTGCGGATGAAGCTAATAGGGCTATTGGTAAAATTGAGGCGGGTCGTCTCCAGAAAGAAGTTGCGGACATTTTCTAAGTCAGTGAAAGTGTAATTTCGCGGCTTCTCTGTAGATATCGAGCAACTAGAAACGTGTTAGAAAGTCCTAGAAGTGGATGACCAAGGGTTACCACCCACGCACATGATCGTTATCTGACTGTGTATACCCGTAGAAAACCTCTGAGTACTCGTCTGATCACACAACAGCGTCTTTTGAATGCTTCTGGTGTTTTGGTTTTAATTCAAACAGTACGTCAAAGATTACACGCTGTTAAATTACGTTCACGAAGACTTTTAAGAAGAGTTCCATCAAGACAAATTTATATGCGTGCTTCATTGGCATGGGCTAATGAACATGTTAATTGGAATGCTGAATGGAGGTCCGCATTGTTCACAGATGAGTCGAGATATGGACTGTTTTCTGATAGTCGGCGTGTTCGTGTTTGGACTTTTTCTCTAGTGCCCAAAAATCGAAGAGCAGTGCAAGAAGTTCATACGTTCAGAGGAGGTACAGTTGCTGTTTGGGGAGGCATTCGTTTTAATGGGCGTACAGAGTTAGAAGTACTTGATGGGAACATGACTTCGCAGATTTACGTACAAGTTTTTAACAACGTTTGTTTCATACTGCTATTGGACCGACTTTCCTCTTTTTATACGATATTGCTCAACCACATCGTGCAAGAGTAGTTGAAGACGCTTTGGTATTCCATGGTACATTAAAAATAAGATACAAACTTTGGAACTCACTGGTATAAAAAATATAATCAAAATACCGCAACAATGTTCGAATGGCCCTCATATGTGCTTGGTTATAATCAAATAAACAAAACTAACGAAATTAATGTTCCATAGAGTGAGTTTATTTCAAAATTGTAATTAATCCCACAGACCGTTTTAGCTGAATTCTCTATTTATATCATCATAACCTACTCTATTGTCGATTCAAGTAGTTAAAACACGGCCCATTGTTTTTGTCAATTAGTATAGCGAAATGGCCGTCATTTATCACTTGAAAACTACATTAATGCGCCAAATTTTGACCACTATAAATTTACTTTCGTTATTACGGCTTTAGTTTTTTTAATAAAAACTGGAAATATCAAATTACATGCATTTGTCATAGCCACCAAGTTAGACCACTGTTATTACAACATCCTTATGCTCCAATTTCTTATAAAGCTGTTTTTTTTAATTATGAGCCTGAAAGCTCAAGTTCTACTGTGAGACTCCACTGACTGTATCAGGGCAAACTCACTAAAAACTGCACCTCTATGTAGGTCCGTCACACTTAGGCCTGTTGGCCCATTGTATCTTACCTATATAATTTTATGTCATTGTACCCAATTAAGTACTTTCGTGCCTTGTACAAGTTCTGTACTGGGTAGGAACAATATAGTATAGTTCTGGGTCGCCGGATGGCTGCCCAAAAATGGTCTGCCTTGCAGTCCAGTGCCTCGTACCAACACAGTATGTGTTTTACTGTTTTCGGATCCTTGCCGCACAGTCTGCAGGTCAGGTCTTCATTATACAGTCCCATTTTGTTGAGGGGCTCCTTCACTGGTGCATGACCGGTCAGGAGCCCCGTAGTGATTCTAAGCTGATTTCTGTTTATCTTCAACAGGTCTGCCGTTCATTATCAATATTTTATTTTTAAATAAAACAACGTTTTCGCCTTTTCTAATAGGCGTTTTTTTTTACATCTGAAGGAATGCCAATACTATTTTTCCAACCAATGGTCACTAATTTTTACGCATGACGAGTATACTTGTCACAAAATCCTGGGATTCCTCCATGACGAGTATACTCGTCAAATACAGTTAACTGGTTAAATATAAATTATTTTTATGTGTGTACAAAATTTTTCTTTAAACTATTTGGATAACCCTGGTATTGTTAAAAACAGTAAAATATTGTTTTTTATATTGTAAACAAATCTTGTGCAGATTTTTGTATTGCCTCTAGAAATAAAAAAAAAATTTAATGTTAAAATTTTACCTATTATTTACAAATAAAAAACACTTTAATTTATTCTTCATTGAATTTTCATTTTAACTCCAAAAAAATTAAACCTAAACTAACCTTGCAACCTTTCCCAAACAAATTACCATAATAGACCAGTCAAAAAGACTGTGAAATCGGGTTTTTGGCAGATATGGCTGAAACTATTTGGAAATAATCAGAAAAATACGATAAAAAACTGTGGGTAAAGTAAAAAAGTTCTTAACACCTGGGAATTGGGTGAAAAAAATTAAAAACTATCCCGAAATACGATTTTTGGGTTATATTTTGAAAATTTCAAAAAAAGTTTAAAATAAAAGTTGTAGAGCATAAAATTTTTTGGCTTACATTTTTTGGATCATTTTTCCCGTACCCTTTCACCCCTACGACGGTTCAGAATAATAAAAAAAGGGATTTTTTTTTACTTTTTTAAAAAAATTACAATCAACAATTGTAGAGGAAATTTTTTTTTCAATCTCTTCTATTAAAAGTCAATGGGTGGGTTTTTCTCGATATTTCACTTAAAACGGGTTATTTAAAAAAAAATTTCATATAAACTTTAAATTCTTTTTTTTAAATATGAATAATTTTTTTTTAATAACCCGTTTTAAGTGAAATATCGAGCAAAAACCGTTTCCACCCCTTGACTTTAAATAGAAGGTATGAAAAAAAAATTCCTATCGATTGTTCTTTGTAACTTATTTAAAAAAGTAAAAAAGAAATTAAAAAATCCCAATTTTTATATTTTGTATTGAATTTTCATTTTTTTTATTACTCTGAAGCGTCGTAGGGGTAAAAGGGTGCGTTTTAGGGAAAAATGGTCTGAATGGTTTAGGCCTTAAATTTTATGCTCTACATTTTTTATTTCAAACTGTTTTGATAATTTCAAAATATAACCCAAAAATCATATTTTGGGGTAGTTTTTAATTTTTTCACCCTATTTCCATATAGCTTCAGACATATTTGCCAAAAACCCGATTTCACAGTCTTTTTAACTGGACTATAAATATGATAATTATTTCTGTGTTATCATTAAATTTTAATTTATGAATTTTGTATATCCATAAATAACGAAAATATTTATTTCGTTGGAGTAAATATGGACACGGTTTAAAACAAGACATTTCATTATTGTAACAATTACCATTTGATTATTTATGTAATATATTTCTTAAATAACGATAACATATAAAGACGCCGTTATATATCATAATAAAAAAAACAAGAATTTATTTATTTGCTTATCTTTGTCGTAAAGTATTAAAATAAGTAATTTATTAATGTAACACTGATACTAAAAAAAAATTTGATAGTTGTGATTTCTTGCTGGAAGTTGATAAAAAATAGGGTGCAACAAGATAACAACCACTGATAACTATATATACAGACTGGCCTTTCGAACAGAGCAGATAATTTTCAGATAAAATAAATTAAAAATACAAAATATATGATGTATATTTTTTAATTTTTTTCTTACCATATAAAAATTAAAATACTTTTAGTTGAATGTAATAAATGTATTATTGAAGAATGTATTTTTATTTTAATCAAAGTAACCTTTCTTTTAGTTGCTTTTTGAAATAATATGTTTTTTGTAATTTTTTAGGAGTCTGTTTTGTATATTTAATACTATATACAGTGCAGTGTGTCTACTTAAGTTGGAACCATATGAAAATCTTTTTTATTATTGGTTTTGTGAAAACATTTATTCCTGATAAAAAGTTCTGCATGGTACAAAACTTAAAATGCAACTATCACAGATTAATTTTTTTAAGCCGTATCCAAGTTTTTTAAAAATATATGAATTTTACAGACACACTGTATAAATAATACGTAACATGTGTTTTGTTTTGGTTTCCTGTTCACTATATATTGAAACTGATATTTTGTTTGATAGTATCATTTTTTACGGAGAAATTAATGTTTGGTTTCTCTCGAAGACGTTTCTTTTTAGATGTCCATCAAATACGACTGACCTGTTGGCTCTGCCAGAGCCAAAAACTTAAGAAAAAAAAATTAAATACGAAGGCTGTCTTTGTTAATTTAACATAGCAGTTATTTCACTCAGAAATGATTAAAACAAAAAAGTAGTTTTTATCTTCATCTTTGACTTAAAACATTTGTCAGAACTTACAAATAAACCAAAACAAAACTACCAATTTCGATGTTTTGCTTCCATAGCCATTAGAACGCCAAAGGTTAATGAAGGAAGGAACAAATTTACACAACGGTGAGCCTCCACCATCTAAAGAACTTGGTAATATGTAAACAAATAGCATCTGATTTTTATTTAAAGAGTTTAAGGTTTCTGACCCAGATTGGTCGACTGCGAACAGCGTCTGCATTCAAAGGATTGACTGAAACTAGAATGGGAGAAGGCAAAGGGAAACCACTTCGGGAACTTTTTTCTGAGCAAACCATCATAAAATACAGAAAAATAGAGAATGACTAATGATGAGAAGAGCGGGGACAGACGTGAGCTCAACGTGACACCCGTGTCCAGAGAGTGCTTGAGTGAGAAAATAGTCCACCTCTCCGTGGGGTCTATCCAACCATGTTTTTATTTTAGAGTTCATCGTGACACCTCCGCGATCGTAGCACCTCATGTGTGAAATTCCGATTGACCAATTATACCAACTGAAAGGTCAGAAATTGGTCATAAAAGGTCAGTTGTTTTTATTAATTGGTCAGCGTTAAAAAAATTTCTATTGAGGGTTAAAGTTTTTAAAGGTCAACGAGAAATTTAATCACTTCATTCTTGTATTTCTCAAATTAAAATGATAAAAAAGTATTTCCCCCACTTCGTCTGGTTCATAGTGAAAAGCTGTGTGTGAGTGCCCAAAGCATGCGCGTTACGACAAAGACAACTTATTTAATTTTTTTTAATATTAAATTAAATTGACCAAATATTTATATAAGCTGACCAATTATCAGCGAATGCTTCTCGATCGCGCATAGGTGCAATTTTTTATTTTTTCACGAGTGAGATGCTAAAATTTCTCGATGACCTTGAAAAACCCTTAATTAAAAATGTCTAACGCTGACCAACTAATAAAACCAACTGACCTTTCATGACCAATTTCTGACCTTTCAGATGGTATAATTGGTCAATCGAAATTCCACACATGAGGTGCTAAGATCGCTGAGCCCATCTCGACTATTAAACGTAGGAAGGTGGTATATCAGGAGCACATGATGCGTGGCGAGAAAAACTCTCTTCTCAGAATTGTCATGGAAGGCACGATAGATGGTCGACGAGGATTGGACAGAAGGCACGATAGATGGTCGACGAGGATCGGACAGAAGGCAAGATAGATGGTCGACGAGGATCGGACAGAAGGCAAGATAGATGGTCGACGAGGATTGTACAGAAAGCAGGTGTCTTGGCTGCATAACATTCGCGACTGCACTGTTGTCCATGCGGCTGAAGAACTTTTTAGACTGGCCAAAGACAGAAATGTGTAGTCGCCGCGTCAGATAGGGCATTCATAGAGGAAGGACGTTTCTGAAGCTAAAATGTTCATGTAAATAGACAGCGAAAGCTCTTTATGGCTCTCATTAATAAAACAAGAGAAGGAATTCTTCGAGCACAGTTCTCAAAACTACACCACACCTTTTCAACGAATATATGTTAAAAGTTTATTGGCACGTTATACTGTTATTTTTATAATTGTAAAATATCTCATTTGTGAAGAAAAGAAGATCGTTGATATAAAAAGGAATCAGCGGATACTTGTAAAAAATAGCGTTTGTTTATAGATTTTAACCACAAAAATCTTTCTTCTGAAGTTCATTTTGTTCTTTCAAGACTTTTATCTTTTATAGAAAAGTCCTTAACAGTAAAGTATTTACTCTCAAATAAAAGTTTTAAGTGTGGTGCTAAAAATTAAAAGCCTGTGAGATTAAAATGTATTATTCGTTGTACATATTTAATTTTTAAAGTATAAATTACTCTTTTATTTTTAAACGACGTGAAACTATAAACGCAACACAAGTAATCAAAAAGTTTTACGCTAGCAATATAAATTTATCAAAACTTCTAACTTTACAACTCCATAAACGCTTATCAATGAATTTCAAGAACTTTGTAATAATCGCACACTGCCAACCGTATAGTTGATCAAAAGTTTTCGTTACAGTTTTTTCTGTCACTTTAATTTATTGCCATTTTCCGGACGTAAATGTGTGGCATTTGAATGCTATCTAGTAAATTTTGCAAATTTTCATTTAAACTTTCAGAAACTACTTTTTATTACTCGAATTGCGTCACGGTTTGGTTTTAAAATTTATGTTGAGCGTTAGAATAGACTTGGCAGATATTTATACAGTTTGTAAGGAACGAAACTAGAACAGTGATTCTCGCAATTTGATCAGATTTAACCAAGATGGCAACAGCCACTATCAGTGTGAAATTTATGCATCAATACAACTGAATCAATTCTAGAGATGTGTTGTAGCAGGAGTTTTAAAAAGCTGTGTTAACCGTTATTTTTTTTTCCAAAAAAAACTGTGACAAGTTTTTTTTTTTATGAAAATAGTCTCAAAAAGGGTAAACCTATCGTGTGGGCCGCGGACGGCCCACACTGCAACTATTAGAAGGGAAAGGGATTATAGAAAGGAAATGATTGTGGACACGCATTTTGAAAAGTTGCAGGTCATGGTTCTCTGGAAAAACTGATTTTGGAAGCTTATTCCATTCCGTAGCTGCCCTGTAAAAGAAGGATTCTTGATGAAGATTGGTCCTTGAGAGTAAATGTGTGAGAGCGTGCCGAGTTCTTCGGCCGAATGTGGCCAATGGTGGTACAAGAGTTTTTATTTCTCTGGAGCATCTGCCATGGAAATATTGCTCGCCGACTTTGCGATGTTAGCAATATGGTCATGCCAAGACATATTATTGGACACCGTGACTCCCAAAAACGAGATGGAGGGACTTGGTTCAAGGGTATTTCCGGACATTGTGATGGGATGATTTGAGGAATTCACTTTCTTAGAAAACATGGCACTTTGTGTTTTTTGGGCGTTGAACTGAACAAGATTGTTGGTTCCCCACTCGACGATTGCTTCAAGATCTCTATTGATGGAATCAACCTGTTCCTGCCTGAGTCTATTTGTATCATTCACCGAAAGTGATCGATAGGATGTGAAAGTTGAGACAAGTGTGCTATCGTCTGCGAAACTGTAAATGGGGTTCGTGGTGGTTACTGCACTGCTTACAAATGTTCCAAATCAATCAATCAAGCTGCCTATCCACTCTATGGATGTAGTCGACTACATGTTGGAATTGATTTCTGTCTCTTGCCACGCTAACAAGCTCTTCTATCGTCCTTAGTCCGGTCCACTGTCTGATGTTTGTCCATGACATCTGTTTTTTCCCAATTTCCCTTTAACCTTCTATCTTTCTCTCCAGAATTAGTTGTTGCAACTGGTATCTGCCGTGTCTGAAGATATGACCAAGGTTAGCCTTTCTAAATATACCGATGGAATCAAAATCATATTGTTAAAATAAACAAAAGAACAATGAATGTAAATAATAGTAAAATCACTTAACTTGACTTTAAATATAAATATGTATACGCAGCAGTATCCGATAACATGTTGCTCAAAATAATCCCAAGCTTTAAATAAACAGATTCATTACATAATATATTCCCAATGATCAAAAGTTAGCTGCGTGTTCAGCAATTCTAAATTTCAGTGCTTTTAGAGACCAACATTTTACGCTCATCCATTTCCCGAAAAGGTTAAAGTGGGCGTTACAGGACCGAATTTCAGACTCTCAAACCATTTGGTAACACCCCAACCATCTTTTAAGCAGAAATCTATATTCTATCAGATACCCAAGCAGCATGAACAGCTCTGGAGTCATACACTTGTGAGTCTAAGCTGACTTGGGACTGTAAACAATCCCTGAGACAACTGGCAGCAAACAACCAGGTTACTTTGATGTGGGTTCCAGGTCACAGAGGAGTTAGAGGCAACGAGGAAGCATACTACCTTGCCAAGGCAGTATATATATATATATATATATATATATATATATATATAAATAATTATAAATAAAAGAGCCATTAAAAGATCCATGAACGCCCCCTTGTCAATTTTAGGATGTGAATTTAAGGCGTAATAATTTTGGTGGTGATTTTGGAAAACACTAGCTAAAATAAAAGCTATAAATAAAAAGTAATTTTTTTCAATTTTTTAGTTGTTTACAATATGCTGGTGTTTATTACATGCGGAATGCAATGAGTTTTGACCACAAAAAACTGACATTTTATTATTTTATTACTCTACAAACGTTTGACGAGGTAAGAAGGCAAACGACGTTGCTGTTGTTCAAAAACAGGAAATTCAAATTAGATTCATCAATGGAGACTCGAAACAATAAAAATGCCGCTTGATGGTTTATAATTTCAATACGGTCGAGGTCGAGTAACTTTTCAGCTCTATTACATTTTTTTGGGGTGTTTTTACCGACAAAAACATTTTAAAGGAAACCAACAGCGTTGTCAATACTACTCGTATTAAATATATTACCGTTACACTCAACAATATTTTATTTTCGTAAAACTATATCTACAAAATACGTTAAATTGAAGAAACATTTCTAAAATAAATATAACTACAGAAATAATTTTTAACTCTTTGAGTTCACTAGACGTTCTGTCATCATTTTCATCATTTAACATGATTTTAATTGGGATAAAATAAAGACATATTGCTGGCCACAGGATTGGTTTTAACAAAATTCTTTTATACTTACTTCTAAAAAAATAATTAATCTATAGTTATTTTAAAATCATCAACTCTCAACTGAACTCTCAAAATTGAAAGTATGGGCTATTTTCTATAGTAACGTTGTAAAATCACAGCTAAGACCCATCATTTTCTTTAGTTTAGTGGGATTACGTGCCATCATTTTGTTTGTTTTCAATTACCGTTGAAGGCGCTGCAAGATACTAAAAACATCTGAAGGATTGTAAGTAATATCAAAGGCAGATACCGTTTTAGTTTTATCTGTAAATTATCCTTAAGATTTGTTGTGATTTTACAGGAAAAGTAGATTGTTAAAAGTGTCGTGTTGTGAATATTAATCTGTCTCAAGCCATCATTACATGCTTTTAATCTTCAAGAAGTATAAATAGCTGCCAAAAGTTTTAGTGTATTTTCTTGGAACTTTCTGCATGTAAAATTGGTCTCAAGAAGATATCTAGTTGTTATGACCAGGTGCAGTTAGAAATAGCCCTGATAAACTTGACAAACCATGCCATTACCTGTTTTACAAATTCACGTAACATAAAAATAGATTATAACAGGTACAGCACTAAAAAAAATATTCTCAAAAGTGAGGCTTTTGCCTGTGCCTTTCTTCGATAAATTTTTTTAAATACGCCAAAATCATTGGTAATAAGTACCATTAATGTCATGGGCGCGCCAGGATTACTTTCACGGAGGTGCATTTGCATCTACACACTAAACTATATCTATCTTCATCCCATTTATTTCTATTTAAGAAATCGATTTTATTCAACACACAAAAAAGCTTTTGCAGCTCCATCCACAAAATATGAGCAAATCGCAGAAAGCTATGGCAGAAGATATACAGAACTTTTATGGAGGTTTTCTATATAATTTTATTGTCAAGGCTACTTCGTGGTACAAGTTGTTAAAGAGAAATAAGGCAAATGATACGGCTTTAAATAAATCCCAAATTGAATAAGCAGATTTCGTTGCTCAAGCCACCCTGTTCTTCCCAGGCAATCAAAATTGGTCTAACTATTCCAGCAACAGCATGTAGCATTGAATGTTCATTTAGCACGTTATGATGTGTAAAGACGTGAAATCAGTCAACGATGGAAGACGCGAGGCTAAGCGTGTGCATGCTCAGCTTTCGCAGAAAGTAGAGGAGGACACTAAATTCATTGACAAGGTGATGAACAAATTTGGACGGCAATCTAGACGCGTTAAGTATTTAATTAAACAGAGATTTAATAAAAAAATATTTCTTACTCTTTATCTGTGTCTTTTCTTACTAGACGGGGGTGCATCTGCACCCCCTTGCACTCTCCTGCTGGCGTCCATGATTGATGTATCTTAATTAGGAACAAATTAAAGTGTTAAATTCTATTGCTATTTTTTTTGGAGAAACATTTGTAAACAAAGCAGTTTACTAACCTTAAATTTAAAAGATCGATAACAATATCGTTTATTAATATTTAATAACCTATTATGGTATCAATTTGGTAAAAATTTGCGACTCTACTGAATGATTGATAATATACATTTTTAACACAGAACATGAAACTTTGGTTTGTTGCTGTATTCAACCGATACCGACAAGGCAAGGAAATGTAGGTTATGCATTATAATGTTTTTGTAAAATCCCATAAAAACAAATTAATTCCATATTCCGAAAATGTTTGCTGTGAATATCAGGATTATTCAAATGGAGATTAATCGAAGACCACGAATATCCCGAAGGGTAATGAGGGATCGGAGTGATCCGTTTTCATTACCAGATATTCGTACTTATTACTGGATTGCTTTCTTCCCCTTCTAATAACATTAGTTTATGCTCAAGTCTAACACGAAATTTTTTTTTATTTTGATTTCTTTTGGTAGGACAAACTTTTAGGTGTTATTAAAGGCTTGGATACAAACGATATATAAACAAAATCAAACGATTCCGTTTTTGGAAGGTTATGACAGAAAAATATCAATTGTTGAAGTGTTATCGACATATAAACGAATCGTGATAACTTATCAATTCGATTTGACAATATTTTTTACTGGATTCCAATATTTTTATCAAATAACAATTGACAAGATACTATAACAGAGGGGAATATGGGTACCGATTGTTAACATTACCAACTAAAAATAAATTGGTAGGATCACAGTACAGATACCATACTAACCTGAGATATTCAGGGATCCTTCCTCAACAATTCTATTTCTGTAGTTTTACAGCGAACCAACAAACATCAAACATTCCATATATATTATTTAAATAATATTATAGGATTTTACACAACTTTTATGTTATTTAATAATAAAAAAATAATTCCTGAATTTTTGGATTTGCTTTATCTATATTTCCAGTGTTAATATTGAAGCGAGGCAACGTTGCAAATGAAATGTTACGTGTGGTCCGGGTCCACAAAAGCGTGGCGACAATTTTAACTCGTTTTACATCTTAATTCTGTGTAAGAATTTTTGTTTTGGTACAGAAATGAATTTAATACGGTTTTCATTGACAGCGTGTGAAAAAATAGACCGACCACCAATACTTTTAACTGAATATTGACCGCAAAGCTTGGAAAAAAAAATTTAAAAATTCTCGATTCCCAAATAAATCGAACTAAACTTATGTCGTTAAATTGTTTCTCGACAATCTAAGTTATATTATGTTTGTTCAAACGATATTAACTTTAACTGCAAACATACGTGCCAATTTGTGCACGTGTACGTGTAGCACGCCGCTGTTACACAAGAGAATCCCAAGTCATTCTCTCTACATTCCCAGACTTAGTATTATGTTATCGATTCACTTGGGCGAATTGTAACTTACCGTCTTCTTTATTGATCTTTTTCTTTTAATTATTAATTGCTTTTTTTTATCTGTAAAATAACTTACCGGTTACAGCCGTAAGATACCAATTTGAGCGTACGATAGGAAGCTAAACAGAAAGTGTTTTATGAAAATCCTGTCTACATTTACTAGTTTTGTTTGAGTGCTCGATTTTTGGTAACCTTCGAAAATCTCATGATACACTGCATGACAAAAAAAAACTGATCGGAGTGTAACGTGCTAATACACTGCTGAACTTCTTCTTCTTTAAGTGCCTATTCGTTTAGAATATTGGCGATCATCCTGGCTACGATGACCTTATTGCTCTGAATAATTCAGTGGTTGTTTTGGAAAACCAAGTTTTTCAGCCATGATATCCTACGCCCGGGGTAACGTAACATCGAAGGATTTTGACTTTGATGTTTAGTAAGATTAATGCTAAGACGATGAGTAGCCTGAGAAGTATAGCTGAAGTGACTCTGATGAATAAAGTAAGGAAAAGTGAGATAAGGGAGCACTGTGGAGTAAAATAAGGTGCTGTAACAAAGATAGATAAAGGAATGGTTAAAAGAAGATTGACGAAATAGATTTATATAACAAGTATGAAAGGGTAGAGGTCGACCTAGGTAAACGTATCTCGATCAGACACAATTTGTTTTGATAAAAGGGTAAGTTAAGAGTACCAGCACCCAACAAGCATGGATGATAGCACTAAATTTTTTTGCTTTTTAATTAGGCATAAAATCCAAAGTTTGTTTCAATTCAGAATATGGTATTTTTTACACAGTTTATGTTTCAATTAATTTTTTAATTCCCTTTTTACTATACGCTTATGAAAGCAACTAAAATAGATCAGATGTTTCGCCTTTCATTTACGATAAATATTTTAATTGTTCAAGATAAGTCTACAAGGTAAAGTACTTAATAACAAGTTTTTGTTATCTTTCAAGTCCGAGAAGAGACACAACTGTGTCTTTGGGGGTTTCTTCGATACGGACACTTAACTTGGTACGTGTTTTAAAAATCTAAATGGTATTTAGTAGTTTGTATTAAACGCGTAGGTGATGATAGTCCCAATAGACGTTTATAAACGGACTGTGACTTTTTAAGAAAGATAAATATTTTACCTCCGACGATCCATTCAAGACATTTTTTGGATTTTATGAGTCCGATTCTTTTGCATCAACACCAAATGCCTGGATATCCGATTACAGATATACATTTTGTATTTTAAATATTTTTAAGTGACATTTCTTTACGAGAATTAAACATTTTTAATCACGAAATGTTTATTAAATAATAAGTTATTTTTTTGACAAACATGAATACCGCAAAATATTTAACACCAAAATTGGTATTTATAAATATGTTTTTTCCGCGCTATTTTAAGTAATCAAAATTCTTTGTGCGTGAATTTATTTTATTTAGCGTATGGCATAAGGTTGTTGCATAGCCCTTGAGATATCCTTGAATAGGATTCTCCACTTCTTCGTCCTCATTTTCGGTTGTGGGTGAGTATACCTGTATGAGTTTTATGCTATTTGGTTTAGTTTTAGGATTAGGTATATAACCCTTGAGCTTATACTGACAATCTTTAAGATTTGTTCTTTATGTTTTTTGTGAACCATAAAACCCACTCCAACTAGAGAGCTATCTTGCTCACCTTTATGGTGAAATAGATGTCCTGACTTTAAATCGATCTCGTGTTCTCCCTTCCTACAGACCTCACTTAGTCCTACTATATCCCATTTAATATATATTCCTCAAGTTTGATCAATTTTTGTTCTGATGAAAGTGTTCTGGTGTTGTAAGTGGCTATGTGCAGTGTTCGTTGCCCATGGTAGTCTGGTCAGAATACATACATACATATAATCACGCCTTTTTCCCGTAGGGTAGGCAGAGACCACTTCCTTTCACTTGGTACGGTTCTTACACACATCTTTTGCTTCCTCTACTTTCATCAATTCTTTCATACAAGCTCGTGGTTGTTGGTGCTCTTGACCTGGCCTTTCTTCAAAACAATGTTGATCTGATCGAGATATGTTCGCCGAGATCGACCTCTACCGACTTCCGTCCATTCACACTCGCCTTATAAATTTGTTTCGTTAATCTTCCTTCATCCATCCTTTCTACGTGTCCAAACTTTTTAAGCATTTCTTTATCTATTTTTGTAAACACATCTTTTACACCACAGTATTCTGTTATCCCAATATTTTTTACTTTATTCAACCGAGTCACTCCGACTACTCATCTCCGCAGCATTATTCCTTTTTTCATGCTTCCAACATTCACTACCATACATAAGTGTAGAAACCAACGCACCTCTATGCACATCCAGACGTGCCTTTTTTGAAACTTTCTGGCTGTTCAGAATACATCTCAAACCAATTTGTGCGTGAAGAAAATACGAGGAGTGAAAAACTTTTAAGTATTAATTATTAGTATTGGTATTGGCTTTAAAAAGTGTGATTTGTTTGCGTTGATAATTTGAGAGATCGAACTTTAGAGAATTTAAGAACGGTAGTTCTCTTCAGAACTATAATCCCGTCCATAATCTTGCCAGCAAGAAAAAGTAAGGTTTAAGGTTTTTTTATAGTAATTGGCAGAATTAATGCAACATCTCTTTTAAATCATTATTACAGTCCACTTGTTGGAACGTTGTACACTTTGTTAGTCGTAAAAAGTATTTAGAAGAGTCACCCCAAAGCGTTTTTTATTGACCCAACCCGGTTAAACCTTAAAAGAACTCTTAACCTTTTGAAAATAATTTTTCAACAGTTCAAAGCTTTCGTGTGGCATTTGGAAAATTTTATTTTTATAAATTCTTTTTGGTGCGACTTACGGCCCGCATTTTCAAGTAATCCAATAAGACTTTATCCCAGCAAAGAAGCTGTGCTCGGAAAAAAAACCAACCCTAGAATTACATGCTCGGAAAATAGACTGGTAAAAATGCTTTTGTACCTGGAAGAGCTTTTACCAACAGAAAAGTTGTCATCTTTTAAAATGTGTAAATTGGTTGCTATTATTTTTTGGATACATTAACCCTTTATATACTTTTACAAAAGCTTAAAAACTATAGTCACAACTATTAAGAGTCTTAAGGTGGCGATTTGGGTCACGACAAAAATAAGTGACCGAGACCGGAGACAGAGACAGGAGATCGAGACTCTTACTTGGCCTTAGGCTTTCGTAGTTACTCAGTCCGTGAGAGAGTTTGACATAGGATATACTGCCACGTCTTTTTCGTTCTCTAAAGAGTACTCTGCTAGCGGTTTCTCTACTGGCAAATTATGCCCGAGCTCAGCCGTAGAGGGTAGAAGAAAAAAATATAAAAGTGAGCCGCGCCACCGACTTAGACGGTATAAGCCGGAAACCCCTAGATCTTATAGGCACTAGCAGAGCCAGAAGATAAACAACTATGATTATGGTGAACCAAATAAATAAAATTATAGCAAAAATATGTTGGATACTTTACTCACACAATAAATAATTAAGGTACACAGCTCAATAGCAACATCATAACAAATATAGTCAAAATTAACAGCTATGGTAAAATTTTCTTGCTAAAACAAACCAAAAATTTAAAATTTACAACTTTATAAAATAACCAGAACAGAAGTAAGAGTAACAGACTTTACCAAGTTACAAAAAAAAAGTAAGACATATATAAATTAACTCATTAATAACACTAATTCAAACATTTACATAAAGGCTGATAATTCACTAGTTAACCGTTTACATAAAGATTTTCGCTGCCAAAACAATCGAGTTTATTTAAAAATATTTTTACAATGGTTGTCCTTTAAAATATCAAGATTGTAGGATATTTACAAATAAGTAGGAAGAAAATATATTTTTACTTGGACATAAAGAATTATTGAGAAGGTTATTTTAATCCAAGTTTAGTTTTGGCATATTATCTAATGCAATAAATAGTTTCCAACAATGTACTATATTAATAAACTAAAACAGAACGTAATCGTGGTGTCAGAATGAGTCACTGCGTTATATATTTAAAAATAAATCACTGATAACCTTTGGGTATACGAATTCACATGTACTCCTGTGGCCTACTCCCGGGGCCTACTCCTGGGGCTGGTTAGATTATGGGGCGGTACCGGCTAATTAACAATGGCTCCCCTCAAATAGATCCCGCTTGCGGATATTTAACTTGACACCAGAAATCCAAAATCTCAACAACGTAGGTAAGATAGAATGGTCAAGTTAAAAATTAAGTGGTTTTTCTTTAAAATCCAATTAAGATGGCCCAAATACAGCCAGATATGAAAGAAATCCCATAGAGGTTCTGCACACGTGCTAATAACACACCGTTCCAATAATTTTCACCGACACCTGACTTCCAAGACTCTCAACACACGACTCCGCTCCTAGGCCGGAAATCAGGAAATGACACGGAATAAACGTCAACCCACAATCTTCTCAAGTCCGTGCTCCACAATCGCCTCGTCCGTGTGGATATCCAGCCCCATCCACACAGAAATTGCAAACCAAACAATAATCCTACCCCTACAAGGTATGCAACATTATCTACAAAGAATGATATATTTGAGTTACTGCACAGTACGGTATGCAACAAGGAATACGAAACTATCAGAGGACTGTGGAAGGAAAAAATAGGCACGTGACAATACCACGACGCGATACAGAAGACTGGGAGACGTCGTTTTCTGATAAAGGCACTAATAAAATGATCTATATGTTTAGACAACATCCTGCGCTATTTTATTATTAGCTTGTCTCATACAGATATAAACATTTAAAGAATAATATTTAAAAAGCACAGCTGAAGGTTTAATTGTGCCGCAAGGCTTTTCATTACACTCTGGATTAATACCTTCCAAGAACATAACACGAATGACTCCAACACTAACTCGACAATACTAATTGAATAGAGGTCGTCATATTGCAAAAAACAGGAAGATTATGTTAGTCAAATCTCTCGTATTGTCAATCTTCCTGTACGGAGCGAAATGTGAAAAAAATACTGGACTAAATCTTTTTTTAAGCTTTTATAATGTTATAAAGGCCTCTTCAATCTTAACCGATTTTTGCTATTTAGTAAGTAAAGCGATTGTAATATTAATTTAAGTATTATTCTTTGTGTTTAGATTAATTTAACTGTACTAATTACCCAACGATAGAATTACGTGAATCGATTGTATAAATGTTATCGAATTCGACTTTACCTTTTGCTTTGTCCCTCTTTCTATCTACTTATTGCTGTAATCTCTTGTTTGTCCTTTGGTCTATCGCTTGTATACTTGGGGCTGTTTTACTTTTATTTAGTTGAGATACACACGGTACTTTTGGTCATTTTGTTAACATTTTCTATTTATCGAAATAAAATTGAAATTAAGATTTATTTTCTAAAAATTCAATTTTACAGTAAACAAAAGTTGTTTTGAGAATTTAAAAAATTACTTGAATTTAAAATAACATCTATCTTTCATCTTTACAAATTTCAATATCTAAACTACAGGCTTCAACGATATTCCTGATTAATTACAGGCGTATAATTCTCATTGTCGTATCGGTCGTCTAACGACCAAAGGACCTTTGCCTTTGGTCTAAATCGATTTGAAATTAGTGCTAGATCTACAGGAATTAACTGTATTTAGTAACAATATATCGCTATCGATGTCCATACAATGGTGACGTTTCTCTTCATTACAATTTGATCTGGATTAGTGGGAGAGATAATCATTAAATTTTTATGAATAGAAAGTGTATAAAATGGCAAAATCACTTCTTATCAATTTAGAATTATGACAATAAAAGGGATAATCTATTCGATATGATACCATTTCAATGCTTTTTATTACATATCTTTTAACCGAGTTAGTTTTAAAAAATGCTTAATAACGAGCTTATGCAAGAAATTATAAAATAAGGAGTACATGAATGTAAAGTTTAAATATCTGGGAACAACAATAGATGGAACGGAAAACAGAAAACTTAAAATAGTCACAACAAATAAACAACATTAGTGAGATGATAAATAAACGCTGTGGTGTAAAACAAAATGTGGTTACAAAAATAGATTAAGGTATGCTTAAGTGGTTTGGACACGCAGAAAGGATGGATGAAGGAAGATTAACGAAACAAATTTATAAGGCGAGTGTGAATGGCCAAGTCGGCAGAGGTCGACCTCGGCGAACATATCTCGATCAGATCAACATTGTTTTAAAGAAAGGCCAAGTAGAGAGTACCAACAACCGACGAGCATGATATGAGAGCACTAATGAAAGTAGAGGAAGCAAAAGATGTGTGTAAGAACGGTTGCAAGGGGAAGGAAGTGGTCTCTGACCTACGGAAAAGGCGTGACTATATGAAGAAATAATGAGTTTGTCAAAGAAAGAGGAAAAAGATCTAAACATTTCAAAAAGAAAAATTATGTAAGCAATATTAAGACCAATTTAAATCATAGCAGACGAATTTAGAATAGAACAAATAAAGAAATTAAAAAAAAAATAAAAAAGATTTGGTAACAAAAATAAGGCAATTAAGAGTTAGATGGTTAGGATATGCGTAGAGATCAGAAAATGTAACATTGGTTCATTCAATGCAATAATAGTACTCGGGAGTTAGAAGAAGACGTGGAAAACCCAGATCAGGATGGCAGTAAAAGAAGATTTAATTGGCAAAAAAAGTGTGCAATAGGGGAAAATACAGAGACATTGTAAAGAGAGTAATATAAGAGATTGATCTACCTAAAATACATTTTTAGAGAGCAAAAGAGGCTTTTGGTCGCCTTCACAAAGAATAAACAATGTGATTGACATTTTTGCCTGTAAACAAATACCGTAACAAAAGTTCTATTAGAAAGCTCAAACTGTCAAGATCAAGTTATTAGCAATAAAAATCTATTACATCCAAAAAGAGTCTGTATTTTTCTCTAATGCTTTTCGGCATTGAGTTTTTGACCTTTTTTTATATAATTATCACCGACAAGAAACACTTTTTTTGACCTTTATTACTGACAACTTCTGCCACAAATATACAAGGGGATTAACATCAACATAAATAATGTAGGATCAGAATCTTTAATTAAAGAAATTTAAGAATTAAGATGCAGAATTCTTTAGAATAGGTACAAGTGCGCATTCTATATCTATAAAGATTAAAGTTAAAGATAAAGGGACCTACAGAAAATTTTTAAAACAAAAAAAATTACAAAAATAAACTCTTAAAGAGTTGATTCTTATGTTAGATTATGTCTTTTCCAAATTTTTTATATAACGTATTTGCCATATACTGTGTCCACAAACAATGTCAATACCTAATGCTTTTGGAATGTACGGATGAAATAAGTTGATGTGAGCCGAGACATATAAACATTTTTTAATTACAAAAATAGTGCATATTCTTCTTCTTCTTAGGGTGCCGATACGTTACGAATGTTGGCGATCATCATAGCGATCCGGACTTTGTCTGCAGCAATCCGGAACAGTTGTGTAGATGTTTTATTAAATCAGGTCCTGAGGTTCTTGAGCCACGATGCCCTGCGTCTTCTTGGTCCTCTTCGTCCAAAGATTTTTCTTTGTAAGATTGTCTGCAGCAGACCGTATCTTTCTTTGTTTCGTGTGATATGACCTAGGTATTTTAGTTTACGTGTTTTAATTATGTTCATCAGTTCTTTTTTCATTGTCCTTAGAACTTCGACGTTTGTCACTTTTGCCGTCCAAGGGATTTTCAGCATTCTCTTGTATAGCCACATCTCGAAGGCGTTGAGTTTTTTGGCTGTGGTTTTAATAAGCGTCCAGAATTCTGCACCATAAAGGAGAACGAAAAAGCATCGCAGGAGTTCAGGGTCCAGGGTGATGTTATGTCTTTTAAAGAAGGCGCTCATGCGGTTAAAGATTGCTTCGGCTTTTCCTATGCGTGCTCTTATTTTCTGTACGTGGTTCCAGTCCTCATTTATAATGGTTCCCAGATATTTGTAATTATCAACTCTCTCGATAGTCGCTTGGTTTACGAATAGTTGGCTTCCTGTGATGTTCTGTTTACTGATTATCATAAGTTTGGTCTTATTTTCATTGACTTCAAGGCCGTACTGACTACTGTGATAATTTTGTTCACCGGGGCTTGTAGGTCATCGAGATTATCAGCAAAGACGATGGTATCATCGGCGTACCTGATGTTATTCAGTCTGAGTCCGTTTATTAGAATTTACTTCATGCCGTCTAGGGCTTCATTGCATATTCATTTTAAAAAAATATATTTTAACAGCTCGTGATAATGAAACCACCCAACGTTAATGTTAGGCCGTGAGCTAAATGGAAACAATTTTGAACAAAAATTCTGTTATTTTTAAAAGTGTTAGACTTACTTAAATATTTCTGGTGCATTATTTTTAATATAGTTATTTTGTTACTTACTACTTTCTATGAAAACTTTTCACCATTAATTAGCATGCTAAAATCCCACTAGATGTTTCTAAACTTAATTCCATCGTAGTCAAATTTCCCTCACGGACAATGGACATATTTTACAATTAAACGAAGTTATTTTGACCTGAACTAAATGCGCGAAAAAATATAATCCGCGCCATTAAAAGTTTCTGCTACACTACATCATCATAATTCCCTAAAAAGAAACAACGCATAGAAACGCAATTAAGGATATTTAATGGATGCACTACAACTTGATATCTTCTAACGAGACATTAAATATGTTGGTAATAATGTTTAGTCACGTTGCTTAATCCACTTTAAAAAATAGACGATAATTAAAAGAACCAAAAATATAAATAGAAACCGGAAAGAATTACATTAAAAAAAAAGGAAATATTAAAGGTAAATAAAAGTTCTGATGCTTAAATTAACAAACGAATATTTAAGTTTTTAGAGTCGGAAATGTACGGTGCAGGGTTTAAATCTTCTGCTTTCTTTAAAAGGCACATTCAAGGATGAAACAGCTTCTTAGTTAAAGGTCCACCTTCTTTATACCATAAACCAAAATTGTTGGCTCAGGGGCTAAAATGATACATTCATAAATTTGAACAGGTCGTATGCTATGCCGATGATTGCAGAAAACGAAGATTACCTACAGAAATTACTATTCAAATTCAGCACAACGGCAAAAAGTCTAAAAATGAAGATATCTGCAGCAAAAACGAAATGCATGACTACCTCAAAAACACTTCACATCAGATGCAAACTGGTTGCGGATGATAAAATTATACAACAGGAGATAAAATTTAAATACCTAGGCATACAAATATCAGGATACGGTGACGTCAAGGTAGAGGTCTCACCTATTTACTCCAAAGATTGACCAATCTTCATTAGGAATCCTCCTTTTACAGGGCTGCTACGGAATGAAACAAGCTTCCAAAATCAGTTTTTATGGAGAACTATGACCTTCAACTTTTTAAATAGCTGGTCCACAATCATCTCCTTTCTATAATCCCTCCCCCTTCTAAAAGTCGCAGTGCACGGCCTTTTCGCGACTATTTTCAGTTAAAAAAAAAGCAAAAGCAGCAGGAACCTTAGCTTACCTAAACTATACAATCCTCCGAACAAATATATCGGAATCGAGACCAAATTCCGAATCTAAAAAGCGGTCATCCGACCTATATTAACATACACAGCGGGAACTAGACCTGATACATCGAACATACAGAGAATATTAGAAGCCACCGAAATGAAAATAGTGCTCAGGATTGCTGGAAAAACACTTTTTGACTGAAAGAGAAGCGAGGACATTAAAAGAATATGTAAAATAGACAATATAAATAAATGGATACTGGGAAGAAAGAAAGAGTGGAAGGAACACATAGATCGGATAAATGACGACAGAATGGTCAAAATAACTAGAGACAATTCCCCCTTAGGGCACCGAAACGTAGGAAGACTTCGCAAGAGATGGAGCGACAACCTCTCTAACAATTAAACGGCAAAAGATACAAAAAAAAACAAGAAATTTGATTGCATTAAAAAGAAAGAAGAAGAAGAAGAAGGAAGAAGTCGTAAATTTGCTCAGCATCAATTAATCTTTTGAAAAGCGGACATTGTGTATTTCAAATGACTTACTAACCTAATAATATTTTTCTTGGAAAATGATTCTGAGTTTTGGATGTACAACTTGAAGGATTTCTTAATCTAGATCTTTTCAATCGAGATTGAAATGAGGTCGAGATTAAAAATTCAACGCTTGTCCAAATTTATACAAAATTTGGCTCAAAAGTTCGCAATTTTACGAGAAAAATGAAGGTTTGTAATTCACTTTTAGCATTAACGAAAAACAATTGGAACCTGACTGCTTGAAACATTTATTATTTAGGCGAAACGTGGGTTAATGATAGGCATTCTGTAGGAAGAATTGGAAAGACAAAAACAGCTCGTGTAGCATTTCTGCAAGGATATTCAACTGGTCTCAAGAAACCAACAGGTAAGGGTCCACGACTAATTGTTACCCATATTGGTAGTGTAAATGGATTTCTCGAGGAGTTTCTAATACTTTTGTTTGAATAAAAAAAAACCTGTAATTATCACGAAGAAGATGAACGGAGACGTGTTTAAAGAATATTTCGAACAAATAATTGAATTCATACCTATAAATTCAGATATTGTGATGCAAGTTACCGCTCCAGATTAGTTGAACGTTTACCAACTACTCAATGAAAGAAAAATAAAATTGCAGCGTGGTTAACTTTTTAAGAAATTACAATGACAAAAGAAGAATAATTGGCCATTGCCAACATTCATAAACAAAATTATAAAAAATATGTCGTTGAGGATAGTGAAAAAACGAGGAATTGAAACTTCGCCTACCACCCTATCATTGTGAGCTTAATCCGATTGAATTAATATGGGCTTAAGTCAAAGGTAACGTTGCTCGAAATAACACAAATTATAAATTATCAAATCTGACTAATCTTTTCCATAAATCAATATCTGAGGTAACGACAGAAAATTGGAAAAAATGTATTAATCACGTTATGGAAATTGAAAAAAATATGTGGGAGCTTATATTATTAACAGCAAAATAGAGCCTATAATAATTTCTCCTGTAACGGATGAAAATTCGTCTGAAACAGAATATGAGGAAGCATAACACTGTAAACTGTAGCTCAAAAGTTTATTTTACATTTTCTCAAATTAACATTGTTTATATGGTAGATAGTTTAAGAAACATCAAAACAGTAGAAACTTATAATTTTTTATTTTCAAATACTAACAAATTACAAAAACATTCATCGTACAATTTGTGATATGTATTCTTTCAACGTTTATTCATATTAAATAAAACGTATCATTTGTAAGTTACGTACGTACCTTATTCATGAAATATTCTATAGGGGTTGTTTTGTGGCTAGTTAGTTTGCTTATTGGAGAGCATCCATCATGACAAAATAAGCATTATTATTTAGTGAATATAATGGAAAACAATCTTCCGTACTATAAGTAGTTATTATAAATGAAATACATAAAGACGTGCTACCAATAAAAATCAGGGCGACATTCCACAGTCAGTGAGTTTTGTTGTTCTGCGTATCAGAAATGTTTGTGTAACTAAGAAGCAAAACTTTAATTATAGCAGAAATAAATTGGAATGCTACCTCTCTCATTCCTTGGAATAAACACTTTTTTGTTTCCATTAACCATTAATTTTAAATTTGAAATATTTTTATTAATTTCATAGAAGGAAATTTTATTTGTATTTTAATAAAAACTTACATTTGATCGTGTGTACACTCAGGGTTTACCAAGAGTGTAGTAATCGTCTTTTGATTCGTTATTCCAAACGACTAATTTATAAAAGCAAAATCTCAATATAATAATCTCAAAAAATTATTCTTTTTTTTATCCTTACCTATTTGATTTTGCAAATTTCGCCGCTGCTTGCAGACTGAAGATCAAGTAAACCCATGTTAGGGTGGCATCATTAGAAGACATGTAGGGAGTGAAAGGTACGCAAAAAATTTATTAAATTTATTTGTTTGGCACTTTTATAAGTATGTCAATGTAAACTAAAAATTTTTTACAGCAATCTTACCCCACCTTACCTTCAATAATTTATGACAAAACTTGATTACTTATGTGAGAATTATTTGGGTAATAATTTTTATTTATAAGTATTTACATAATTACCGCTCGTTAACTTAAATAATGTAAGTAACCAAATAAATTAGGATCTATTTTATTTTTGGCTGATTAAAAATGATCAAATGCTGCATAAATCTAGTAAAAAACCTTATTTTTTATGTCTCACGATGTTTTTTTTTTAAATACTTTTTAACTAACGAGTTCACTTGTGTACATAAATATATATTTCAACAAATATGTTAAAAATTCTCAATTAACTGGAAACCAGAGGATGTGAGATGTGAAAAAATTAATGGCTAGCAATTCATTTCTTTAAAACGGCATTTGATGATAAAAATACGAGATTATAGAGTTGTTTAAATTGACATTAATGATAGGATCATTATGTATAATTTTATATTTATCAACACAAATTTTGATGGATTTTCGTTGGTAAGCCTTTAAACTATTACTGTGATAGATACTAAAGAATACTTAAAATATAAACCCAGAACTTTCTTTATAAAATCACAGTTGTTTTTATTTATAAAAATGGTCTTTTAATTTTCTATTAATAATGGTCCTATGGTCCTCTGGAAGTTGTAAAATTCTTTATGACCTTTTATATTAGAGTCTTAATGAGTAAATGTTCAAAAAACTATGTAATTCAATTATTTTTTTTTAATTAATTCCAGCCCCAGTTCGCAATGCTCTTGCTGCATCTCCATTATTTAATACCGTTACTATTGTAGCTGAAGATATTGACATACTGATATTTTTTTTTATTTATTTTTTTTTTTATAAAATAAATAGTTTAAGAGAAATATCGTAAAAACCATTTTAACCCCTATTTTCAAGATGGCGGCCGTGGGACAAGGGTGGCGACCCCACAAACTTGGTTTTAGCTTTACACTGACCCTCCCTACACATCAAAAAAATAAAATTGCGTCCTCTAAAAAACGCAACCCCAAATGTAACTTTTCAATGGACTAGTGGTAACAACAAAATATAGAGTGAGAAACCGATTAATACGTGATGTCGTAGCTTAATTTAGACACCAAAAACAAACGTTTTCACTCTTTTGCTCATGCACTATTGTGTTTTGGTCATGCGCATTTAGAAAACGTTCGCTCAAAAAAGGTTCTTGTCGCTTTTTGAGTTAAACTGTCCCTTTCACCGCTTACTATTTTATACTGACATTTTATCCAACGGTTTCGTCCTTCACACACTTTTTCTGTTGACTTATTACTGAAATGTCAGCTTGGTTTACTTCTCTAAACTAACTTAGACTATCCTAAATGTTTTAAAAATACTTTTTGTTTTTACAGGCCAAGATCCGTGCTCCGGCATACATTAAACAACTGACGAATTTAATGCAAGTCGAACCACTAACAACTCATTTCGGCAAAAGCAAACATCTCTACTTAAAGTGTCCCTGACGACTGCTCATAAAAAGTTAGTAATTAAGTGTCATGTTGTAATTTCGGGTACACATTGGCGCGACCGGCAAAATGTTTAGGTACAGGTTCGATAATATTTTTCAAAATTTGATGTGACAAATAAACTTATTAGTAAACGATACATTTATTGTATTTTAAGGAGGTTGACGCGGGAGAGTCCAAACCAAAAGTACAGTACTACTGTAAAAAATTCATATCTAAATCATTTTTTATTACTATAAATCGGTTATTTTATTTAATTATTTAAGTTTGATGAATAATTTAATAATTTTTTTATGTTTTGTCCAATCTTAGAAAAAGAACAAAATAAAAATGTATAATAAATTACGATTTATCAATCATGAAGACAGCAAACTTTATGATTTATTAAGTAAAAACATATAAATTAAATAAATCGAGAATTAAATTAGTGAATTAAAAAAGTAATAATTTTTTTGTTAATTAAAAGCTTCCTAACCGCTGTAATTTTTTTTTAAAATAATCGTGAAATATCCATGCCTAACATACTAAATTTTTGTAAAGTTGACATTATTTGTTCATTTGTTATAAAACAAAATGTGTCAATTGTATGTTAAGTTTTCCATGACTACTTTGTCAAAGTTTTATTGGATTTTTAAATTAATGAGCTTTCCAATCACCTTAAATTTTTAACAAAAAAGTTTGCTATAAAAAAATCTAATGATCAATAATTATTTTAAATTTTTTTCAATATTTCAGCCCAACGCTTCAACATTCTTAAAAATTGTATTTTTTGATGTTTCCTTAAAATTTAATTGGCATTTTAAGTAAAAGCAGCATTATTGACAAGTGGAAATATCGACTTTCTTTATTAATTCAAAGAAGTTCAACACGAAACGTCGAGATTACCTTTATTTACTCTGCTCCTGCATACCGGCTAAAATAAATAAAAAGCATCCTTCTAAAACCAGAAAAGAAGAGTTGTGGAAACAATAAAGCGCTATCCCTACAATATCGGGTAAAGAAAAGTTCCCTTCCGGATGAACTTAACCTACCATATTGTACCTGGAGAAATCTGAATAGGCTTCGAGAAAGGAGAAAGCGTTTTGCGTGAATGCGGTAAAGTACAAGACGAGGCTTACCTACTCATCTGTGCTAACATTGGAACCACTTGCACCAAAGAAAATCTGCGCAATTGTACTCCGGCAGCCATAAAGGTCGATGAGTTCTGAAAATAAATTTAATGATCGTGCCTTGGATAAAATCTTGGAGACGGATTATAATAAAAATAATAACATTAATCTTACTCCAGAAAACGTTATTTATTTACTGACTACCGTGATAACCTTTGTATTTACCAAAAAGTATTTTAACTACAAATTATTAAGCAGAAACAACAAATATAACTATTAATTTCTTTTACAAAATAGTTAATTTATTGTTTACTTAATGTATTCTTTTGACAAGTTTTATGCTAGTATCTTACTAATGTGAGTTATTATGGTATTACTATCATAAAACTATAGAAACTAATTTTATTTTGTAAAAATATTTGTATGAAACCTTTACTTAATTAAAACGACTTTTAAAGTTAATTTTTTTATAATAAATGTTTATTATTTAATACATCACTGCTTCAACTATTCATTATAATTTGTGTTTTTCTTGTACGGACAACTTAATGAAACTACAGTTGTACCATTTTCTCAGGTTATTTAACCAGAAAATGCGTCTTCTTCCTCTGCTTCTTTTTTCCTGTATCTTTTCCTGCATAATATTTTGCAACAATACATATTTCTCTCCCCTAATCAGGTGGCCCAGATATTGCAGCTTTCTTATTTTGGGGTAGGGGTAGGGGTAGGCAGTCCACTTGCTACAGTTCTAACAAATATCTTTTGCTTCATCTACTTTCATCAGGCTCTCATACTTGCTCGTCGGTTGTTGATACTTTTGACCTGGCCTTTCTTCAAAACAATTTCGATCTGATCGAGATATGTTCGACGAGGTCGACTTCTACCGACTTGTCCATTTACACTCGCCTTATGAATTTGTTTTGTTAATCTTCCTTCATCAATCCTCTCTTCGTGTTTAAAACATCTAACCATTCCTTTATTAATTTTTGTATCCACATCTTCTTTTACACCACATTCCCTACCATACATAAGTGTAGGAACCAGCACTCGTCTATGCACGGCCAGACGTGCCTTTTTTACATATGCAATTATATTTTTACCATCCATTTGGTCAGTAAAATACAGACCTGCATAAAACTCAAACGTTTTTGGTTGTAGCATAAAAACATTTATCTTTGATTAAATGTTAAAGAAAAACAAATCCGCTTTATAGTTGACAAGCAATCATGAGTAAACATACTCCACGCCAATGGAAAGAGCCGAGATATGCCCTGATCTGAAATACGACGAAGGGCAATGACAGCAAATATGTGTAAAGATAACCGACAATGACAGAAGCTATCGAGTGAAAAGGGCCTTGATGCGTACAGAACACTCTGCAATGATGCGGATGTCAAAATATTATTAATGTTAAAAAATAAAGAGATCCATGCATGTGTATTAAGAACTGTCAGGGTTAATTTACCAAAAAGGCTAATGTACTTATTTCCCTTAAAGAAAGCAGCATGTAGCCGGGTCAGAAAATGGCAGAAAGGTATTTTTCTACAAAAAAAAATAATACCTATAGGTTTATTTAAATACAGCATTTTTTTTTAAATATAACCTACGGTTTAGCTCACTCTAACTTGTGCCTTGACTATTACTTTACTAAGTCTTTTTTTTTAAATTTAAGATTTTAATAGCATTATTCGCAGCTTGGTTCCAGATTATAAGTGGTTAAATTGAATGTCACTGTATGTTTGTCCTTTAACACAAAAAAGTTTAAAAAAACATGTTTTTGTTAGTATTTTATATTTTTTCTCCTTCATATACTAAAGAAAATGTGTTATTATTGATTTTATTTAAAAGTAAATAGCATAAACTTTTAAATAGAATATTGTAAGACACTATTTAAATCACGAACAAATTGTAAAAACCATGCTAGAATGTTCGATATGTACTAACTGAGATATATTTAAGAGACACATGGAAAACACGAGATCTACAACCCAAAATTTAGATCGTTTTTAGCGAGAAGGAACTCTAAAGTATCGGCACCAGAGTTACAAATTCAGTTAATGGATACTTATTGAATAAAAGTTAAAATAAGATAAAATAAGATAAGATAAGTCAAGATTTAAGATTACTCAAGACGTGGAAAAGCGCGAAGAGTACCGGTAATGAAGCACAAAAGCAAAATGTACAGGAGGTTTATTTTTACAGAGGAGGTGAAGTAATAACTTGGGGCGGAATCAGCATGGAAGGTACGAGATCTTTTTTTGCTGCAAATTTTTTTAAATAGGTATCTACATTGATAAAATACTTTAAACAATTGTTTTAAGGGAGGCTTTGCAGGAAACATAAAAACCACTTATTAATTTTTTTTTTGTATCAAATTAAATTAAAGTTTAGACTACTTCAAAATTTTCCATATTTTTGTTAAAAATAGTTTAAAAAAAATGGGTTTTGGTTCGAATTAACTTGCTGTAATAAATTAATTAAAAATGCCTCCATTAAGTTATAAATTTCCAGTTTAAAATAGAATATTATTTTAATATGTGTGTAATAGAACCAGGATCATGTGTATTCATAATATTTAATACACAGTCTAACAAATAAAAAATAATTACAATAGTATTCCATAAACATAAATTTCTAAATGTCTTTGTACAAAATTAATAAATTGTGAACTTAAATATCCTTGCAAAGACTATTTTAAATAAATTTTTTATACCGGAAATATATATATCTTTAAAAATATAAATAACCATCTTAATTAATTTAAATTAAAAAGTAATAATGTTAATTGACGCAAATTTTTTCTTTACTTTAATAATGATTTTTGGAAACGCTGTTGTTTATAATAATATTTCATATTTTGTTACAAAAAGGACAAGCCTTTAAACTTTAATCAATTTGTTTTATTATGACGTAACCCTGTAATAAAATCTCGCCTTAACTTCATAAACAACCCTTGTACTATAAGCTGTTATTATTTTTATGCTTAAAACCTTTGATACTAAAAATCCTAAAATAAATTATTAAACCATATAATTTATTTATCCATTTCTTTGTCTTTTGTTGTTGAAATTTTTGTCTCTCTCTGCTTTGTTCTTTTTGAAATAGACCTTGTGTTTTTTTCTGTCCTTTTTGAAGTGGAATTAGCAATATTTTTTTTTATATATTTTTTAATTTTCACCGCTATCCGTATTCGGTAAATTTTCATCGACGACCTAGTAATTCACCAGCGAGTGCATTCAATTTTTCTTCTTTTTCGTCGTGTTTAAGCTTTTATTTCATAACCAGAAAGTTCTAGTATACCACGAATGTGGGGAATTTCGTTAAGTTATGTGGATTTTACGCTGACTTAGTAGTTTTGCATGTTGGTATTTATTGCTAGTTGGAGGATTAGAATTTGCCGGGATGCGGCTTGTTGAGGATGCAATGAAAGTGAGGTGAATTTAAACGCTTATTCAGCTATTTGATTTATTTTCGCTTGAGTAGAGATTACATAATATATTCAGTAATAGTTCACTCCAAAATTTCGGGAATTAAAATACAGTACCAATTTTCTAAAAATAGTAAAGTAAGTTGCGAGTTCATAATCACCAGCTCATTTCTTGGATGATATTTTTTTGCAACAAACAATTCAATTTACAGTTTTACAGAAGCTAAAAACAGAAGCCCCCTTCGTTTATGAATTGGGATTGTTATTTGGAGCATCTTCTACGGGCAAAGTCTCTAAATTTTGAAATTTATCTTCCTGTGAGATTTTTCTTTTTGCTCTTAAAATTTACCACTAAATACTATTATTAAACTTTTACATTTAAACATTTCTGGTTATTTTTTTATTGGAATTGCTGTTGAAATATTTTGGTAACTGTAATTTAAGCTTATTATTTGTTTTGTTTAAACAGATTCTAAGTAAATGCCCGAGATGATATCTTGGTGTAAACATTTCAGGCCAATCAAAACATCAAAAGTTAAACATCAGTTGACTTCTTGTGAAGATATGTTAACAAAGATATGTTAAAAAAAAAGTAATGTTAATTATACCATTTTACCCCATAAAACTTATTAAGCGAGTGTTCTGCTCTGTTACATTTTGTGACAAAAATAGTAGATTTCATGTAGCAATATCATATTATTGAAGTGTCTTATTGGACGTAGATCCAATGGATATTATAGAATTCGTAAACTACATAAGGGAGATGATCAAAAAAACATTAAATACATATAAAGTTTACGTCGTAATATTTAAACCCGTGGTTTGTGGTCCCGAAAATTAAACTGTGGTTAAACAACTGTTTAGACAATGTTTAGCTAAACCGTCGTTAGACCAGAAATTAGGCTAGGTGACAGCGTTACAGGTGAAATACCAATAAAAATCTGCGTAAGACCAGGATGTCTTTTGTTACCCCTGCTGTTTAAGCTTTATTCAGAGAACATATTTCAAGAGGCTTTATATGGCAGGACAGAGGAAGTGAAGATAGGTGATAAAATTATAAACAATGTAAGATACGCAGATGACACTGCCATCATTGCGGAGAACATGGAAGACTTGCAAATACTGCTGGATAAAGCGCTTGAGGCTGGTCAAAGATGGGGCATCAATACAAACATCAAGAAAACAAAATGGATGATCGTAGGTAAAATAAACATAGAACCAATTCCGATTACAATCAACGGACACAACATTGAACTAGTATCACATTTCAAATATTTGGGTAGCTGGCTAAAAAATGAAATAACATGCGACGAAGAGGTAAAAGCGATGATTAAAATGGCAAAATGAAAACCAACTCTCACTGACAGAAACCTCACAGTTCAGACGCGGCTAAGAACACTCCACTCCGCTGTTACGTATGGAGCATTCTCTTGTGCGGATGTGAGACATGAACGCTTAAAGTTGACACCATGAATAAAATAGAAGCGTTTAAGCTACCGGAGAATCCTTAAAATTCCTTGAACTGTACATACCAGTAATACTCAGATAGCTGAGTAAGAATAAAGAACTTCTGAACACCATAAAAACAAGAAAGGTTAGTCATTTCGGATACATAATACGAGGCCCCAAATATCACATCCCTCGCCTGATTATCCAGGAAAAGATAAAGACCATTTCAATCAAATTGTCATGGAGATAGCTAACGCCTTAAGACAGGCACGGCATTGAAAGGAGAAAAAGACTAGTAATTAAATATTATTTTGTTAGTTAGTTAGTTTTACATGTCCAGTTCAGTCATGGGTAAATCTTGTCCATATAGAAAAGAGAGCGATCTGAATGGTCGTGCCATTTGCATGTAAAAGGTGAAAAGATATAGAACTTTCTCCAAAAGAGGGCAGACAAGTAGATGTGCTGGGTCTTGCAGTGCGCCACATTCACACTGAGTATCTGGGGCAGCAGATAGTAGTCCCCATCTTTCCAAGTTGGTTTTTCACTTGGGTACTGGAATTGCAGACAATTAAAAGTCTTTCACACAGAATAAGGAAGATTGCTACCAGGTGAGAATTCTTGATGCTCTAGGTTTTGAAAAAGAGCTTTTTTTCAATTGGCAAGACGAGTTGTTTCTGGAGGATCTTGCAAATAGACTGATCTGTCCAGAAAGCTTTTTCTTAATTTGAGTCTTTGTGCTGAGGTTAGGGTCATAAAATGTATTTCAAGGGTCTTTAGTTTATTTCTTTCGTTCCACATATCTAGCAATTTGACTTCTGATATCAGGATGAGCAATACCAACGACAGGGTAAAGCTTGGTTATGGGTGTCTCAGACAGTATCGCTACTTATGCTTCCAAATGGTTACCGGTGTGGCTCAATAATTTTTCCCAACTAACGTATGGGTCTGAGACGTGGACATGACAAAAGAGAACGAAAAAAAACTCAGGTGATTTGAGCGTAAGATTTTGAGAAAAATGTTCGGACCATACCACGACACGACACAAATGAATATAGAATGAGAACAAATGCCAAAATTAGGAGATTGTATAAGAACGGAGATGTGGTACAAGAAATTAAGGGCCAGAGACTAAGACGGGCAGGTCACTTGCATAGACTAATCGATGAGAGACTGGTGAAGTTGATATGGAAGGAGGTTCCTACTGGAAGAAGGCCACCTGGACGACCCAGAATGCGTTGGAGAGACAACATTGTGTCAGATATACAAAAAATGAACATCTCCTTTGAACATAAAATGATGAAGGATCGAAACGTCTGGAAAAAAGTTGTACAGTCAGCCAAGACCCACCCATTGTTGTAGTGCTACTTGATGATGATTGTATAAAAAATAATTATTACTTCTTTAAAACCGAACACAAGATGGTGAATTTTTGTTGATTTAATATGTAGTAATCTGTCAGTGATTCAACAAAGGAGCTTTTGAAAAAATCTTTTACGGGATAATTTTATTTTTTCTCTGGTTGCGTTATGTCCTCTTTGTCGACAAATATTTCGCACCGCAGAATGTGACCGAACCTCTGCAGCAAAAATTTCAAACTATCCTTATAAAGAGGCTGCCAAAGGGCAGAGCTCCCTTTATGTAATGTGTGAGAGTAAGCAGGCATGTATAAGATTTACACTTTGATGTGGACAGGGAAGTTTTTATTATTTATTTTTTTTTGTTTACACAACCATGCCGGTGCCTTTACCGCGCGTGCAGAAGGTTTGATTATTTTTTATTATCCTGCGGGAAAAAAAAATATATTTTACTTTGAGAGTGCCTTGTTAATAATTTTATATTCCGGATTTTCCTAGCTATAAATAGACAAAAAAAAATTTAACACTACAGAAGTATTTTATGAGTGTATTAACATATTTATATATCTTGCTTAATTTTGTGCATTCTTTTTACAGTAAATGTTTTAAAAAGACGATTTTTTCGTTAGTAAAAGAATGAAAGGTGTCATAATTAATATTTTAGTTGGTTATTACAAATTAAAAATTGTAGATTGCAGATTGTAGGGGGGGTCGTGAAGGGTATCTGCCTCTCAAGCACTTCGACCTATCAGATCTTTTGTGCAAAATCCCAGGCCTCGAGGCCCAAGATTTTGAAACTTCGTACAAAGTTTATCAGTTTCCTGGGAGCTAAGTTTCTGACATCGGAGGGCTGTAGAAAGGCTCCTTCCACAAACTTGAGCCTCTTGCAGAAAGCGCTGGGCATTCGCAAAGCAAATGTTCTGCAGTTTCAGCGAAGTTCTCGCAGTAGCGGCAACTATCACTCTCTGTTTTGCCCATCTTTTTCAGGTGATACCTCAAAAGGCAGTGTCAAGTGAGGAGTCCCGTCACCGTTAGTTTCAAATTTCAGATAGTGGACTAGGTCTTGTATACAAAAGAATTGTCCAAAGTAAAAGCACTAGGTATCTGTAGCTGCAAAATGCAGAGCTCCCTAGAAGTGGGAACACAAGAAAGAAAAAAAGTCGTCGCTCTACGATAAGCCAGTAAAAAGTCGTAGATCAGTTGAATAGTTTTCTTTTGAATAAAATTAATCAACTAAGAAGTCCAATTAAAAATGTAAACAATACTTACAAGTTTGGTCCTTTTTTTGCTGTGACTATGACAGATATTAACCTAGATTTGATGTTAAATTAAATTTAATCAAAAATACACCTTATTGACGGCTTGTAGTTATAAAAAGTAATTAACCAAAATATTATTTTTTAGAATTACGTGGTTTTTGCTTGTATATTTTTTATTGTAGTGACATTTCACAAAAGCCTTTTAGCTGTTTGATGCTGTGCCATGAAGTGGAGCATCTATTAGAGCTATTATTATGTTGTATAGCTTCGGGAAACCTTCAATTATTGCAAAAATTACCTGTCATCTCCAAGACGACTAAAAAACCGAAGGTGAAGAAGAAGCAATATATCAGTTGTGCAACATTTTTACAATAAAGTATTACCAGCAGTTTTACTTTATTTTTATAAAAGCCTTTAATTTTTTTTGTGATCATTTTAAAGCAGAGTCCAACTGAAAGTAAAGATATATAGCAATACATCATCTAATAGTTTTTTGCAACATCATCAAGATTAGCAAGACCTGCAGTTTCTGCTATAAGTTTAGATTTTACAGGTTTTATTTTATTTTGATTAGCAAATCCAGGAGTTTCAGTATCTAGCGGTAACAGAAATGTTGTAGGGTTTTATCTACATGTAATAAGATTCCGGTAATCATCTTAATGCAAATTTGCATATAGAATAAATAGATAATCTATACAACCCCATTAAACACGCTTGAGAACTAGTAAGAAATATATTTTCTTTTTTTCTTTCTTTAAATGTTGGTACAATTGCGTTAACTGAATAAAGGCTTCCCAAAAAGTTAAAATCTGTTTAATTTTTTGTAAAGTGAATTTTTTTACTTTACCACTTGTAGCAGTCCCAGCAAAATTCATCAAGTAAATAGGTTTTAATAATGTATCTATTTCGCTAAAGTGGTTGTCCAAGGCTTTACATTTACATCAACAGAGATTTTACTCTGGATACAAGGCCGCACAGGTTACGAGGGCAATGAATAGGTTATAATTCACTTGCCAGGGAAGAAGCACAATTTGCGACAATTGGTCCAAAACCTTTTCACGTTGTAAAAAACGTATAACAGTGTTTGGATGTACAAGCAATCTAAATATTGTTGGGACAGGGTGTGGGGAATGGGGCAGGCCAAAGGTCTGACAACGTTAAGGTTTTTGACGATTTGAAAGGGAAAAACCATAACCTTTCTAGTATATGGATCTGATGACAGCCTGTGAAGTCTGGTAATAAAGACGGGTCTAGACAGGAAACTCTAACGCAATATAAGTGCACACGTAATAGATGGGTTCCAGTAAAGAGACTCCCAGTCCATAAGCTACATAAAAATCCATTTTTATTTAATCTAAAGTCTCGGCGCCCGGCAAGAAAATAGGGAGTCTACCAGGCAGAGGGTTTTGGAAGTTGTAGGATGTTGCATGTCTCTGCATCTGTTAAATCTCGCCGTGCATCAATTCGTTGTTAATTCTTCGATAGCTAGTTGGGGCTGGTTTGTAATTCTCTTTTGCTGTCAGGTTTTTCTTACTTTACCGCCGTAAATTTCTTGATAAGTTAAATTAAACACTTTTCTCGCTTTATACTATATTGTAAAAATATGTACACTGAGCTTACGGTTGAGAAACTCTTGTTTCTTTGGAAAATTTTTACTGGTTGATGGCTTTTAATTTAACTGATTTTATCTAATTATATGGCTTGTAACTTTTTTACCACGTGATGTTTTAAAACAAAGCTTGCTTGTTCTTGGTAGAAATCGATGGACGAACTCACCACACGAAACTGGTCAAAAATAGTTTTGTTAAAGCAGCGCTGATGTCAGCTTTTCTAATAGGTTTGTGACTTTGTATGATTGGTTTTTAAATAAAGAAATGGATTGAAGAACATTCTACTGTTGCAAAATAACTTAATTTTCAGTTTGTCTTACTTGTCTGCAGAAATTTAATGGCTGCATAGTGGAGAAGAATGCTTCATCGATGACCGAAGAAATGTTTATTTTTATTTTTTTATAGGATTAAAGTGTAAATAATCCGAAATAAATTAAATATATATTTTTTTGATATCACTTGATGGATATATTGGTTTTCCGTTAGCGTAAAATGTTTAAATTCCTTTCGTTTACTCACTTTGTTTAAAAAAGTTATTCGGTTTACGCTGTCGCCGTCTTGACAAACAACTAAAATTAATTACCAATCGAGCATCATACCATTTTTACTAGTCATAAAATCGCCGTATCTATAGGGCGATGAATTTGTAGTGTCATTGGTGATGCGTCCGGTGTGTATTTCATGTGGGGAAGTTTTATTTTTCACGTAGGTGTGTGTAAAATGATGGTTTTATCAAGACGCATTTTTTGTAATGTGTGAAATAAAGACCACTTCGAGTTTTTAATATCCTGCTGTTTCGGTGACAAGGAGACCCAAGATTTGTAAGTTGAACGTAAAATAATGTTAAAACCATTAGTTTGATTTAAAAAATAACATGAATTGTCTGTATAGAAATCAAAAATAGAACTTTTTTTTATTAAAATATAAAACATTTTGAGAAAGTACGAAAAAATGTCCATTTAGTTTATTGTTGTTTTATTATTATAACCACATTTTATAAATAAAATTAACTAATTACGAAGTTTGTATTTTATTATTTTGTTTGAATGGTAGAGTTGAATTTTTAATAAAAAAGACTTTAACAGGCCCCACCATTTTCCAAATTCAGCAGATGTGCAGCGCCGAATCATACCGAATGGGGAACTAGTGGCGTATCGTAAATATTTTGTAACGGTTACCAAATATTTATGTAGCAGAAATTGTATTAAAATTGAAAGTAAATAATAAACATATAAATTGATAGTTTCGAGATCATTAGGGGTTGCTTTTTTCGCCAGTAACAGAATAAAAAATTACTCTCTTATTATCTTAATTATTAACATTTTATATCGTCACTGCCCACGCTTTAATCTCACATCATCACTATCCATTAATACATCTCTATTATCGGGTGTTTTTTGCCATCGAAACATACATACATATAGTCACGCCTTTTTTCCTTAGGGGTAGGCATAGACCACTTGCTACGGTTCTTACACACATCTTTTGCTTCCTCTACATTCATCAGTGCTCTTATGCTTGCTCGTCGGTTGTTGGTACCCTTGACCTGGCCTTTCTTCAAAACAATGTTGATCTGATCAAGATATGTTCGCCAAGGTCGACCTCTTCCGACTTGTCCATGGCGACTCGCCTTATAAATTTGTTTCGTCAATCTTCCTTCATTCATTCTTTCTACGTCTTCAAACCATCTAAGCATTCCTTTATCTATCTTTGTAACCAAATCTTCTTTTACACCACCGGTTTTTTTATATCGCAAAAAGGGTAGACCTATCGTGTGGGCTGCGGACGGCCCGCACTGCAACTATTAGAAGGGTAAGTGATTATAGAAAGGAGATGATTGAATACCCGCTTTTTAAAAAGTTGCAGGTCATAGTTCTCTGGAAAAGCTGAATTTGGAAGCTTGTTCCAGCACTGTAAAAGAAGGATTCTTGATGGAGATTGGTCCTTGTAGTGTAATCTTGAGAGTATATGGGTAAGACTGAGCCGAGTTCTTCGGCCAAATGTGGCCAGTGGTGGTACAAGAGTTTTTATTTCTCTAAAGCATCTGCATCTAGCTTTTCATAGAGCCTCTGGCTTGCTGACTTTGCGATGTTAGCAACATGGTCATGCCAAGATACATATCAATTCTTTTGTAATTTTATTTTCAAATTTTATTTTCGTTTTATCATTTTATCTTTAGCTCATTCGCTTGCCGTCGTATATTTCTGTGACACCATGTAAGACCGAACTAGGCAGTTTTTCTATAAAAAATTTGCTTGCTCAACCGTTCAAGAGCATAAATATGATTTAAATTATGAAAAATATATCGTTATTGATGAAAACATTAAAAAACTGGACATCAGGGTGGAACAACTGTTGGTCAATAGCGATGAGTGTACTCACTCAGGAATGATCCCTTTGTGCATAAAACAACACCTACGTGATGTTAACATGCGATACATACCGGCAAGTGTGTGAACAAGGACAATCAAATAAATTACCACTTTTAGAAAATAAATTATTAAAACGGGTTGCGACCAATTTTACCGGTCGTAAATTTATCTTGAATAGCTATCCATTACGCGATGAATTATTCCCTCTCCATTTTGACGCGTACGGTTTATATTTCATTGAGGGTGGCTGCGGAATCAACGCTCATGGGTTCATCAATTTAATTCTTTGTCTGTTTTATTCGCCGTCTTAAATATTCTATACGAGTGCACGCGTGCTTAGCCCATGCTACGGTAACTCAGGTTGTGTGTTGATAAATGGAATGAAAATTCCGACTCCGAAGAGTCTGCCTACCTAAGGCAAGTAACTTCTATCGTCCGATAACCCTTGCGAAAGAAAATCCCGTACCAACCACGTGTTTCCAAATTGCGGGGAGACCTACAAGGTCTACGTTTCTATGGAAAAACACTGCAATACAGTGAGGGTACAAAATACCTCGGGGTATTTCTGGACAAGAAATTGTCATGAAATACCCACATGCAGCATATTTCAAACAAAAGCAAAATGATGATTATAGCCACAAAAAAAATCATTGGAAAATCTTGGGGACTGAAATCGAAAATAGCTCATTGGCTGTATACGGCTGTGATAAGACCCAAGACCCTCTATTTGTTGGTGGACGAAAGTACGGCAATTCCAAACCGTAAATACTTTCAGCAGTATACAAAGACTGGCTTGCCTATGTATTACGGGGGCTATAAGAACAACCCCCACTGCTGCCATGGAAGCAATGCTAAACATCCCACCTCTAGATATTTATATCCGGGGCGTGGCAATATAATGCGCGTATGGACTAGAACAACAGAACTGTTGAAAAGGTACTAAAACATATGAGCACACAACATAAAAAATAGAATCAGACACCCATTTCTGAAAATAGCAACTGATTATATGAGTGCAGAAATATCCTTTATGACAAACTATGAGGGTTACGAAAAACTCAGGGATGACATAGAAAATGATGATCAACCTGGTGAACTCACCTGGTACACAGATAGATTAAAAGCCAGCGAAGGAACTGGCTCAGACGGCTACTCTTCAAAATCCAAATATGAGCAAACAAACTCATTGGGGAGACATGCCTTGGTCTTCCAAGCTGAATTACATGCTATAAACGCTTGTGCTGTTGAAAATCTGAGACGAGGATATAAAAAGAAAACGATTCTAATTAAATCATATAGTCAAGCGGCAGTCAAAGCTTGGCATCACGGAGAATAGACTCAAAAATTCTTCGGGAATGTGCTGAAAATCTACAAACCTTGGCTAACCATAACAAGGTTACCTTGTCGTGGGTGCCAGGGCATAAAGGTATTTATGGTAACGAAGAAGCAGACAAACTAGCTAGGCGGGACTCTGAAACACCATTTATTGGGCTAGAACCAATAATAGGGTTACCCAAGGCCAGGTTTAAAGCAGCGATCAATGAAATCCGCTCTCAGCATCAGCTGAAGTGCACACAATCAGAGGCAGCTAGTTACAGCAAACTAGTGCTGAAAGAACCTTAGCAGGCAGGAAGCTGCTCTCGCTAAGTAGGAAAAAACTTTGTAGGGCTCTGTAGGAAACATCTGCACAATATAGGCGTGTTTGACACAGAACCTATATGCAGATTATGTAATAAGGAGGAGGAAACAGTCACTTATATTATCTTTGAATGTGAAGCCACTGCCCAATGGAGGCACTACCTTCTTTGTATACAAGACCAAGGAAGTGATCTGTCTGGGGCAATAGCAGTACATGAGCTTCTACTCCTTAACAGAAGAATTAAAGAAATAGGACTAAACTAAGGAGCTGGAAAGGTACAAAAAGCAGACATGCTAAAGTTCCTAGAGAAAAATTATAGCCCTCTTCCATAACTCCCATTTACTCATTCATTCATTTATTCATTCATACCCTCTGTTGATAATTGAAAAAATTAATATCAAAAAGAATTTTATTTTAAAAACCTACCTATTACATATTTGGTAATATATAGTGTGTTTTTAAATATACTCCCAAATTTTTAATTCACAAAATTTGGATCAAAATATTTCTTCTGATGAACGACTGTTTCTCTGATTTGTTCATTATTTGGAGCCTGAATTTTCAGCCGTTAAAAAGGTCAAGGTAGTTCTCCCCCTGACAATTTAACTTTACCTACTCTTGACAAATTATCTTTGCTAGGATACATTTCGAGAACTTTTGCTTAAGGCCAATTTACGCGCTTCTTGTTATCCACTTTTACTAATGTCCCCTGATTGAATTCTAGCCACCTTTCTGTGGCCATAATGTACCAGTTCTGCTGGATACTCCTTCATGAATCTTCCTTTCAAATTATATCTTACATTTTGAAGATATATTTTTCGTCCCAGTAAGTATTTCCTATCTATAGTAACAAGGTCTTGGACTTCATTAGTTGTTATATTCTGCAAAAACTGCAATGGACTGAAAAGAATTAATTCATCACTATTTGACATGTACGTCAAGGGGCTGGAATTAATTATCATTTCACAATTACAGAGTAGGGTCATTATTTATTCATAAGTGACGTTTGCTTTTCCTAAATTCCATCTCAGGAGCTTCCTTGTAAGCCTCCCATTAACCTCCCCACCATGCGGCTGTAGGAACGTTGAAAATATATCGATTTCTTTGGAAAACAATTTACTTAGCTAATAATTTGGAATTAGTGTCCAGCTGGGCCGTGGTGTTACTGCACAGTAAAAATTATTGCAATAACCTTAAAAACGACTGAAGAGCGTTTACTGTAAAGCCGACGCACATCTGATAAAAAAAACATATCCTCATGTGGAAATATTGTAAATAATACGAAAATTTGTTCGCCTTGGAGGCAATTTGTCGTTAATATTAATATCAGGTTGCGCCAACGATGTTAAAAACTGCCAAAGTTTTTTCTTCGAAAATAAGTTTGCGTTACTTTTGAAGTACGCGCAAATATTTTTTCCTTTCATAATTAAAACGTTACGGTCTCAGCCGAAATTTTTTCCGGCGTAATAAATCTTTTACTCTTGAATTAATCCAACATTTATATATTTTGCACCCATAAATCCTGTTCAGAGGATGCAAGTTGCCACAAATCAAAAGGCGAGAAGCACTTTTTAATAAAATATTGTGCCAGTTCTATACTAATATTTTCAATGCGTGTATCAAGATTGAAAATTTAAGATAACTTAAAATGGGATTTTTTAAAGATAATAATGCCACTTTTAAAAAAGGTGTTTAATTTAGGTTTCGTACAGAAAAATTAATGACTACCATTCATGATTTTAACACAATATTACATTTGCAATACTTATTAAAGATAGACCGCACCTGTGATTTGGTGAATCCAAATTTTCCGATTTATGTTTGAGGTATTGTTCAAATACAAGGGTGTATCCTGTCACCAATCCTATTTAACATATATAGTGAGTACGTTATGCGCAAAGTACTCGATGAATGGTATGGGGAGATTGCAGTGGGAGGATGGCGCATAAGTAATCGGAGATATGCCGATGATACTCTCATATTGGCGACAGATCAACTCGAGCTGAAAATGATCATGACAAGACTGGGAAATATAAGCAAAGAGTACGGCTTAAAACTAAACATCAGTAAAACCAGTCATGATAGTAGACCGGAAAACGAACAACTCTCCGCATATCCGACAGGTAGCCGGTTTCGAAGTAATTTATCTTGGCTCCCTCATCACCAACACAGGAGGTCTTCTTCTTAGTCTAACGTCAAGAAAGACGTGTAGTGATCACAAGTTAATGTCAGGTGTTATTATTTAGAACTTTTCTTACAGTCTCTCGCCATCTCAGCAGCAGCAGTTCTAATGGCTTCCACTAGTGGACGCTCGGTTACTTTTAATACAATGTCTGTCCATCTAGATACGAAGCGTCCGCGTTTCCTTTTGTCAAGGGGTTTGCGCTGGACAATCAGTCTCTCAATGTTGTCGTGACGAGTTATATGTCCGAAGAAGTTCAGTATTCGCGCTGATGTCAAGCTACTGAGACGGTTTTATGGTCCAATCTCGTTCAGCACTGACACATTGGTGCAATGTGCCGTCCACGGTATTCTTAGCATTCTACGCCATACCCACATTTCAAAGGCGTCGACCCGACGCCTGTCGGCTGCCTTCATAACCCATGTCTCGGAAGCGTACCAGAAAATGGAAAACACTAAGGCATGAACGTCCTACACAGGAGGTAGAGAAGCCGAAATAAGGCGACGGCTAGCAATAGCAAGAACGGCCACAACTAAAGTGACACGCATATGGAAGGACACGTCAATTAGTAAAGTTACGAAGAAACTTTATAATTCTTAAACTACTGGTTTATATGACTGTATTAAAAAATGATAATTAATATAAATTAAGGAAATCAACGGATTCAGGTAGATATAATTTTATCATACTGAGACCAACTCCAGCAAGGTAACCAAAATTATTAATTAATACTTAACCTATCCTAACTAACTATTAAATTATAAGGTGTCGTTTACAGACGTTACAAAGAATTTTATTAATTTTTTGGTTGTACCTTATTATTGTATAAAGATTTATTTTTGTAACCATGAGAATAATATTTTAACAGAGTTGTTTAAAAATATTAAATCACCAACGTTTGTTTGTAACCTAAGCATAAGAAACTGCGTTTCTTTCCAATGTTTTTATAGTATAACTAAAATTTTTTAATGACTAGCATTCAACTAACTATTTTTTCCAAAATTATCGATATTTTCGTGGTATTTAACAACGATTTTTTTCCATTAAATATCAAACTCGATACTTACTGAATAATTCCAAGGATGCTAATGGATATCGCAAGGATTCTCCAATTAATTATAATTCGTGCCGGCCCTTTCTTTCTTATCGGATGAGCGTATAAACGTGAGAGATCTCCAAAGAATGATACGCCGTGTAAGGAAGAAGATAAGCCAAGACCTAGACGTAAACGCTAATGATAGAGTTAGAGATAATGTCAAGGATTCTTTATGATATATAAAAACGGCAAGTGGTGGCGAATCGTCGGAATATGTAGTTAGGAAGTCGGGGTGAAAGCGTGATTGCAATCACTGTTCTTAATCACACTTTAATATCCGTTTATTTGAATAAAGTTTGCTGCTGCATAAGAAATGTACGCTTAAAGGAGGTTCGGGGATCAATGAAAAAATGCAGTTAAGTTTTTAAAAATCATATACAAGTCTTTAAGCTTAGTTATTATAGTTCTTTGAAAATTATAATTTTTCAATGATAAAAGTTATAAGAAAAATTAAAAAAATTCGTCTTTATAGGAAATTTAATAAAGAAGAGTTTGGGTGCATTAAAATATTTTATTTTTAACGATGAAAAAATTTGATTTACGGCGTAAGAACGTGAGATTTAAAGAAGTGACGGCAACGGCGCATTCGTGCAGACGACTCGAGTCTCAAGTCACCCATGTAAATACACATAACCTGTGTGTTGTGCACTAACCAATAAATAATGATTAGTGAAAGTGAAAAGTTAATAAATATAGTGTATTATAAGTAATGATGCCAGATTCGCATAATCTTTTTTGCATAAACAAGCTTAAATTTTCTTTTATCAGGGAATAAGAACTTAAATATTTCTTATTCTTAATACTTTTGATTCTTACTAAAACATCCTGGATAGTTTTTTGTGGTTAATAATATCATCTACTTTAAGATAAGTTAATAACAGATTTTGTAGCATTTCTACGTCGCAACAGGCATCGTGTGCACCATCATCTGTCATTAATAATAAATCACTGGCTAAAATTGTTAATTTAAAACTCTCTTTGCGATTTGGGTATTTCAATTCGACGTAGTTTTTTATCCATTTTAAACGTTAGTGGTTATGTTATCAGCTGTCAGCTGCTGCTAATATAAGTAAGCACACGCTAATTTCATAACCAATCTCATGATTATTTGCGCTGTTGCCACGTTTTTGTACAACTGCACACATACATTCGGATTCAATTTTCATCATATTATTTGAATAAAAACCATATATTTTATTAAATCACGGTTAAATATGATTTGTCAATTAATTTTATAATGATTTTTTTGTAAAAGTGTCTATCAATTTCAAGTAGAAAAATCAGTAAATTTTTTATTTAAAGTTGGCCGCGCTGATTATTACATGTTCAGCATAGAACCCCCTTGCGTCCCGCTTCATCACCCTGCTCTGACCATTAAACATCCTTAGAAAAAATATTTATTAATTTATCCCGTTTATTTTTCGAACGATTGCAATATAACATAAAATATAAATATAAGTATCTCTTCAACACCTTTGAAATTTAAATCAAGCTGTAATATTGTCGAGAAAGTGCAGATAAGCCTGTACTTCGTTGACATTTCACCTCATCTACCCCTGAAAACGACAAGCGATAACCATCTTTTCAGGGGGATGAGTCTGCAGAAAGCAACGCGGGATAATTTTCATATTCAAACTTTCCTTTAAAAATGCTCCAAAATAACGGCAAGTGGAGTCAGTTGGTTTTTATGATGCCTTTTTTTCGCATTTTGAAAAATTCCAGCACATAATCTAGATTTTTGCATAAGTGCATTACGAGATCATTAGGTTTTAAAATAATATTTGTGATGCAAAGAAGGACATTACGTTAGAAAGAATTTTTTTACGGTAAATATTTATTCGATAATTTTTGGTAGCAACAAACTCGACTAACTCAAGGAAATTCAAACTTGCCCTATTTTTGTAAAATGAAAAAACTCCTAGACATGCGTCTTGATGGAGCCGCACGTGAGTCTAGTCAGTGAAAACACGCATATTCTAAACATCAAACACGCACGTAGATGCTTGTTCCGGGGCAGACACCAAACAAGCGAACTATTTTTCTTTTTTTTTCTGTCCTTTTTTAAAAGGGAATTGAAAACGCAATTGTCGCACGCAATAGAGACGGCAACGGTCAACGATTTCATTCTTTTTTATCCTTTTTTCAGGAAGCACTTACTCTAATTGCGGGTTCGAGCTTTATAGTACGGACAAAGTTTGTTAAAAATCATGCGACATACACATTCTGCAGGTTTTGCATTTTAAACTAACCAAATATTTGAAAATTTCTGAATTTTTTTCGCTCAGAGTTCTAAAAGTAATAGTACTGAAACTAGTACGTTAAAGCTACTTTATTTTAAAAATAAAACTATCTAACTATGTTTTCCTTTAATGTATTTTTCCAGTCTATCCACACACCTTTACATACTTTTCTCCCAAGTATTCCTTTATCAATCTTTGTTACTACATTTTTTTTCACACTGCAGTGTTCCCTTATAACACCATTACCTTCTTTATTTATCAGCTCCAGCTATACTTTTTAGACTACTCATCTTCGCAGCAATGATCTTACTTTCTTCTGCAACATTCACTACCATGCATAGGTGAAGGTACCAGCACAGTCAGCCGTGCCTTTTTTGATACGTTTTGGCTGCTCATAAAGTTATGAAGGGCCCTATTCATTTATTTTCCTGCCAACACTCTGCTTAATATCACAGTCATACTTTCCGCCTCTCGTAAACTTTGAATTCAAGTATACAAACTTATTCACTTGTTCCACTCTTTCTTCTTCAATCAGCACCTCGCAGTTTGTTATGCCATCTTATTTTTTTAAAACCATTTCTTTCGTCTTGGTTACATTCACTTTTATCGCTTTAATTTTTAGGGCATCATGCATAATATTAATCATTACCTGCAACTCCCTCTCAGATAAGGCTGATTAGACCTGATTATCGGCATAAAGGACGGTTAAATCATTAATTCTCAATCCATACGCACTCTCTTTCAAATCATTTAAACAAGCATGGCAAGGATTCCTGTCTAACACATTTTTCGATGTTAAAGAAGTCCGTGTAAGCTCCGTTTATCCTGACAAAAGCAGTGGAATCCTCGTCAAGTGATTTCCGCGTGGGTATCAAACTACCGCTAACCCCATACTTACATAAACAATGTCGACCACAACTCATTCCTCATCACTTTGTCATAGACCTTTTCCAAGTCTACAGAAACGCAGTAGACTTTTTGACTTTTAGGCAAATTTTTTTCGACAAGACCTGATTCATGCATCCCCTTTCTCTTCTAAATCTTGTTAGCACATCCCATAATTTCTTATTAGTTTTATGTATCACTTCGTTAATCATCTCAAGTGGTCCTATTATTTAATAAATTTGGATGGGTGTTGTAACTTTTTAAAAATATCCGAGCAATCCTATTGACAAGCGTCTTTTTAATCCTAAGAAATAGGTTGTTTGAACCTTTTCGTATGACCTGGCCTTGTGTTCGAATCGTTTAACTATTTTTCTGTTAATATTGACCAAATCTACTATTAAACGTTAATCCTTTCTTAAGATTGTGGATGTACCTTAAGTTTATCGTCTTTTACCAATGATTTTTGGTCATTCAAAACCCTTGAGAAACACAACTAAGCAGATCCTAGAATGGAGCAAGATGATCTGTGAATTCTAACGGGACTGCTTACAGGATATGCTAAGATACCACCTCGGAAGGATAGGTCTGAATTAACAAACGGATTGTCGATTTGGCTGCGTGGAAGACGAAACTGCTAAACATATACTATGTTAATGCCCCTGCCTGGAAAGAATAAGGTTAACATATTTGGTTACACCAACCTTGCTGGCGATTTTTTTCAACTCTTACTTTCTTTCTCTTTGAATTATATTACTCAAACGGTACAACCTAACAAAACGGAATAAGTTTTGTTAAAAAGCAAAGTCTTTAAAAATAATATGACATGCCATTTTAACTGTCAGTTTTCATAAAGTAGCGAATCCCAAACCTTCATTTAGAGCTCTTATTTTTAAAAATTGAATGTTTTCATTATTTGGTTGTGAAACATTTTTTTACCTGCTACACATTAATAGTTTTTTATCATACGAGGGAAAAAGTATTAGGTTTAAGCTCGAGGTTGTTGTACTTACAGCGACAATTAGACCTGTTTTGCTGATAAAACCTTTAAAGTAATCAAATATCTGTTAATTTAATTCCTTTATATGGTTGCTTAGTAGTTATTTTGAATAATATAAAATTAAATAATGTCTGATTTAACTCCACCGGAGTTAGTAAAAGCACCGAAAGTAACGTCACAAAAATTATTGCCAGCTAAATCGCGGAAAATTTACGAACCGCGTATTCAAGATTTAAGGAATGTAAGTTAAAAAAAAATGCAGTTTTTTCTCGAAAACGGTGGTATTGGCTTATTTTTTGGAACTGGCACAATAGCAAAAGTCATTAACAGTTTGGTCGAATTATTCAATGATTAAAAGTATGTTACATTCCAATTATAAAGTAGATATTTCAAACTAATTACGTTTCTGAAACGAAATGAGAAAGGTTACACGCCCAAGAAAGCCTCGATTAGTACACAAATTGGTCATTTTTTAAATAATGCTCCCGATGAAGTTTATTTAAAAGCCAAGATTGTTGTTGCATTTAAGATTGCAGGAGTTTGTCGAATTTATGAAATCAGCCAGACAATATTAAATGATATTGAAGATTCGGGAACGTCATTAATTGTGAAATTAAGCAAACAAAGAATGATGTAAACATGAAGTTTCATCACGTGTTATATCAGCCAGACAATATTAAATGATATTGAAGATTCGGGAACGTCATTAATTGTGAAATTAAGCAAACAAAGAATGATGTAAACATGAAGTTTCATCACGTGTTATATCAGCCAGACAATATTAAATGATATTGAAGATTCGGGAACGTCATTAATTGTGAAATTAAGCAAACAAAGAATGATGTAAACATGAAGTTTCATCACGTGTTATATCAGCCAGACAATATTAAATGATATTGAAGATTCGGGAACGTCATTAATTGTGAAATTAAGCAAACAAAGAATGATGTAAACATGAAGTTTCATCAAGTGTTATATGCATATCGCGAAGGAAAATGTATCAATTAGGTTGTCGGTAAAAATCAGTTTCATAAGGTACCTGAAACAGTAGCTAATCATCATAAATAAATGTTGATGAATCGGTACACATATGACAGAAATAGCGTGTTTAGACCGTGTGGCAGTGCTGAAATAACACCAAATTTGCGACCTGGTACATCAACGGCAGTTGTGTCCATGACAGAAAAAAATATAATTTCTAGACAAGAAAATTCGACTGTTTTACCTAATACTTTAAGGAACAACCTCGGCATAGGTCAAAGATCTTCTACAAGACTTACAAGATATAGCACAAGAGGTGGGATTACATATAAACCTTACAAGGACCAAAATGATGACAAATATGGTGTCTAACGATCCTATAAAGATTGGAAATGTGTGCGTCGAAATAGTGGACAAATATATGTATCTGGCCACAAGGTAAGAATTGATAGGGATAACCATTCATGTGAGCTGTCCAGAAGAATCACCTTGGGTTGGGCGGCATACGGTAGAATAAGAGATGTGTTCAAGGAGAATATTCCAAAAGTTTGAAAAGAAAAGCTTTCAGTTAGTGTATAATACCAGTTTTGTCATATGACGCAGAGACCCTAACTTGCTTGCTTACTAATGCATCTATAAGAAAATAACAGAGAAAAATGGAAAGATCGATGCTTGGTCTGAGCCTAAGAGAACGTGTCAAAAATGAAGATATACGGAGAAGAACACAGGTAAATGATGTCGTGAAGCATATACTAAGATCCAAATGAAAATGGGTCGGGCACATAACAAGAATGAACGGAGACCGCTGGACAAAGAGGATACTGGAATGGAGACCGAGAGCCGACAAACACAGCAGAGATTGACCTCCCACGCGATGGAGCGACGATTTAAAGAGGATTGTCACAAACTGGATTGCGACTGCCCAGGACAGGGAAATGTGAAAAGACCTTGAGGAGGCCTAAGTCCGACAGTGGACGCGAGGGGCTGTATGATGATGATGATGACAATAAAATTTTAGCCTTTTATATGGTTATATGTAGCCTTTATCAGCATTTTTTGTATAATTTTGGTTTAACTTAATTTAATAATCAAGAAAGCACAAAGGTACCATTTGTTGTAATTAAAAGAGGATATCTCTATAACATTTTTTAAATGTGGTTTTATGGATTTTTAAAAAAAACATTTTCGTTAAATATGTTACTTTTTAGTTTAACTGATTTAAATTATAGTTTTCTTATCTTACTAAAAACAATTAAAAACGTATAGTGTCGGCATTCATTCTTATTTGCATATTCTAATTGCTCGCTGTTACTGTTTAACTGTCATTGATATCATTTAAGACTTAAATGTACACATACTGTCACGTGCCTATTTTTTCCCTTCTACAGTTCCATTATTAATTGGGTCTCTGATAGTTTTGTATTCCTCAGGTACTCGTAAATAGTTTCGCTTACCGTATTTTGTTTTAATTTAAATTTATCACTCGTTGTAAATAGTGTTGCATACCTTGTAGTGATCGGATTCAATTATTAATGGCTGTGACATTTTTGTTAATCGATGGAGATGGAGTGGGGGTTTTTGTTATTAGATTTTGCCTTGATTTTTGGCCTCGATTGTCGTGTGTTGTCAGCTATATTATTGTTTGGTTTGCATTTCTGTGTGGATGGGCTAGCTATCAACACGGACGAGTGCGATTATGAGTTTGGAACATAGATTTGCGAAGATTGTCGGTTGACGCGTGATCCGTGTCATTTCTTGATATCCGGCCTGGGAGTCAGTAGTTTAGTGTCAGTCGTTTGGTATCAGTCTTAGGAGTCGGGTGGTGGTGAGAGTTTTTTTGGAACGATTTGATATTAACACGTGAGCAGAACCTCTACGGTTTTTTCTTTCATATCTGGCTGTATTTGGGTCATCTTAATTGGATTTTGAAGAAAACCCATTTAATTTTTAACTTGACCATTCTATCTTACCTTTGTTGTTGATATTTTGGATTTTGGTGTCGAGTTAAAATAACCGCGTGCGGGATCTGATGGAGGGAAGCCATTGTTAATTAGCAGGTGCTGTTCCATAATCCAACCGGCCACAGGAGTAGTGAATTCGTACACCCAAAGGTTACAAGTGATTTATTTTCGAATATTTAAACGACGAGATTTGTTTTAATTTATTAATATGGTACACTGTTGAAAACTATTTATTGCATTGGATAATATGCCAAGGCTAAACTTTGATTAAAGTAATATTCTCAATAGTTCTTTGTGTCCAAGTAAATATATTTTCTTCATACTTATTTGTAAATATCCTACGATATTGATATTTTAAAGGACAACCATTGTAAAAATATTTTTAAATAAGCTCGATTGTTTTAACAGTGTAAATCTTTATGTAAACGGTAAATACGTGAGTAAATTAGCAGCCGTATTTGAGCGTTTGATTAAGCATTATTAAAAAGTTGACTTGTATACGTTTTTTTTTGGTAACTTGATAAAGTTTGTTATTCTTACCTTCGTTTTGGTTATTTTATGGAATCGTAAACTTTGGATTTTTGATTTATTGTTGTCTTATAAAGTTGTAAATTTTGAATTTTCGATTTATTGTTAGCTGTTGATTTTGATTATATCTGTTATAAGTTTATTATTGAACTGTGTGCCTGGATTTATTGTTGGCTGTTAATTTTGTTTATTTATTTTATTTATTTATTTAATTTTGATTTATTGTAGGAGTAAAGTATCCAATATATTTTTGCTATAATTTTATTTATTTGGTTCACCATAATCTTAGTTGTTTATCGTGTGGCTCTGCTAGTGCCTATAAGACCTAGGGGTTTCCGGCTTGAACCGTCCAAGTCGGTGGCGCGGCTCACTTTTATTTTCTTTTTTTTTCTTCTACCCTCTACGGCTGAGCTCGGGCATAATTTGCCAGAAGAGAGACCGCTGGCAGAGTACTCTTTAGAGAACGAAAAAGACGTGGCAATACACATCCCCTAAAGGGACCTTATATGTTTACAAACCCGTCAAAAAATTTGTTTAGACAGTTAATTGTCGTAGACTAATAAAATAAAGGTTTTCATTACCGTTTCGCTGAAGATCAAAACGGATCTATTTTTTAACGTCAATTTACTTGTTAAGTAATATTGTCTGAAAAAACAGATGATCATTTGACACATAGTTGTTGAAAAATTGTGAATTTTCCCCGGCTAATATTCAGTCCTTCGCACTTGTCGAAAGCAAGCGTAATTATTATCTATCTATTTCCAGTAAAACGCGATAGAGGCTCATGATTATACCTATTACACTATTTTACGCATAATGGATTCCAGGAATTATCGGTGTGTTTTTCCCGTACGACGCGTTGACACTATCAGAGATTGGAGTAATGTATTACGTTCTGTTACTTATTGACAGGACAGTGTGTGTTGGGGTGTTTTCCACCAAACAATCAAAGCCAAACCGCCAAAATTTGCAACCCTAGTCCCATATTATCCCGTTACTTTTTTACCGCAATCAGGGTATACAGGATATAAATATTTAAAAAATCACTCAACGTTCTATTTTTTTAAACATATCTATACACATAACGTATTTACATTTTTAATAGAAATGACAAAATTATGTCTCTGACATTTTTAACGCACAATGTTGATCTCACTATTGGAAAATTTTATTTTTTGGAAATGCCATATTATTAATTTGGGTATATCAAAAGCATTTAATATTATCTGGTAATCCACACTTGTTCAATGATTACAAAATTATACACATATAACTGTAAAATATAATCATTACATACAAGGTGTCCCAAAGAGATTGGTCATAAATTACATCACATATTATGTAGTCCAAAACAGGTCGATTGAACCTATATACAAAAATAAACACAAAAAAGGTTACAGTTTCTATAATTTAAAAATCTGTATCTATTTAAAAAAGTTGCTCGAAAACGGTTAAATATTAATTTATAAAAATTTATATAACGTACATTTAGAAGATGCAGTTACACTATTAAACCATATTTTAAAAATATTGAATTTAAACTGCATTTTCACGAACGTCACTATTATTAAATTATAATTTATAAATAAACAGGATAATTATTTCATCAATAATTGTTCAACATGACTCCTTCCTCTATACAAGGTCTACATCGTTACATTCCAGACATTGTAAGATGGTCCAGAATAAGAAGACGAGCATGGAGAGACCACGTCGACAGAATGGCTGATAATCGACTACCCAAAATTGCAAAGGAGGGGAAACCATCCAACCGTAGACCTCCAAGAAGACACCCCAAACGATGGTTCGAAAGCTGGACATCGAAGTCACAACTTCTGCTTTAAAAAAACAAGACATTGTCTTAAAATAAGAAAAAAAAAAAAAAATCTAATGGATTTGGACATGGACCGCTTGGTGGCCATAAAATTGGTGCATCTGGTACTTTTTCTATCCAACGTCTTGGATATGGTACATCTTTCAAGTAAATAGTGTTCTCCGTTTACTGCTTACAGTACATTGTCGTCTTAAATACCACCTCAGATAGATCTGAACCAACAAACGGACTGTCGGTTTTGCTGCGTGGAAGACGAAACTACTGAACATATACTATGTTCATGCCCCGCCCTGGGAAGGATAAGGTTCAACATATTTGGCTACACCAACCTAGAACCTACCGATTTCAAAAAAATCTCACCCTATACAACTATGAACTTCGTGAGAAGGGCTGGATTGTGCGGTGACTGTAACCTCTAGGGGTGAGCCACAATAGACCTACTAAGGGTCACTGTGGAGGGGCGACTACGCCCCACTCACATGATACCTAACCTAACCTAATGTAAATATAATAATAAACAGGAAAAAGTAATAAAAATAAATCATTTGACTATTACCATACTGCGTATGTCCTTTAATTAAGCAAAGAAGTATAAATGGTTGGCATAATTACTAAACTGGACCATAAAATCATATAAAATATTATTTATGATTTCGAAAGAGCTTTATATTGTAGCATTTGAAATTGCTACTCGTTAATTTTGTTTTTTTATATATAGTAAATTTTTCATTTATTGGGCATTGTAGCATTTGAAATTGCTACCAGCTAATTTTGTTTTTTTATATATAATAGTTTTTTTATTTATTGGGCATTGTACTTACAGAGAACATTCAGTTTTGATATCAAATTCCTGAATAAAACATTTATTTCACTATTTCAAAACAAACATATATATAGTTGAATACTAGTAAATTTCACAAGTTTCAACACTAGGTAATACTCTTGCTTCTGACATTCTAAGAGCTGTTGAAAGTAATATATTCAAGCTGCAGGAACCTTATGATTTCTGGCTGGATTCCTGGATTTCTGAAATTTAAGATAGTGAAGTCAATAAAAACATCCATTCACATGTGAGCAGGCGACATACCGTTGTGTTCTCTGGTATGATGAATTCTAGGCTATTGAAGGTTTGTCACAGGATTTTGTTGTTTCTGAATGAGATCTCTAGGTATTTACTGGGTTTTTTCTTTATTTTTCAAAATATAATCTTAAAGGTTATATTTATTTACTTTCTAGACGTCGAGTCATTGTGGGCGTGTCACTGTTCTTCTTTCATAGAACTTCTGTCATCGGTCTCAAGTCGGTTAGCCGTTAATGTTTCGTGCCATAGTAGAAAAGAAAGAAGAAGAATGGTCTTTTAGATTACATTCTATGAAATTCATTCTGTCAATCAATAGCATTTATGGTTCTGACCAATGAGAGGCTAGGAATTCAAAACTGGCGCTGATTTCATACAGGATGTGCAGTTTTTTCTGACAACTGTTAGAAATAGGAGGATGGTTCTGTCCTCGTGGTCGTCGAGGAGTTCTTTTTCGGTGCGGCCATGATGAGGTGCGCTTGTCTCGTGTTTGGGATTCTTTTTCGGTATTGAACCGAAATTAACCCTTAGGGGGGAATTTACGAAGTGCCGTTTGGGCCGAGATCAAGTCGCACCCATCGTTAGTGGTTTTTTTGGAGCCTTATATGGGGATTTGTGCCAAACACCGGTAAGCTGCCATGCGGTGGGAACACCGCCATTTTGTCCTGATGTCCTGTTAGTCCGTTTTAGTCCTGTTTGCTGTTATGGATATCTTCTAGTTTTACCTCCCTTCTCAGAAGGTAAGTTATGACTTTTGAACTAGCAATGATATCGATCAGGTTGAAAATATACCTACTTCATTTTGTTGGTTTTTTATTTTGCACATGTCCTTTCATGAGATTATTTTTTTGTTAGGGTGTTAGGGTACAGCTTAGCTCTCACCATCAGACTCCTGGAAATCGAACGACGACTCTTGTGGCAACTCTTGACTTTGGTCAAGATTCCCACGAGGACCAACACCGAGTCGCTTTTAAATCCTGGCCAGAGTCGACAGACATCCACCGGACGAGATCTAGTAGTAGCCGATAGAGGCTAGAGACCTGCTGAGTTGCATCATCGACCCCTGGCTGACCTGGAAGGTTGAGCCTTTCTTCTGCCTTCTCTTCGTTTTGCTGTCTGTTTCCTGTCTTCTTCCTGTCTTCGTTTTTGTGTCTTCAACTACATCAAGTGGACCTTGGATAGAGGCTACATATGTGGACCATTGGACTTTAATACCAGGTTTTTTTACACCTTCAGTGTTCTCTTACCTTTTTGAAATTTTTTATAACTATTTTATCATTTTAGTGCTTATCATACCATCATTTTAAATAATTACTAATTATTGATATCGTATATTATACCACCGTGATAATTTTATAAACTATAATCTAAAGGACTTTTGTGAAGTTCTCACATAGTACTATGTGACAGCAGATTCAGTCACAGGTTTATTTCTTACCATTATACCCCATTCTGGTAACTTTGAGCGGTATAACACCAGGTATAAAAGTGTATGTACTTCGCTATAATACATTAGTTAATATTGTTATATATGTTATTTAATTTATATAATTATTATTTTATGGTACCCTGGTCTACAACGTATTTTGCCTTGTCCACTTTGATGTTCTAATTATATTCTTATATGTGATATGTTTTTTTATTCTTCTATTTGCCCAGCCTGAATGTCTAAGAAAATTTAATATTAAGTCATTTTAGGTATTTTGTTAAAGATAGATATTTGGTTTTCTCAATTATCCAAATATAGTAAAGCAATATCTAAATTGGGTGGCGCCCTTAATGAATTTGAATTTTCATTCTTAGAGCCGTAAATAATTCGAACTCACTTTATCTGTTCTCCGGCGAACAGCTGCCGTCAGCACATTGTGTTCTATTTTTTTATGTAATGAACATAATAAAGTAGGTCACATAAATAGCGTCCAACGTGTGGGGCCCGAAAATTCAGAAATTCATGTTAGAAATTTTTTGAAAAACCTGAATTGATTTTCTTAGATTTTTTGGTTTGGTACATTTAGTTGAATAATTACAACCTGTCCTTCAAGTCTTATTGTTTATTTGAAGACAGACATTTCAGGAACAGCTTTAGGTGTTTTTGAAACAGGTAAACAGGATAAGTTATTTTTTTGAGATATCTAGGAACCGTGTATGTGTGTTCATTTGTAATAATTATATATTTCGGAGCTAAGATAGCAAATTTTAAAGATTTCCTTTTTGAAAATTTCCTTTTTTGAAAATAATTTTCTGGTAACAATTTTGACAGATATTTTTCATAGGGATTTTCATAGATATTTTTGTGACTGACAACCTGATATTGATAACTCAATATCAAATTAGTTAGATATTACATTTGCTTTTTGTTTCTGCTCATTACAAGTCACTATGGATTCACTTAAGGTAAAACACTTGCTGATAGCTGAGATCAACTATGAGTTGAGGATCAGAGGTGTTATTTCTGAACGTAATATGGATGATAAGAGAAAAATTTTAGGTCGTTTGATTTCAAAAGAGATACAACAAGGACAGAATGTTCTGGCCTTAGTAGATCCATCTTTTAATTTTGAGATTGAAAAAACAGAGATAGAAAACACATTAACTTCTATTAAATTTTTAATTAGTGATTTTGATGGTCCTTCTACAGATTCCACTTATAAAAGAGTAGTATCTAGATTATGTCATGTGACTTTGAGGATTCAGAGAATTCCATTAAATAACACCGATGAAAACTTTGAAGACATGTCATTGTTTAAAAATGAGTCCTATGCCACATCTCTACAACTAGATGCTGAATTACATGACAAGGTGTCGGAACAGGAATCTGAACCAGTTAATGTGCCTTTAATGAATTCCACTGTTAATCCTTCTCTGAGACAATCTACCAGTAATTCTTTCTCTCCAAATTTCTCGAAATCAACTCCTGTCTACAAATTGGGAATTCAATTTGATGGAGATTCTAAAAATCTTTTGTCGTTCATAGAGCGAATTGAAGAACTTGCTCAAGCTAGACATGTTTCTAAAGTAGAGCTTTTTGAGTCTGCTAGTGATCTTTTTACAGGAAAAGCTACCTTCTGGTATAGATACATTAAATCTCAGGTCACTGATTGGGACTCATTAACTTTAAAAATGAGGAAAGATTTTCTAGTGTCAGATTTTGAAGATGAAGTTTGGCCACAAATTAAGAACCGGAAACAGGGTAATACAGAACCAGTAGTTATTTATATTGCTTGTATGGAAGCTCTTTTTAATAGACTCAGTCATGGAGCAGCTGAGGTTACTAAAATAAGATATATTAAAATGGGACTAAAGTCTGATTATAGAAGTAGGCTGGCTTTGTGTGATATAGATTCAGTTTCACATCTTGGAACTTTATGTAAGAAGTTAGAGGAATCTGATGCACTATGCCCCAGTAGTTCTAGTTCCCAGAGTAGATCAGTAGCTATGCTAGATGATCCTGAATTAGCTTTCATTTCAAATACCCAAGTGAACAGAAACCCTGTTCATAAGAATATAGATTCTGGTAATAAATTCCGGAAAAATAAATTCAGAAATGCCACTTCAACATCAAATTTTCCACCTTCAAATTCTTCACCTGCAACTTCGAATTTGGCTTCAAATAGCATTCCTGCCCCTTCCTCAACAGTTGGTACAGCTAGTTATAAAGTGGGAAACCCTAAAGTGAGAAATCCTGTTATTTGTTGGAGATGCAATTTACCTAATCATACTTTTCAAGATTGTAAGTCAGGCATCAAGAAAAAGTTTTGTTTTAAATGTGGAACACCAAATGTTGTTTTCAGAGACTGTGTTAGGTGTAAAGGGAAACAAATAAAGAAGAATGTTGTAAAAGGCTCTCAATTTTCTCCAAAAATTTCAAGAGCCAATAGTCAAAATTTTAATAATGAGGGAGATTCCATAAATTTTGTAGCTCCTTTATTGATTAAGAAAAACAATGATAATAGGCCTTATGTAAAAATCCAACTTGTGGACACTAATGTCATTGCACTTCTAGATAGTGGTGCCAACATATCAGTTATAGGTCAGGGAGGTTTAAGAACAATAAAAGATTTAGATTTAATAATAAGAAGTCCTCACTTAAACCATGTTCTAACAGCTGATGGTACACAACAAAAAGTTGATGGTATAGTGGATTTGCCTATCAATATAAATGGGGATATACAAATTATTCCTGCATTAGTAGTACCTTCCCTATCACAATCTTTTATTTTGGGTAGTGATTTTTGTAGTAAATTTAGTGTGTCCATTGATTTTCATGACTTTAGTTGGGACATTAAATGTCGAGTTTCAGGTGAAACTGTTGACATTGTTGCCACATCTCAACAATGTAGTATTTTTGAGACTAGTATTGATGATGAGCTCACACAGGAACAAGAGAAGCAGATGATAGATTTAGTAAACTCATTTAAGGAAATTAGTAGTGATTCTCGTTTAGGTCGAACTGATAAAATAACTTTAGAGATAGATACTGGTGATGCAAAACCGTTTAAGCAGAGACAGTATTTAATGTCACCGTATATGTTGAACATGCTTAATGATGAACTAGATGACATACTCAAATTGGATGTCGTTGAACCGTCTCACAGTCCTTGGAACAGTCCCGTCTTGTTAGTTAAGAAATCTTCTGGTGAAAACAGATTTTGTTTTGATGGACGTAAGTTGAATGAACTTACTAAACACGATAGTTATCCACTGCCAAGGATAGACAGAATCTTAACTTTGTTGAGAAATGCTAAGTATATATCGAGTATCGATTTAAGAAAAGCGTTTTGGCAAGTTCCACTTACAGACTCGTCTAAAGAAAAGACTGCGTTTAGTATTCCAGGACGAGGATTATTTCACTTTAATGTTATGCCGTTTGGTTTATGTAACAGCGCGCAGACGCAACAAAGGCTGTGTGATGCGTTGTTTGGCCCCCGATTTGAACCTCATCTATTTACTTATTTGGATGATATTATCATCATTTCAGCTACTTTTGAAGAACATGTAAATCTTTTATATGAAGTGAAAGATATTTTAAAAGATGCTAATTTAACCATAAACTTGAAAAAATGTGAGTTTTTCAAAACATCTCTTAAATATCTCGGTTTTGTCATTGACAGGCAAGGTATCAGGACTGATCCTTCCAAACTCTCGGTTATGGTTAATTATGCTCGTCCAACTACTAGTACTGAGATAAAACGATTTATGGGTCTTTGTTCATGGTATAGGAGATTTATTGATAATTTTTCTACTTTAATAGCTCCTATTAGTGCTTTGTTAAGAGGAAAAGGTAAAAAGCAACCTATAGAGTGGACTCCTGAGGCAGAAACTTCTTTTCTCGCCATCAAGAAGGCTCTTGTATCAGCACCCATTTTATGTCCCCCTGATTTTGCTTTGCCGTTTACCATCCAGTGCGACGCAAGTGATGTAGGCGTGGGTGGTGTGTTGACTCAGGAAGTTCAGGGTGCCGAGAGAGTCATTGCCTATGCCTCAAGGTCCCTATCAAAATCTGAAAGGAATTACAGTGTAACAGAGAGGGAATTACTCAGTTTAATCTTTTTGATAGATAAATTTCGCCCTTATATTGAAGGAACTGTTTTTAAGGTGACTACTGATCACCATAGTCTGCTCTGGCTACATAATCTTAAAGATCCTTCCGGCAGATTAGCCAGATGGGCTGTTAAATTAAGGCAACACACTTTTGAGTTGGCCTATACAAAGGGTGCAAATAATCGGGTGCCAGATTTTCTCTCCCGAATGCCTTTTTCAGAAACAGACAATAAGTTAGAAGTTGATTTAATAGATGTTAAGTCTGATTCAGACAATTGGTATTCCTCTCTGCGAGCTAAAGTTTTACAAGATCCTGTTGCTTATTCTCATTTTAAAGTAGATAATGATTTGATATATAAATATGTTCCTTCAAAAGTACCCATTAAATCTAATATAGTTGAATGGAAAGTAGTTGTTCCGAAATCACAAAGAATTGATGTCATAAAAGATTCGCATGATCCATCCATTTGTAGTCATTTTGGTTTTTTTAAAACACTTTCGAGAGTCCAAGAACATTACTATTGGCCTAAAATGAGAGGTGATATTTTGAGATATGTTAAGTTGTGTAAAGTCTGCCAGTCGCAAAAATTATCAAACACTCCTCGTATGGGACTTATGGGTACTCAACGTTCCGTTAAATATCCTTTTCAGACTATTGCTGTTGATATCATGGGACCATTTCCCAGATCTTCAAAAGGTTTCACTTATTTATTGGTTGTTTCAGATTTCTTTACTAAATATACATTGTTGTGTCCAATGCGAGATGCCAAGACACCTAGCATAATTAAATTTATGGAAAATCAAGTTTTTTTGATATTTGGAGTACCACAGTTCATTGTCTGTGATAATGGAACTCAGTTTGCTGGTAAACAGTTTAAGAAGTTAGCTGAAACATATAAAGTTCAGAAAATATGGTACACCCCTCGTTATTCAGCACAGTGTAATTTTGTAGAAAGAACCAATAAGACTATAGGTCAAGCTATTAGAAGTTATGTGGATGAACACAAGGATTGGGATAAAGAATTGTATAAGATTCAACAGGCAATAAATACAGCAACCCATGAAGTCACCCATTATTCTCCTGCTTTTCTAAATTTTGGTCGTAATGTGCCTATTTCTGGTAATTTTTATGGTAACCTTCCTAACACTCAAGACATAGAACTTTTACCTGATTGTAGGGATAGTTATGTTCAAGATGTCAAGGGTCTTAGTGAAGTATTTGTGACTATCCAGGATAGACTACATAAAGCTTATCAGAGGAATGCAAAATCTTACAATCTCAGGAAAAGAGATCATGTATTTAATGAGGGTGATAAAGTTTGGAAAAGGAATAAAATTCTTTCTGATGCTGCGAGTAAATTCAGTGCCAAGCTGGCGCCGAAATATATATTATGTATAGTGAAGAAGCGAATATCTCGTTTAGTTTATTCCTTAGATAATATGGATGGTTCTCCTGCTGGAGAATGGCATATTAAAGATCTGAAGGAATATTTTGGATCCAATTCAGATGTTTCTGTTGGATAGTTATTTAATTCAAACCGTAATTTTTTGATTTGTACACAGAGTATATCTGTAGTGGTTTGGTTAAATGTTTCATTTAAGTATACTTAATGCTAAAGTTTTACTGATTTTTTTGTGCGTTGGTGCACAATTTTTTTGGTGCGTTGGTGCACAAATTTTTGGTGCGTTGGTGCACAATTTTTTGGTGAGTTGGTTCACAATTTTTGGTGCGTTGGTGCACAATTTTTGGTGCATTGGTGCACAAATTTTTGGTGCGTTGGTGCACGATTTTTGGTGCGTTGGTGCACAATATTTGTTGCGTTGGTGCACAATATTAGGTAATTGAAATTACAAATTTTGAGGTCAATCTTTGACAATTTTTGCTGGTGTAACTTAGGAAACCTTGGTTGGTTTTCCTATTTTTTTTTGGAGAAAATAATTAGTAGGAAATCTAATTATGAATGTTCCCTTGAGAGTATGCATACTTCAATTCTTTTTTCCTGTTGATGTTTCATATAGGTCTGATCAACCTGAAATAAACATCATTATTACCTTGTGTAGATATTTCTTCTATTATTTAGCAATTCATTAACTTTACTAGTGATTTTGATTTGACATACCGATTTTGACCTGTAAACCGATTTTGACTTGTAAACCGATTTTGATTTTTTCCCTATATAGACATTCTACTGATTTTGACTTCCTTAAGGAACGTGTGGTACGCGAAGATACTATATATAAATCAATTACTATCACTAAGTAGCCACTACCTCATAAAAATTTGTTTACAAATTTTTACTCTTCGGAGAGGGGTATGTGTAGCATTTGAAATTGCTACTCGTTAATTTTGTTTTTTTATATATAGTAAATTTTTCATTTATTGGGCATTGTAGCATTTGAAATTGCTACCAGCTAATTTTGTTTTTTTATATATAATAGTTTTTTTATTTATTGGGCATTGTACTTACAGAGAACATTCAGTTTTGATATCAAATTCCTGAATAAAACATTTATTTCACTATTTCAAAACAAACATATATATAGTTGAATACTAGTAAATTTCACAAGTTTCAACACTAGGTAATACTCTTGCTTCTGACATTCTAAGAGCTGTTGAAAGTAATATATTCAAGCTGCAGGAACCTTATGATTTCTGGCTGGATTCCTGGATTTCTGAAATTTAAGATAGTGAAGTCAATAAAAACATCCATTCACATGTGAGCAGGCGACATACCGTTGTGTTCTCTGGTATGATGAATTCTAGGCTATTGAAGGTTTGTCACAGGATTTTGTTGTTTCTGAATGAGATCTCTAGGTATTTACTGGGTTTTTTCTTTATTTTTCAAAATATAATCTTAAAGGTTATATTTATTTACTTTCTAGACGTCGAGTCATTGTGGGCGTGTCACTGTTCTTCTTTCATAGAACTTCTGTCATCGGTCTCAAGTCGGTTAGCCGTTAATGTTTCGTGCCATAGTAGAAAAGAAAGAAGAAGAATGGTCTTTTAGATTACATTCTATGAAATTCATTCTGTCAATCAATAGCATTTATGGTTCTGACCAATGAGAGGCTAGGAATTCAAAACTGGCGCTGATTTCATACAGGATGTGCAGTTTTTTCTGACAACTGTTAGAAATAGGAGGATGGTTCTGTCCTCGTGGTCGTCGAGGAGTTCTTTTTCGGTGCGGCCATGATGAGGTGCGCTTGTCTCGTGTTTGGGATTCTTTTTCGGTATTGAACCGAAATTAACCCTTAGGGGGGAATTTACGAAGTGCCGTTTGGGCCGAGATCAAGTCGCACCCATCGTTAGTGGTTTTTTTGGAGCCTTATATGGGGATTTGTGCCAAACACCGGTAAGCTGCCATGCGGTGGGAACACCGCCATTTTGTCCTGATGTCCTGTTAGTCCGTTTTAGTCCTGTTTGCTGTTATGGATATCTTCTAGTTTTACCTCCCTTCTCAGAAGGTAAGTTATGACTTTTGAACTAGCAATGATATCGATCAGGTTGAAAATATACCTACTTCATTTTGTTGGTTTTTTATTTTGCACATGTCCTTTCATGAGATTATTTTTTTGTTAGGGTGTTAGGGTACAGCTTAGCTCTCACCATCAGACTCCTGGAAATCGAACGACGACTCTTGTGGCAACTCTTGACTTTGGTCAAGATTCCCACGAGGACCAACACCGAGTCGCTTTTAAATCCTGGCCAGAGTCGACAGACATCCACCGGATGAGATCTAGTAGTAGCCGATAGAGGCTAGAGACCTGCTGAGTTGCATCATCGACCCCTGGCTGACCTGGAAGGTTGAGCCTTTCTTCTGCCTTCTCTTCGTTTTGCTGTCTGTTTCCTGTCTTCTTCCTGTCTTCGTTTTTGTGTCTTCAACTACATCAAGTGGACCTTGGATAGAGGCTACATATGTGGACCATTGGACTTTAATACCAGGTTTTTTTACACCTTCAGTGTTCTCTTACCTTTTTGAAATTTTTTATAACTATTTTATCATTTTAGTGCTTATCATACCATCATTTTAAATAATTACTAATTATTGATATCGTATATTATACCACCGTGATAATTTTATAAACTATAATCTAAAGGACTTTTGTGAAGTTCTCACATAGTACTATGTGACAGCAGATTCAGTCACAGGTTTATTTCTTACCATTATACCCCATTCTGGTAACTTTGAGCGGTATAACACCAGGTATAAAAGTGTATGTACTTCGCTATAATACATTAGTTAATATTGTTATATATGTTATTTAATTTATATAATTATTATTTTATGGTACCCTGGTCTACAACGTATTTTGCCTTGTCCACTTTGATGTTCTAATTATATTCTTATATGTGATATGTTTTTTTATTCTTCTATTTGCCCAGCCTGAATGTCTAAGAAAATTTAATATTAAGTCATTTTAGGTATTTTGTTAAAGATAGATATTTGGTTTTCTCAATTATCCAAATATAGTAAAGCAATATCTAAATTGGGTGGCGCCCTTAATGAATTTGAATTTTCATTCTTAGAGCCGTAAATAATTCGAACTCACTTTATCTGTTCTCCGGCGAACAGCTGCCGTCAGCACATTGTGTTCTATTTTTTTATGTAATGAACATAATAAAGTAGGTCACAATATTTCCGAATTCACATAAAATAAATTTTAATATCGGTATTCATATCAGCAGTTGGCAATACTTATATTTTGCAGGAACTTATCAGCAATAAAATGTAACTACTTTGCATTGGCGTACACTTTTCTTAATCTTCTGTTATTAAAATTGTCTTTACTTAGATTTATCGCTTTTTCAGTTAGGTTAATCATATAAGTTCAAATATATCTTAATACAACTTTGATAGCACTATTTGCGGATGATACTTCGTAGGCAGTTACAGCATCTACCTATGAGGGTTTAGTTTTATCGACTAAATCATTGATTGTAACTTTTATGAACTGGTGTGAAATGCATGGACTAATGTCCAATACTTCCAAAACAAAATGTATTTACTTTTCCCTTCAGAATAACCATGTTCTAAACTTGGACATAATTGGTACTAATGTTGTTTTAACCAAATGCACTAAATCTCTAGGGGTGTATGTCAATCACCATCTAGAATGGGAGGTTCACATCGATGAATTAATAAAAAAACTAAATAAATCCAGATTTGCAATTTCTTTCATTAAATCTTCTATTCCGATTGAATCTAGACTAATAGTGTACAATTCTTTCTATTTTCGTAGTCCAAGATCTTTGAATGATCAGAGGAATTGCATCGATCTTTCGTAAAAAATTTGGCCACCTGAATGAGTTGCAAGATCAAGAACCAAGAGTAGGAAAAGTGCATCGACTGAAAGATGGCAACTGATTGTTTTTTTTACCTAATAACTAAAAAATTATCTGGAGAAACAACGACCTGCGAGAATCTTTGGCATGCGTTAATCAATTTTTGAAAAAAGTTTCATGCCATTATGATATAAAGAAATTGGCTGTACCCAAGATAGGCGATGGGTTGAATGAACTGGACTGGAATATTATGATAAGCATATTAGAAGTTATTTCCCAAGACACAGAGATACAAATCAAAGTATGCTGCTTTAACCCGAAAGAAGTAAGCCATTTTTAAACGATAAATTGTTACTTATCTCTAAAAGCAGCAGGAAGAATTTCTGATCAGGGCGATCAGAATCAAGAAAGGAGCACTGTAACGATTTTGCGATACGCTGCTGGAATGTTACGTAAGCAAGCTGGGCGGTACGATGACGAGGATCTTCCAGTGGCGTATCATAAAATCTTTACAGTATATTAAACATACCATTGTTTTTCCCAACGTTTTGAATTAGCTCTATGTAGCAATAGATTCGCACATAAAAATACAATTAGTTTGTACTAGCCACGATTTATTATACCTAATTGACAAAAAATAATCAAAAGGTATAAAAAGTAGCTTGTTCTTAGTTAAATTTTAAAACACATATACCATACCGATATATTTAGTTATAATAAGTTATAAAAACTGATGACAAACAGTAATACAAACAATTAGATATTAATCAATTATAGCGGCATTTGGCAAATCAATTAGTCGTAGAAATATTAATGCTAACTATTTTGGTGCCTTTTTTATGTTCTGATATCCTTTTCTTTATATATCTTCCTGTTTGACCACATAGCATTTATTAAAATTGTTGCAGTAAATTTTGTAGACAACATTGGATTGTAACTCTAAAGAAGTTTTGTCTTTTGTCGTTAAAATTTTGTTCCCACAGTATTATTATTTATAAAAGCAATTTTCAATTGACCTTCTTTTAAAACTGTGGCAGTTATTTCCGAAAAAAAATTAACATACCCAAGGTATTTTATTATATGTATTTTTTTTGGCGATACCAAATTATCTGTACTTTTGGACGGTTTTTTTCTCCAATAATTTTGTTGACTAAAGATATTGAACAATTATTCCTTAATAGGTAATGTTTTATTATTTTTAAATTGTTTTTGTGGCAATCCGGTTTGGGAAATGTAAGGTTTCTTGTTTTTTAAGTACTTACATTGTTAATTTTATTTTGAAAATTGTGGTGAAATAAAAAATAGTTTAAAACCCTAGTTTATAGTATTAGTTTACCGTCAAAATATTTTCTGAATTATTAATAATCTTGGTATCTATAATTGTTATGGTATTTTTATATTCTATTCATCAAATGAATCTTAATTTATAAGTAAAATACATTTAAAATTTCAAATATTTGGTCTTTAGGAATGGCGGTTATTATGTCTTCTGTATATTTTTTAAAGAATGGCATCTGGGGGGATAATTTTTTTAAACATCTTTGTTGCAGCTCTGATATACACTAACAGGTGACGAACAACTACCATTCCTTAACCAAATATTTGTTCGTAAAGCACACCATTAAAATTAAAATAATTTTATTTGGCACAAAATTTAAAAAATGTTACCAATACAGTGTCCTTAACAAAAATGTAATTAGCTACGCCTCTGTTTCTGGCGTGACGAATCCATATAACTATTAATTATATTTGGGTAGCTACCGTGGGTTTTTTATTTAATGAAACTTTAAACTACCATGACCATATCTCAGTTTTCAGAGCATTGGTTTCCGATATATATTTATGGCTTTATTTTTTCAGCATGCACCGATATTTGATGGGAAAGGTCAACGATAAGAATTGACGAGGCTGTATAAGTTGTCCATATAATTTTTTTTTTTTCTTTTTAGTGTACCTGTACAGTCCTTACGCACACACAAATGAGCTACTACTACTATCGCTAAATTAACCTAAATTTACCAAACAAAAAACTTTTTAAATTTGATTCTTTGAGTTTGTCTATTTAGCTACTAAACAACTCCTGATTATTTTCGCGTAAATATAAAAATTTGGTTCTTCACAATAATGAAGGTTTTAATATGGTTTAGTATGGTAGGCAGATTAAGACCTCAGAGACAACTGACCGGTGCAGTACGACCAGTGGAGTAGGCAGATTGAGACCACGAAAACGTACTGAACCTTACCCTTCCTAACCCTAACCTAGCTCTTGATAATGGCTCCAAAGCGGGAGCCGAAACGTCGAGAAAACAATTTTTCTGAACGTGGTTTATTCAGAAAACCTAGTAATCATTTTTCTGACCGCAGAAGCATTTCCGAACATTTCATATATATATATATATATATATATATATATATATATATATATATATATATATATATATATATATATATATAAATGTTTGTTTTGACAAAATAAAATATTATAATGACATTAAAATAAACTATACTTACAATAACCAATTTTTTTGTTATTCATAAAGATATACGTGAGAATTAGAATTAAATTAAAATTTTAACATTTCTTGCCCCCATTTTTTATCAATTGTGTTTTAAATGCTGCATTGATAATAATTAAGGTATAACTTACATTAGCCACAGCTGTCAAAAAAAACTTTTTTTTATTATAGACATTAGATAATTTTAGAAAATGTACTTGTTTTAAATACTCAACATTGTTAAATATTGTAAAATAAACGTTCCAAATTTACTTGTGAATATTATGTTTAAAAGGTCCAATAAAATAGAGTAAAAGCTATTTATAACTTAAAAGACAATAAAGATAATTCTTAAAATCTCTATCTAACCATTAACATCATTAAATGCATTAGAGGGAGGTCGTAAAATTAAAAAAGAACAAGTCTATAAAGTGTATAAATAACTATAATATTCGTGCAAGAGCTTTAAACATTTACACACTGGAAAAAATGTAAGATACGCCGACGATACACTAATTGTAACGAACAACGAAGAATATCTACAAAATCTAATGAATAAGATCACCAACACCTGTACTCAATTTGGCTTAAAACTCAATGTCAACAAAACAAAATATATGGTCATTAGTAAAGCACGTGATATTAGAGGTAATGGTATCAGGATCGATGGCGCGCATCTAGAAAGAGTGCATAAATTGGTGTATCTGGGTCGCAACATCAATAATCAATGGGGACCGAGCATCGAGATCAAAGCCAGACCCACCTTTAATGAGAAAAGTGCTAACCAGTCACGACCTAACTTTAAAGTTGAGAATATACGCTGTGTTCCGAGTTCTCTTGTATGGCATGAAGGCATGGACACTCACGGAAGTAAATCATAAACACCTTGAATCATTCGAAATGAGGGTGTACCGACGATTACTAAATATCAGTTGGGTTGACAAAGTCAGCAAGAATAAAATTCTCAATCGCATGGAGAAAGATCTGAAAATAGTCAAAACTATCAAACGGCGAAAAGTAGAATATTTTATATAATAAGGCACCTGTAAAAATTTAAAATACCACACCTTATTATAGAGGGAAAAATACCAGGCAATACCTTTCTTCCTTCAGAATAGAAGCAAATCGCTGATCGGTAGCTGCCTTAATTGTTCGGGCCCAAAAAAAGCTCGCCGGGTATTGACCGATGATACGGGGACTGGTTTCCTCTCTCCAAATCCACAATTAAGGTTGTTAGGCAGCCCCAGATTGTGCCTGTGGTATCTAAGGGTACCATGACCGGTCAGAATGTGTACTGCTAGCCTGGCATACTTCCCACTCATTGACGTAATGCTGCAGACTAGGTCGTCTCGGAAAGAATCCCCTATGAGGGCACTTGTCTGTCTACACTTTGTCCTGGTTTCTGTTTTCCGGTACATTAGGTTTTGATCCTTGAGCCAGCTAAACACAATTGTAAAGTAAAACAAAAAAACATTATTATCGTATAGTAATTTAACTCGTTATTGGTTTAAAATGATAAAATATCACATGGTTATTTTGTCTAAAAGCACATTACGGACAGATGCGAAAGTTGAGGAAAAAAGTCTTACGACGATAGAGATAAACATTCAAACCAATTTAAATGTCCTCGCGTGTATTTAAAGAGCTTTCGTGTGCGTTCGGGATGTTCGGACGTAAACCTCGATCACACAGAAACGTTATTAGAAACAATTCTGAAGACACTAAAAATAGTGGCAACAATGCAATCAAACCCATTTAAATGTCCATACATAAATTAGAAACTCCTTTGATCTTTCGCCGGGTTTCGCATCTGTGCGTAGTTAATACGTGCTAAAGGGGTTGAAAGAGGATTAAAACTTTTATAAAAAAAGGCACTTGGTGATTTACATTAAACTCTTATTCAATATAAAGATTCAACTAAACAGCAGTTAACAATAAATGTATGAGAAGTTTTGGCCAACAGTTAAATTATTTTTTCGTTAGAATTTTTTTAATTTATTACTTTCATTCTTAACTAAACCATTATTAAAGTCATTGTGAAATTTTAAAGTAAATTTGTAATTTTGTTTATCTTACAAAATATTTTCGTAATATCTTTTTTTTTAAATAAACTATGTCTAACTTTTATAATGCTACACCACTTTGTTGAGAAATGAATACGCATCTCATTTCTTTTTTGTATACATTTTTTTAAGACACATTAAATGGATTAAGGGACATTTTTTCTGCAAAAAAATTAGTCGTAATGTTTAATTACGCATTGAATCATTAGAGTATAATCCAAAAAAAAAATGTTTTTCAGTGTTAGGGATAGACACTCGAAAAAATCCAAATTACCAGAGTGATATAAAACCAGACGGCCTAGCATAAATTTTTTCACGGGCCAAGTTTAATTCCTGCCATTATCTGAAAAGGAATAGCCCATTTGTTTTTATTTCTTGTTGCTTTTTCTTTTTCTCGCCGTTGCAATTGCTCAGCTATTCCTGTACCTTCTACAAGATTCGAAACAGAAAAGTGGGTTTCATCAATAGCTTTCAAGTTTATTGCGCTTGAACGGCGATGAAAGTTTTAACATTTCGTAATTTCGTCTCACTAAAAAATTTCATTGGAACATTTTAGAAATAATTGTTATTTTTGTAAGCAAGACGAAGCTTAAGTACTGTGATTGTTAGTCCTTTTGTGCTAGTTTGTTGTTTCTTTTTGTGTAAATAATAATCATTTTGTAAACATCACCGTACTGTGGTACAACATGATACTAAGAAAACAAGATATGATATTGCGCAGGTGGGCGGAGCCTCAGTGGCCATATTGCTACGTCACGCGGAGAGTAAACATCAGAAGTGTTTATATAGTGTTCATTGTCTTAGTTCAAGTTTGTCGTAGATTAAACTAATTTTCAAATAAAAACTGAGTTTTACTGGAAGTAAGATGCGTTGTGCAATGGTTAGATGCAGTTCAGATAACCAGTCCAAGAATTTTGATAAAATGATTATGTTTTTTCGCTTTCAATCATTATAAAAATTCAAATTTTACTCTCCGCATGACGTCATGCGCGCGGAGGACGAGTTTGAGACGACTATCGATCATACCTTGTGTTATTTGTATCACGGTGGTACAGCAAGGTGGTTTATTAAAAACTTTATTTCATTAGATTAGATTAGAATGAAGATGGAACACTAGCCACGACTGCCCAGCAAAAAGCTAATATTTTTGCGCACTTATTTGCTGGAAATTCCACTCTCGATTCAACCCCCGAACATTACACTTATTGACAGTCAGATGCCTGAGATCCCCTTTCGCCAACGTACTGTCAAAAAGATATTTTTTGGGTCTATACACCAACAAAGCCTGCGGATCTGATGGAATCCCACCGAATTTTTTAAAGAAATGTGACCCCGAACCAACACATGTTCTTTGCAACGCACTGTTATCTATTATTTCAAAGGGCATGAAAGAATCCATCAACATCGAGCTCATGAAATATCTGGAACACTCAGGAATTGTCAACGATAGGCAATATGGTTTTCATCATCAGAAATCAACTGGTGATCTGCTCGCCTACGTCTTACACATATGGCATCTATTTATTAAAAAATATGGCAAAATTTTAGCCGTGGCATTTGATATCTCCAATGCATTCGATCGAGTTTGGCACCAGGGTCTCCTCGCCAAGCTTCTATTTTATGGCTTCCCTCTCAGCTGTTTTCTCTACTAGCTAGTTTTGTCTTAATCAGGTCTTTCCATGTGGTGGCTAACGGAGCTTCATGTAACTCTCTACTAATAAATGCTGGTGTTCCGCAGGGATTAATTATAGCTCCAACACTATTTCTACTTCACATAAATTTTTTTAACATAAATCAAACAACATGTTGCTGCCTACTACACATTTTTTTGTGGTTAATAAATTGTGTCAAATATTTTTACAGTGTAGCTACAAAATAAAACCACCATTTATATCCCATTGTGTTTAATATTCTGAAACCAATTGCAGAAAACTATCAACTCATAACTCGTACTGGGGAGTATTTATTAAATTAAACGCCCAATATAACACAGGTCCGGGCCATTATTATTAATAATATTTCTGCCAATAATGGGCCATAAGCGAACCATCAGGTAGTCACTAATGGAATTCATGCGGATCATTATAATTATCCAACCGAAAATATACATATTGGTGGAGATTCGTAATTATCCATGTAATTATGTCGGCCATTTTTAGTAGTAATGTGGGTTATTCGCTAATAATAAATTTGAAAATGGGAGGAAGAGTAACGCCAGCGGCGTATCCCCCAACGGAAAGGTTAATTATGTTGATATCCGAAAAAAAAATTTAAAAATAGTCGATGTTTAAAATGAATCACTTGGTATTATATTAAGTAACATTTTCCATTTAATATCTGATTTTATAAATGAATTTTCACATAGGTACATTGTTTGAAATGCAAATTAAATATTTAGTCGCAGCATGTTTCGCTTTTTTAACAGTTATTATCAAATTTAAAAAATGCTCAAATTATTCTATACATTTTTTTTTATTCCAACCGAGAGCTCTTGTGTCACACTGAGATTTTAATGATAATGGTATCTGCAGCTGCGTTCTTAAAACTCGTCTTTTTTTTTAAATTTTAATAAATGTCGCATCGATAAAGCTTGGTCACAATTTTAAATAGTTGGATTAATATTATCGGAGATAATTATCTACAGTACGTTTTAAATACATTGACAGTAATTATTTGTGCAAAACTGTACACTACCTAGATAAATATACTGACAAAAATAGTCACGTCTTTTTCCAGGCAGAGACCACTTCCGCTACGGTTTTTACAAACATCTTTTGCTTCCTCTACTTTCATCAGTGCTCTCATACATGCTCGTCGGCTGTTGGTACCCTTGACCTGGCCTTTCTTCAAAACAATGTTGATCTGATCGAGATATGTTCGCTGAGGTCGACCTCTACCGATTTGCCCATTCACACTCGACTTATAAATTTGTTTCGTCAATCTTCCTTCATCCTTTCTTTCTACGTGTCCAAACCATCTAAGCCTTTCTTTGTCTATCTTTGTAATCACATCTTCTTTTACACCACAGCGTTCTCTTATCTCACTATTCTTTACTTTATCCAACCGAGTAACTCCGGCTATACTTCTCAGACTATTCATCTCCGCAGCATTAATCCTATTTTTATGCTTCTTCTGCCAAACCCAACATTTACTACCATACATATTGTAGGAACCAACACACCTCTATGCACAGCCAGACGTGCCTTTTTTGACACTTTCTGGCTATTCATAAAGCAACACAGTGCCCCATTCAGTTGTTTTCCTGTTAACACCCTTCACTCAATGTCGCTGTCATACTTTCCATCTCTCGTAAACTTTGAACCCAAGTATGCAAACTCATTTACTTGTTTTAATTTTTCTCGCTTAATTGGAACTTTAAAGTTTGTCATTCTTTCTTCTCTTTCAAAAACCATTACTTTCGTTTTGCTTACATTTATTTTCATTGATTTTTATGGCATCATACATAACATTAACCATCGCCTTCAACTCCTCTTCAGATGATGCTAATATGACTTGATCATCGGCGTAAAGTAGGCATTTGACGATCAAATCATTGATTTTTAATCTTTAAAATCTTTTAAATAATCGTCTATGTATAAGTTAAACAACCATGGCGAAGCCACACAACCCTGTCTCACACCTTTTTATTATTATGATTTTTTTAAATAAATCTTTTCTTGAGTAATTTTGTGAAGATATTTTTTTTTCTTCATTTTATTTAAAAAGCTTCCAGCGAAACAAGACGTTTTAACACAGCGTTTACCCCCATACCATCCGGAGCTGAACCCCATTGAAAAAAATGGGCACTAGTAAAGAATGAAGTAGCAGCATATATTGTTTCATTCAAACTAGCTGATGTGTGGCAGTTAATAGAAGAAACATTTCAGCAAGTGACAACTCAAAACTGGCAAAACATTTGCGCCAATTAAAAGAGGTGGATGAGATGCAACAATTAATAATAAATGTTGAAGAAGATACCAGTGAGAGTAAATCTTTTTATGTAAGTATCTACGTCCAGTTCCATTAATCAAATGGTTGAGTCAATGTTTTTGGATTTCACTTCAATAATTTTGTTAGGTGTGACGCTCACATATTTTCTAAGTCATAGACGGTAAAAAAATTAAATACCCATAATACGTTAATACAAGTCCTCAGCTCCCCTACTTGTTTAATTTTTTTCCATATTGTCATCATTTATTAGAGTGAGTGTAGAAAATTTTTTCTTCACTTTTTTTTTGAAAATCAGTGTACGTATGATGTTATTTTTTATAAGAAGTTTAACATTCTTTTAAACTGCGTAATTCTATTAATTTTACCTATAAAAGAGCTTCATATCCTGTGGTATCTGTTGACTTAATGACTTAAAGTTTATTTACTACCTATTTATTTTTTATACAATCACATTTTGTTTTGCTGCAATATTCATTTAAAAACAATTTAAAACCAATTGCGCTTGTAATAAAAAGGTAAAAAATATTAATCTATAAAAAATCAATAACTCTAGAATTCTTGCAATTTAAAAGCAGCGCTACGTAATAATAAAGTGTCAAGGTCCCATGGTGTAATGGTTAGCACTCTGGACTCTGAATCCAGCGATCCGAGTTCAAATCTCGGTGGGACCTGAAGGTTTTTTTTTAGTTCCGTTGAATAAAGTTGTATGGCGTTGTTATTTTAATCTAGAAAATGATTTCTTTAGACAAAACTCCATCAATTTTTACTAATAATATGTGTACAAAGAAATTATTTTACTTCGCATAATTATTTAAGAACGATTAGTAATATATATTGGCTACATAAATATAAACGCTGTCCATTACGTATGTGTTTTTGCAAATGCAAAATAAAAACAATTACGCCTCTCCATGATTCTCTTTGGTAGCATTCCCTATTTATTTTAATGGATTTCTAAATTATCCCTTACATTTCAAATAAAACAGTTGAATTCTTATACCACACTGAGATTTTAATGATAATCGTATGTTTCTGGCATCTGTAGTTTAAAATTATGTCGCTTTAAATTTAATTAAATGCATTATCAAATACGGCTTGTACCGGGTGATTGTTTATATTTAACTCAATGGCTATCTCAGTCAATATTAACTGAGAGTAAAATATAAACAATCACCGGGTACATAAGTTGGGTAGAAAATTTTCAATTCAAACAATTTTCTTTCGATGGTAATCTTATATTAAATTAAAATGTTGAAGTTTCTGAGTAAACATCAATATTTTTGTGTAATAATATTAAAGTTATCTTCACGTACGAGAGTATACGACTGCGCAGCTACTATAGAAGCTGGTTATTTACAAAATTACATTTTAATACTGCATATTTAATAGCCTTGTGTTGGTGGTTTGGTTTTTGTCAGGTAATAAATTGGATTTAGGATGCTTGATAATTTTAAATAATTTAGTTCCCAGTCCCAAAAAGGTCATTGGTTATTTGGTTTCCGGGGACTACTTGCGTAATCCCTTGTTCGTGTGAGTGAAATTTGGGAAAACCAAAAATTGATAGTGTGCATTGTATTGCGTTAGGCCGTTAGGTTGGGCTAAATTTTTTAATTTTACTGCCTTGAATAAACAAATGTTTCAATTGGTTAAAATAATTTTTCTTTCCGGGAACCGGAACACTTAGACACTAGGAAAACTTAAAATGTCCGGAATTAAATTACACATAAAAAACAGGTAAACCTAAAATATAGGGAACCGAATTACACATTTTTTCTGACCCTTCTCACTCTGGAAACCAAATTACATGTACCCATTTTTATTATGAAGCTATTTCTTTTAAAACTTTTGTTCTTGATACCATTGAATTTTTTTCAGTTTGACTCATACCTTATTCGTAGTTGATAGGTATCTAATAAAAAATAACGTGAGTGTCGTGAAACACTCTGTTGGAACGAAGTTCCTTTCGTAGTAGATATGTTATTATTATTATTATTGATATATTTTCTCTCACGCTTGTTTTTGCATTTTTCGGTATTGTTGTATTTTTTTGATAATTTTTTTTAGTCATTTTTCAACTAATTGGTTAAAAAAAAAAAGATAGTCGTAAAGTAAAAATTTTAGGTTTAAATTAAAGAGTTCACGTGTTTGTCAAAATGACAATTGCAAAAATAATGCGCATTTATAGTTAAATTTTTTTATAGATTTATGAACGTTTACAGTAACTTCTTACTTGATATATCACTTTCTTTATTAACTTTAGAACGAAAAACTTAAAAACTTCCGCAACCGCTGCCTTTTTATATACCTACAAATTATTACGCATTATTTCCGATATTGTCTAGAAGTTGCTGGACCTTTCAAAAATCTTCGGGCGCTTTCAATCAAATAAGCGCCTTTGTGAGGCCAGAACACCGCCAAGGACGTATTTATCGTAACAATATGTTAAAGAAACCAACAATAGATATAGTTATGGAACAGATTATTATTATTAACTTGGGTGAAAACAATAGTGATACAAAAAGTGATGAAACTAATGGGTCAAAAGTAGAAGAGAGTGATTTGTCGGGAATAGGGAGGAATGAAGATAAATGAAGATAATGGGACTCAAAACTTAACTTGCCACGTCTTTTTTTTGGTTCTCTAAAGAGTACTCTGCTAGTGGTCTCTCTACTGGCAAATTATGCCCGAGCTCAGCCGTAGAGGGTAGAAGAAAAAAATCTAAAAGTGAGCCGCGCCACCGACTTAATACGGTACAAGCCGGAAACCCCTAGGTCTTGTAGGCACCAGCAGAGCCACGCGAAAAAACAACAAACAATTATGGTGAACTAAATAAATAAAACTATATTTACAATTACTGCAATATATTAATTAAGTAAAAAATGATGTTCTGATTTTTTTTTACAATAAATTCTGTATTTTCGTAAAGTGGTTTAAACGAATTTAATACACTTTCTTAAAATAATATTTAAATTAATTATAACAATCTTCCAGACAGTAATAAAAACCTAATGAGGTACAAAAGAGAATTAAAATAAAAAAAAAAACAACAAAAAGAAAATGTTCACAATATTTAAAATTTTGAAAATAATTGGTTTTATATAGAATTCCTGATAGCAAAAGATTAACACAAAAAAAAGAAATACAAAATAAATGGACTTGCAACAAGAATAATATTTTAAAACCCTCACAATAACCACATAAATTATATTCAGTAATATATAAATTCAGATTCAACTTGGAGCCGGTACAAATTTAACGAAAAATAATTTGGTTACTTTTAAACAATTGAAAACTTCATTGGGACGTCACTGGGAGCAGGTACAAATTTAATGAAAATAACTTGTTACTTTTAAATTATTGAAAACACTTAGATCAAGCACATAATAAATGATAAGTTGATAAAATTAAATTCAATACCATGTAACCAATTGAAAACTTCACTGAGACGTCACGGTAACATCGATGATCCAAGAACCGAAACACCAAGTAGTATTATCAGAATAATTTCTGCTAAAAACACCAGGCAAGTCTTTAACACTGAAATTTATCGTCGATGTGGATGGAACGGCACGTGGTACTTCACGATGGCTTTACTTCATCAAATCCCACACGTGGTGATCTTAACTCGACCCCAATAACCAAAAATATCCACCACATAGGCACGACAGAATGGTCAAGTTAAGAATTAAACGGTTTATCTTCCTAATCCAATTAAGATGGCCCCAAATACAGCCAGATATGAAAGAAAAAACCGTAGAAGTTCCGCTCACGTGTTAATATTAAATCGTTCCAAAAACTCTCAACCGACTTCCACCACTGACACCAAACGACTCATCATCACTCCTCGCTCCCAGACCGGATATCAGAAAATCACCCGAGACACGCGTCAGCCAACCTTTTCACGTCTAAGTTCCTAGTTCATAATCGCGTTCGTCCGCATTAATTGCCAGCCCAAGCAAACCAACAATAATATATCTGACAACACACGACAATCGAGGCCAATAATCAAGGCGAAGTCTAATAACACCTAATCTCCATCGATTAGCAAAAATGTCACAGCTATTAATAATCGAATTCTATTACTACTAGGTAGGCAACATTATGTACAACGGACCAAATACAATATGCAAAGCTAATTACGAACGCCAGACTATCATAATAATGAAACGGCAGATGGGAAAAAAAAATAGGCACGTGACAAACTGTCGAAAATATTAAAATATACGTTAATTTGTAAATTTTATATGTAACTGTGTTATCATTGTTAAAAATATTTTAGTATTTTTGATGTGTATCATCTTTGCTCTCGCTTTCTTGCATGTGTAACATCTTTCCTCTTGCTTACTCGCAATTTGTGGGGGGTCATTTCGTAAAATGTGTAACACTAATAAAAGCATTTGATTTGATGAATGTGCGTGCGGTTAGAGTTGACCGTCAGATAGACGTAAACAATAGACGTCGCGGTTAGAGTTTGCCATCATTTGGCCATTTTGAGGTTGATTTCTGTCACCATCAGTGTCAATTAAATAAAATACAATTTTCGTTCAAAAGAATTTTTCAGAATATAATTTTAAAATTGCTTATTACTAAGGTGAGATGTCAAATGTTACACATCATATGCGACTACTGTAACGCTCGCTGTTTGATGCTTTGAATGTGTATTTTTGCCCTTTTGGTGCTTTATTTAATGCTGTTAATAAAATACAAGTGTTTAATTTAAAAACTTAGATATAATAATAAAAGTTTTTAATTAAATATATAAGGATATTTTCCATAAATTTTAAAGATGTAAAGGAGGCTTTTATTTATTGTATACTTTGTAAATTCTTTTATTTCGCTGTGATCTGTAGTAAAAATAAAAAAACGATGATTTGCATATACGTTCAAATATTCATGACCTAATTTGTGTACCCATATCGCAAAAGTTTCTAAAGTAATCGGATAAATTATACAATGTAGCATAGATGCTGTCATAAAACGAGTGACTGTATGAAATCTCATGCATGATAAACACCTTCTTGGTTGTTGTATTTGCGTACATCACAAAATGCAAGTGAGTTTGCCGCGGCGGAAATTCTGTGCAAAAGTTGAATTGCACGTCCATCAAAAGCAGGTAACTCTGGAAAACTGTATCGGAAAACTTGACAGACGGTGGAGGAAAAACATAGAAAAGTGCTCAAGATGTTTCGACGCATTTACTTGCATACTCAGTTTTATAGGTCTTTGGTTTTTCCTTGTAGGAAGAGAGATGAAAGCATTATCTTGTTATGAAGTATGAAGTTGTGTTAAAAAACAAAGTAGGTAAAAGGAAAATATGAAATTGGGAAAATAAAGCAACTTTTCCATACAAAGTGACATTGTGGCTGTAAAATAACTCATTTACACGAAATAATGATCAGCAAAAAATTCTAGTATTAGGGATTATTTGAAATAAAGCTAAAAATTATGTCGACGGTTGAGCCATCATGTACAAAATTATTAAACTTTCATAAGTTTGGTCTACGGTTTCTCAATTTTCCTGTAAATTGTAAATTCTCGGCTATAATGTTTGATATAAAGAATACTTTAAAAACGTTGAGTTGCTGAATTTGTACGCTGCTATAGATTAAATTATTTTTCCTGGAAAACTTTAAGAGCTTTATAGCAAGTTTCTACTGGAGAATATTTAGTTTATCATACATAAAGCTACTTCATCTGTTCGAGTAGTTTGGCTAATATCTTTAAAAAAAGCACTTTGCAGTGGTGGAGAAAACACTTTTTTTCCTTTTTATTTTATTTAGGTCAGTGGTTTTCAAAGTGTGGGTCGCGGGATTTATCAGGTGGGTCGCTGTAAGACTTTTTATGTGGGAGAAAAAAGAAGAAAATAAATGCTCTCGTGTAGGGAAATTTTTTTTTAAATGGCTTCATGTTGAAAAATGAAACAAAATTGTCAAAATTGTTGGACTAACGAATAATGGTGTTCCTACTGTCTGGCATTTACTCAGGTTTGATTGCCAAACCTGTGCCAGTTGTCCCTTCAGTTTAGTGAACTTACTGTAGCCTACACCTAAAGGCAATTGTAGTTAAAGGTCTGGCCTAAAGCCTAAAAGAAATCGATACAGTGAAAATTGTGAATTTCATTAGATTAAAACCTAAAATGTTTGCCATACTTTTTTAGGATTAAAATCCAAATACAACGAACACAACGAAGCGTATCACAACAAGAAATAAGATTAGACATTGAGCCAATACGATAAAAATAAATTCAACCAACAGCACTAAAATTAAAGGTACATCAACGTGGACTAAATAAAACGAAAATACAAGTTTAATACGAACAAATACAACGACAAACGTTCAATTGAGCGAATAAGAGAGACGAAAATATGAAGGTTATAGAAGTTAGAGGATAAAGCGACGATACCAAGTATAAATTATTTCTGCGGTAAAATAAGTATAATAAGTGCGCCAAAATCCAGTCGCTAAGTAACTACAGAATGCAATGCATTACTTTTTTGCGGTTTGACAACTGAAATATATCAATAATCCTGATATATAATTATGAAAAGAAAAAAATTATCTCTGCACTTTAACCATACAGGCAGAATCTGGTTTAACATCAAAATACACTTAGCTACGAAGGCTGTTTAGAAATTACTATTTTTATCTTCTTCTTCACTTCAGGTTTTAGGCACTTTACCTGTTCCAATATCTCTTCTTCCACGGCATTGATAAAATCTGACTTTAGCAGGTATCTTCTTCTCGTGCATCCGTTATACGTGTTCTTTTCACTTAGTTTTATTTGCCTTTATTTTCTCGTTTATGTGAAAGATGTTTAATTCCGTTCTTATATCTCTGTTTCTTAGTCTGTCCACTTTTGTGCAACCTTTCACTCTTCTTAGAAATTTCATTTCTTGTTCTTGTATTCTACTTTCTTCTTTTTTCGTTGTTGTTCATGTTTCACTACGGTATAATTTATATTTGGATAGCAAAAAAAGAATTTCTTTCCTACCAGTTCACAAAGTTAAATAAGTTTGGATTTCTTCCGAAATTGGAGCATTGTACCTTGACGGCTTCCACATGCATAAAAAGATAAAGGAGATGATGGCTGGTTGTAACAAAATCAAAACTGCTGGTAGCATAATTAATGATACAGACGGTCGTATAATTACTGACGTGGAAGACAAGCTAAGGAGGTGGAAAATATACCTCTCGGAACTATTCTACGACGAAAGACCTCTAAGGGCGGTCTTATAATCAAGCAACGTACACCTAAAAATAATAAGATCAGAAATAGAATATGCTTTGGAAACTATGAAACCCGGCAAAGCTGCTGGTCCTGATCAAATACCCATAGAACTTGTCAAACTCTTTGATGACAATCTGATAGATACTCTTCTGGACCTCTTTAACAACATTTATAATAGTGGAGAAATCCCTAAGCAATGGCTGACATCTACTTTTGTACTTATACCTAAGAAACCAAACCCAAGAGACTGCAATATAATTCTCGTCCATAATTTTGGTTGGACGAGATGAATATGAATATCTGAGAATTAATCAAACGGACATTCTTGTTTCCTAACGGTGCAATTACACACTTAAAAATACAAGAGTTTTAGTTTTTCACATTTCTCTAATTTAAATCATAACTTTATAACCATCCTATCCGTGTTTTTAATGCTAATATTTTTGGTGTTCTTTGTATATTGTTTTCGTTCTCCCTGTCATTCGCTAACGGCACTTAGCGCGTTAATATTTGTCGAAGAAAACAAGCCGTCTGAAACCTAGCTCGAGTAACACAGCTATAACGTTATAAAGTGGTAACGCCTGTTTCTATCGAGTAGAAAGTTTCTAAAAGAAGACGAAAAAAAGTAAAAAAGGGACTCAAAGTACACGTGTCGGGAATAAATGGAAGAGATCACGTTCCAGTTTAACGATCGGATTAACCATGAACCCATTTTTGGATCTCTCGCATCTTTTACTTACTCTACAAATTGTGTTTCCTTGTTGCGTCGCCCGTTTTTCCCGATTCAATCACTCTTTTCCAGTTATTTCATTTGTACGTCGAACGGTAACTGTCCGGGACCCGTTGGGACGTCGAACGAAACGGGATAAAACAGGTTTAGGGTTTTAAATGAGTGAAAAACGCTTTGACTTTAAATTATTCCTATTTTATACTTAGATACAGTTATTCTACTATTTTAAATCTTTCGAAAAATAAAAAAATATTTAAAAAACTGTTAAAAAGTCAATTTTTTAAAACTTTTTTTTGTGTCATCATCAGAACTCTGAAGTACAAAAAATATACCTATTAAAATAAAATCTTTAAGTTTTAGGACTAAATAAAGTAATAAATGTAAAAAAACAATCCAACAAAAAACATTTGGAATAGTATATTTACATTAAAAGTGCCTCCCCGAGTTTAAAGATGTAAAAAACAAGTGATTACTGCAGAGAGTGCGGCTCTATCTTCTGCAATCCTGAACAGGTCAACAGCGTTCCGGATGCTTTTAACTCTCTGAAGTTTCTCAGCCAATAGATTTGCCTTCTTCCAAGACCCCGTCTGCCTTCTATTTTTCCTTTCATAATTAACTGGAGAAGATGATACTTTTTTCCGCGTAAGATGTGGCCAAGGTAAGAGATCTTGCGACATTTTACTTCGACCATTATTTGTCTCTCCACCCTGGCTCGTCTCAACACTTCATCATTGGACAGAAGATCAGTTCACGGAACCCGCATTATTGTTATTCATATTTCACTATTGGTTCGATCACCTCATTAAGGAATAAAATTAAGGCCCGGCGCCCAATATTTTAGTTTAATTTTATTGTTCTAAGATTCGCATTACGAATCAATGTGTCCTCGATAGAATGGGAAAGAAAGTGGAGATCTTATTTACTATTCAAAAAAGGAAACTAGAATTTTTTGGATACATCATGCGTAATTCAAATTACGAAATTCTCCAACTTATCATGCAAGGAAAGATCTTGGGGCGCAGAAGTATCGGCCATCTCTAAAGTTAGAATCGCCATGTTGATCAGCAACCTCCGAGGGAGACGCTGAGATCAAGAAGAAGATCACGAACCACTTCCGTGTTTTGACTAATATTACCCGATATCCTGCTGGGTTACCGCCCAACAAGATAGCTCCAAAATAACGTAACTTAAGGGTGGAATTAGCTTGTCTTTCTTATCGAAAATATGATTTCAATTAAGTACAAATATTTATGCCCCCACACGCAGAATCTGGGTTAACATAAAAATTTACTTAGAAGTAAAGATTTTTGCTTGACAAAAGTACGTTTTGCCCGCCAATTTACAAAGCTCAAATAAGTTTAAAAATTATAAAATTATTATAAATTAAATTTTTGATCTTAAATACATCGATTAAAATATAATGTTCTTTTTTTTTAATTTTGCTCTCAACAAAATCCCCTTTTCTTTTAATAAAAGTTTTCAAGCAGTTTATTATAGAGCCAAAGTGGAAAAATTCCTGGTGAGCATTTTTCCTTGTTTCGTAATTCAGTCGCATTTGCTTATTAGTCCCATTACACAATCTAATAACCGCCAAATTGAAATGTGTAGTCAATATAAGAGAGGTAATAATATAGCGGTAGAGAACCAAGAAGAAGGTTGAATAGACAGCGCATTACCTCCGTGCAGAACAATTTCGAATTATTATATTCTTATCTCTGGGAGTCAACTTAATCATAGGCGCACTTAACCCGCAGGCTACGAACATTATTAATCAAATGTATGTTTTTTAAAACGTTAAATTTGGCAGTTTTAATTTACATTAATTATTTTTAAGTTTTTGGCCACGAATAAAACCCACCAAATTGCGATTTAAATTGTCAAAAAAAACCAGCGAGCGTTAGTAATAAGCAATTTTAAAATTATTTTCCGAAAAACATGGATCAGGTATTATTTGAAATGATTTTTCATAACAAGAAAATTTTTTTTTTAAAATAAATTGTATTTTATTTAATTAACGCTAGGAGTGGCAGATATCAACCTCAAAATTTAAAAATGATAACTACTATCACAAGAAGACACAATGGACATTGAGTGTCGTTGGCGGGATCCAGAAGGAACGCTTTAACAACATTTGGTTATTGTCTTAAAATTTTATAAAAATAACCTTAATTTCTTTCAAATTATTGAGGGTAGAGATAACAAAAACAATCTTTTATGGGACTTTTATCATAAAAGTGCCTACTGCAAAGTAGGCCTTTATGGCGGCAAAGACCTCATCATTCGACTCTGGAGAATACGGCGGATGGGGCAGCAGTTCGTAGCCTGATTCGACCAATTTGGCCTTGGCGAGGGCAGAGGTGTTAGCCGGTGCATTGTTATGGTGTAAGAGCAATTTTTCTTCGCCAAATGAGGCCATTTTTTCTGCAATTCGGCATCAAATCGGCCCAAAAATTTTGCATAGTGACCGTTTTGCCCTTCTCCAGGTAGTCGATGTAAATCACACCTTGTGAATCCCAGAGAACAGTCGATAGGACAGTATTCGCCTTCTTCGAAGCACGTTCGCCAGGTGAAGTCCACTGTATCGACTGTTCCTTGGATTCTAGTGGATCCATCGACGGTCACGAAACGAGGCAGAAACTTCTTTGAATTACGCTTAAACAGCGTCAAACACTGTTCTGAAGTAGTCTCATGGTGCGCTTGTTGTCCGGAGTGAGCACTTGCAATCGGCGATCTTCCTATACGAGATCGTGGATTTTTGTCATGTTATCCTCCGTGGTAGCCGTTTTTAGGGCACCTGGACATGACTCATCAAAAACCGACGTGTGACCACGTTGAAACTCGTTAAACCAATTTTTGACGGTCGCCATCGAAGAAAAAGAGTAACCGTACACAGCATCCAAGCGTTTTTGATTTTGCTGCGAGATTTCCCTTCCAAAAATAAGAATCGAATCGCCGACCGATATTGCTTCCACACGCGCTAAAAACAAAACTACGAGTCCGATTCGGCTGAAATTTCGACAGTAGCCGTCTACTACACGATAGTAAATTTTTTTGCGATAGTGGCGCCATCGGGCGGTGAGGCTAAGCCCTTGATATAAAGGTAACGCTGGTAGATCTGAACTTAGCTGTTTTAGATGAAGTAAAGTATGTCAAAAAGAAATAAATACGCAATAAATTTAAAATAAAACAATCATGCGGTAAAAAGTTTTTTAAGTGTTAAAGTAAAAGTAAAAAGGAAATAAAAGAATCTACAACATCCTTTGTCCGTTTTCTCTAAACTTTGAGCGCTCTTTTTAAAAACGGTGGTCTGCTACACAGAGATTGTTTTCCTCATCTCTACCCTCCATAGTTCAAACTCAACGTGATCTTCGTGAAGATTATAGTTCACATAATCGTCCTTCTTTATTTGCTATTAGTTGAATTGTTGAAGTGCCAGTGTTTGAGAAGATGCAAATGGTTTAATTAATCGATGTTCTCGAGAACAAAGCCATTGAAAAATGATAAGTTGGCGGATTTGGAGAAAAGATTTGGGGTTACATCCCTATAAGATTGTGTTGACTCAAAAACTGAATTACCGTGACCATCATAAGCGTCGTGTGTTTGCTAATTGGGCTCTAAAACAAATTGAATTTTATCCTGATTTTGACAAAAGAATCCTCTATCCAGATTTAGATTTATTTCTGGTTAAACTTCGTGAGAAGTCTTTTTGGTGTGTAAAAGTAACAGTAAATGGTAATCGTTATTGATCAATGTTGTGGCAAACATTTTTTTCCAACAAAATGGTGCAACACCACATTTTGCCAATGTCACTATGGAGTTATTAGATGAAAAGTTTGGTGAGTTTGTTATCTCCAGAAATAGACTTGTTAATTGATCAGTTAAATCATTTAAAAAAAAGATTAAAACGTGTCATAAATTTCTCTTTAAGTCCCCTTTCTAAGTGAGTTTTTAATTCTCAGAAAAAGAACTGTTAATTGGTCGGTTAAATCATTTGAAAAAAAAAGTATAAAACGTGTTATAAATTCCCTTTGTAAGTGAATTTGTAATCACCAGATATAGAACTGTTAATTGGTCAGTTAAATTATTTGAAGAAAAAAAAATATGGCGTTTCATAAATTTATCTTCAAGTCCCTAAATTTTGGTAGCTCTGTTTAAATATGTTAAAAAAACATGCTTTTGGAAATACCCGTTTTGTTGTCGTGAAAGTCTTGCATAAAAATGTAACCTTTTATTTTGATGAACTATTTTTTATTTAAATTCAATTTTGAATAAATATTTCCTTTGGCTACGTCACTGTAATCAATGATTGATGTTCGGAAATAAATCCAAAACGAAGAAAACCAGTAAGAAGAATAAGAAGAAATATCTGTCACGTTCTCTTAGAGATAAATCACCATTGCCAGAGAGATTACCATTTGTCTCGTAGAAAAATGGTAATAAGAAACACAAAGATGTATTTTCTTCGTTTTAGAAATCCGTCTACCACGCATTGTTACAGAAAATATTGTTATTAGTATGGACGGTCAATTGTGACGGTAATATTTTCGTATTTTCTTAGTTATCTGTACGTACCAAGATTTAAGACAATGTTGTGAAAAATAAGTAATAATGAATGCTAAAAAATCATCATTACACCAACAGCGAAAGCTGGTATAACTTTATTGAACAATAATAATTATTTATAATTGTTATTTACATTTTAAAAGTTTTTATAAAATAGAAGCTTTTGTAGAAAATAAAAAATCATTAATAAAAAACAGCAATAAAATCTATGATCATCAGTTCGGTTTTAGACTGAACCATTTAACCATTGATCAGGTGCTTCGCATTACCGATATAATTGAACGAGCTTTCAAATAAAAAAAAGTCTGTTCAGCAGTCTTCCCAGATGTTTCGCACGCCTTCGATTAGGTGAGGCATGCAGGTCTAGTATATAAACATAATAGAATACTACCGGAACAATACGTAGATATTTTGACATTAAAAATCACAGACAGACTATTCATTATCAAACAGGAAGATGCGTATTCTGGCTTAAAATAAATAAATGCAGTTGTACCTTAAGAAAGTGTTGTAGTGTTCTTTATTTATTTTACTCTAACGATATCCCACGACCGTAAATTGCCACATTTGCAGACGATACAGCTCTCCTTAAAGTAGATCATGATCAGGACATGTCCTGCATAAGATTGCAGTCAGCTACTATTACAATACTTGAATGGATCAAACAATGGAAAGTCAAGCTTAACGAAATTAAATTAATCCATGTCAAATTTACCAATAAAAGACTAGTCAATCCACCATCTCTACATATCAGTGATAACATAGTACTATACTGGGATAAAATGAATTTCCATAAAATAAATAGATCCTCAATATCTCTAATAATAACAAAGTACCATGCAATAACAATGCTAAGAATCTTGGCACGACTCTTAACCCCGGTTTCAGATAGAAAGTGCAAGTAAAAAAGAAAATAACCAAAAAACTGCTTCATTCTGGTGAACATTTTCCTGGCTTGCTACATTCTAGAAAGTATCTTCAACTTCGGGTTGCACAGCGAGTGGACTCCATTCACTTTAAATAAAGACAAAACTATTGGATTATTGGAAAAAATTGAACAACTAGATTTTTTTTTTTTTTTTATGTTCTGGTTCCCACGAAAAGGGATATCCTGTAATGTTCAGAGAACATCGTGGGAACCAAGGGAAAGAAGGTAGGAGTTGATGTTCTTCTTAAATTTCTGGAGGTTGTATGCCTCGGGGAACACCTCCCTAGGCAATGAGTTCCAAAGCCTCGCAATTCGTTGGATGAATGAGTCTTTGGAAAGTGATGTTCTGCAGGTCTCCAAAGTGACCACGAAGGGGTGTGAAGACTGAACTTGACGGGTTAATCTTGAAGAGACTGCCAAAGGAGGAACGATTGTTGATATTTCAGAAGAGCATCGCCCATGAAAATATCTATAAAATAGAGACAAATCGCCAACTTTTCTACGGTGTTCCAGACAAGTGAGCGAGTTTGTAAGCGAGGCATCACCGACGAGACGAATTGCCCTTTTTTGGACAGAATCCAGTAGCTTCAGGATATGTTTAGGTGCTGCACTCCAAATATGGGAACAGTACTCCAGTACAGGTCGGATCTGTGCCTTATAGATCATAAGCAGCTGACTGGAGGTGAAATAGCTCTTGGCACGAAACAAAAAACCAAGTTTTTGGGATGCACTTTTGGCAATGGACCTCACGTGATTTTCTCAGGAAAGATTATTGCTGATAGTAATACCAAGCATCGATATGGATGACTTCAGTGGTATGGTTACTCCTGACAAAGTTATGTTAGGCACAGTGAGATCGGCTTTTCTAGAGAAAAGTCATGCTTGTGTTTTGTTTGCATTGAATTCTCCCAAGTTATTGGATCCCCATTTGAGAATTGTTGCTAAGTCCATATTTATATTGTTAACATTTCTTCCTCGTTCATTTCTGGTTTCACGGGCTGATATAGGGGCCCTGGAAGAGAAAGCGATATGGAGGGTCCTATCATCGGCAAAGCTGTGTACGGGATATGAAGTTGCTTTCAATAGGTCGTTGATGTGAAGTAAAAATAGTGTTGGTGCTAGAATGGATCCTTGCGGAGCACCAGCATTTATGAGTAGAGTGTCAGATGAAACTCCATCGACCACTACATGGAGAGACCTGTTTGAGAGAAAACTAGCAAGCAGAGAACACAGCTGAGGGGGCAAGCCATAAGATGGAAGCTTGGCGAGGAGTCCCTGGTGCCAAACTCGATCGAATGCCTTGGAGATATCTAATGCCACAGCTAAAGTTTCTCCATACTTTTCAAAGATAGCTGCCATATATGTGAGACGTATGCGAGCAGGTCACCAGTTGATCTCTGATGGCGGAAGCCATATTGCCTATCATTGATAATTCCTGAGTCTTCCAGATATATCATGAGCTCGATGTTGATGGCTTTTTCCATGACCTTTGAAATAATAGATAGCAGTGCGATAGGTCTGTAGTTGCTAGGTAGGGTCTTTTTGCCTCTTTTAGGGACTGGCTATACTCTTGCAATTTTCCAATTGGACGGAAATACTCCCAAATTGTAAGAGTGGTTGAACAACTTGCAAAGAACAGGTGTTAGTTCGGGGGCACATTTCTTGAGAACAATCGGCGGGATTCCGTCAGATCCACAGGCTTTGTTGGTGTTGAGACCCAGCAAAATCTTTCTGATAGTACGTTGGCGAAAGGTGATCTCGGGCATGTGACTGTCAATAGGTTTAATGTTCGAGGGTTGTTTTCCCGATACTTATTTACAATCAAATTCTGAAACCAGTGTGGTTTTGAGGTATTGAGCCTGGTATATTCGCAACAATGACCTACATAGGGACCTTGGTATCCCAATGGTTAAGAACAAAATTAAAATGTTTGCTGGCAAATAAGAAGCTTTATGAAAATGTTGAAGCTCTTTAGCTGCTGGACAATCAGCATCCAGTTCAAAGATTTATTTTCGAATTTTAAATGAAATTCTAGATAAAATTTGTGCATACCAAAAATGAAGTATTTTTAAGATATTTTGTTTTTTTTTTAATTTTAAAAAAATCCTAGTTCACATTGAATAACGATATCTCCATTAATAACAAAGCTAGTGACGTGAAATTGTAACTAATAAACAATAAGCGCTTGCCCGTTAACTCCATATATCCAACTCATTGATATTTTATACAGGGTGTTTTAAACTTAGCCGCCAACACTTAAATTAATGGTTGATAAAATATGATCAGTTTTAATATCTTAAACGCTAAGAGGCGTCAAAAAAAAATTCAAAAACAGTTTTAATGTCCCAGTAAAAAAATACTTATGTTTTCTAATTTTATATGTAATTTTACTGTCTAGGGTTATTTATTGCTTCGAACTAATTTTAAATGTTAAAACTTCACCGTAATAATATGAAAATTGTCTGTAATAAAGTTCACCTTTACCAAAAGCAAATAAAATCCCAACTTTCCTGCGGCAACCAATAAATCCGCCAAAACTCACGGGGACAACTGATTTCTTCCAAACCAATTTTGGCTCGTTTAAAATTTAAATGAAAAATCGATTGCTGATAGAGATTGTATTCAAATAAGAATATGTAAAAATTTTGAGATTGTAGAGGAAAAGGCAGTGGAGAAGACAACAACCAGAGAGGCAGGACAGACCATTTCATTTTTTATGTCTATAAAATATAAACCAACAAAATTAAAAAAGCACATTCTTATTTTAATTATAATATAAATAATTTTAATTAATTAACACTTTTGAAACAAATTAAATTTATTGCTTGAGTAACGTAAATAAACGTCCATTATTTAATTTCCTTTTCAAAAGGTTATGTTTATTTTAAATTACGCTTTAAAATGTGTCAAATGTTTACATCAGTCGATTGTCGAGTGCCATTTTCTAACATGCCTATGGCGCTTAGCCATAAAATATGATGAACTTTGGAACAGGAAAAAATTTAATATTAGCGATGTGGCTGGTTTTTCGTGAGAAGTATAATAGAGTAACTAACACAATTAAAAGTTAAGTCCTTTTACTCGTCCTCTATCCAGGGCTCTTGGAGTAGCCCTACCTGGATGTTGTCTTCAATAAACCTACTTTTAAGCACACTCGTGGCTGCTTTTGAATGTTAAAGGTTTACTTACAGGGAATTAAGCTTTTGGCTCATACTGCAGGTTTGTGTGGGGGTTTTAGCTTCCCCTTTTCCTTAACTACGCCGGATCTGTCTGGTGTTCAAGGCACCTTCTTCGCCTTCTTTTCTTGGATTGCAGATTTCTCAGCTGCTTCTTGGTTTGGCATGGATGAAAACATATGAAGGAGGCGTACGTCCAAAAATGGAATACATAAGGCTTAGAAATAAAAAATGACCGGCACAAAATGCACTTACTATGTTCAATATATTACCATTCTTCAATGTTAATTAAGCGAACACAGTCTGATTTGTAGATACGAGTGTTGGGGGGCGTTAAATCTATTCAATGGCAGCGAATGTTTGACTGAACAGCTATGCAACACTTTTAACGGACGCATTTTTTTAGTATTTAAAGATGATAAATTAAACAATTAAACGTTTTTAAATCTAGCGCCAAAACCTGTAAGTTTAGTTCCTTTATCTTTTTATTTCTTTTTTAAAATATTTATGTTTATCAAAAATAAAACACAAAATACAAAATAAAGAACCAGCTTAATAATATTTAAATATTTCTTTATATCCTTAGATTATTTTTATACGTTTATTTGTTTTTATTGCAAAAAAAACAAAAAATAAAAATAATACAAATCGCTTTAGGAAGTTTTTGGGAATATTCTGGTAGATCCTTCCGGCAAGGGCCCGTCAATGGGAAAGTTCCAGCTTTTACACACGAAATCGACTGATTCATTCGATTGAATAAATTTAAATAGCAAAACGGTGGCTCGGCGGCTTCAGCGACACGTTCATTCGCCAAATGGAACGCTACACGTTACGAAGGAACTAGATTTATGGGTCTATGGACCAAATTAATAGGTCTTAGTTGTCGAAGACTACCCAAGACGCTGTCTGAATACCTTATCGACCATTCTGTCATACTATACTTGGGCAATTGTCTATTTAGCGATGCTCAATTAATTTAAAAATAATTTTTGGGTAGTTTCCTAGTTTATATCTCTTCTTTAACATCGTTTTTAAACTTTTTACTTCGCTTTTTACCAACCATAAATTAATAGTTCTTATTTCATTCACATTTTTTAAATTTTATAGTAGTTGTTAATATTTTAAATAAGAATCAAGACCTTTTTTATCAATAAAAAAATCTTTTAATTTTGTCATTTTTTTAGTTAAAAGGCTCTCCATGAAATTAGGTATTTTTAAGGCGTGTTAGGTATATTAGTTCTGTATGTTGCTTAGTTGCTTCAAGGAGGATCTAAAAAAATTGAAATAAAGGTATTTTTGTATTAAAAAAATATAATTAAATAATAATAAAAAAAATTTAAAAAATATATATTTAACTTAAAGTATTCTTCTTAGTCGTTTTCTCGGTTTCGAGCATCATGAATTCATGTACTGTTTTCTGTGATGGCTTTCCATTTCTGTCTATCTTCTGCCATCTTGAATGTTTGGGTTTTTGCCGGTTAGACCAGTTATAAGATCCATGTATCTTGTAGGCGACCTTCCTCTTGATCTTTTGCCAGAGACTGTCCCTTCGAAAGTGACTCTTACAAGACCATTTCTGCTAACCACATGACCAAAGAATTTAGCTATTTTCTCCGCTACCACAATGCTCAATCTCTTCTTAATTCTGAGTTGGTCCAAAATCGATTGGTTGGTTCTTTTCTCAGTCCAGGGCCCTGTCAGCATTCTGCGTCAGCAAAACATTTTAAAAGCATCTATCTTCCGTTTATTAGTCCAGCATTCTGATTCATTTAGAAAGACTAAAAACACCAAGCTTCTGACCAATCTCATTTTGGTGTTAAGGGATATGTGATAGCTTTTCCATACTTTGGTTAGTTTGGTCATGGATTCTTTCGCTATTGCGCTTCTCCTCTTAATCTTCTCGCTGGATCCGCCCTTGCTTAAGATTTTAGTACCAAGATATATGAAAGCGTCAATTGTCTCAACTTAAAGTATTACATACATACATATCGTCACGATTTTTTCCCGTATGCGAAGGCAGAGGCCACTTCTTTTCTTTCTATACGGTTCTAACACACCTTTCGCTTTTTCTACTCCTATTAGTGCTCTCATACATGTTCGTCGGTTGTTAGTCTTCTTGACCTGCCTTTTCTTTAAAACAATTTCGATCTGAGCGAGATACGTAGGTCGACATCTTCCGACTTGTCCATTATAGTAGCCTTGTAAATATGTTTCGTCAATTTTTTTTTATCCATCTACGTGATTAAACCGTCTAAGCATTGCCTCATCCATTCTTGTTACTACATCTTTTACACCACAGCGTTATCTTATCACACTATTTTTCACTTTATCCCCGCACCATTGCGCTTACTTTCATGCTTCTTCTACCAAACCCAACATTTACTACCATACTATACGATTAGGGATCAGCCCTTTTCTATGCATTACCTTTTTTCTATGTACCTTTTTTGACACGTTCTCTTAAAGTAATTCAGTGCCCCATTCATTTGTTTTCCTACCAACATCCTTTGCTTAACATCATAGTCATACTTCCCATCTTCTTCTCTTTTTTCTTTAATTGGAACCTCGTAGTTTGTCATGCTTTCTTCCCTTTTAAAAACCATTACTTTCGTCTCCACTTATATATTTTTAATTTTTAGGGCATCATGCATAATATTAACTATAAGTAAGTCTAGAAAATACTGTTGGTTTGTAAGAGAGATATTAAAAAAAAACTTTCGGGCGTGTTACGTACACTATTTTTTAGCAACCGAATAAAATTATTTATTTATTTTTTATTAACATTACAAATTTACAATCTACTCTACATGCGTAATTTTGTAAAATGTTTTTATGGAAATAAATTTACTAAAATAATAATAAGGATTATTAACCAATTTAAAAATGTTTTTCAGGTACATTTTTTCTCAAAAAAATCAGAATATTCTCAAATGCAAAGGCCCTAAATGTACTATTAACAAATTATTTGAACAAAAAAGTTTACAACCACTTACTTAACTAGCAATTAACACCCCATTAACAAGCAAACAATCGTGAAAAAGTATCAAATGTATGCTTTGGTCACAACAACTATGCTAACATTTTTTCATTCACATCGGAACTTCTAATCTGAATTACAAATTGCACATCGTAATACGAGCATTAGATTTATGTTCCAATTATTTTTTATTGCTTTTGCAGAAAAAAATTCTTATTTAATTTAATATTCACAAAATCAGGAAGCTCGAGAAAGATTGTCAGATTACAACCTAAAGATCGTACTTTTTTTTCGGTAAAAATATAAAATGTTTGACGTAGCAAAAGTTCCCATTGTACGACTAATCAAATAGACCATTCAAATAGAATTTTTATGTTGCGTAAAATTTTATCATTTTTAAAAATTTTCCTTGTTAAATTGGAAATTATAAATGAATAGATAGGTACTTTTTTTTATATAAGTGTGTGAAACACGTCTCAAGCACAAATAAAGATTTTAATCCTAATCAAAACGTCCACGATTCACAAATCTAATTTGCATCTGTCATTCATTTAATCTTCCGTTCTTTAATTTTAGTTTAAGTATTAATAATAATAATAATAATAAATGTATTTATTACCAATAAAAAAAAATAACATGTTGTTCACATATATTTAGGGCGAGATTCAGTTTGTATGTTATAATTAATAAAGTACAATATGAAATATATACTTGATATTTAACATACATCTGCTCTTCCATCTAACCACAAGAAGAATTCAAAGACAGCAAATAGAATAATAGAAAAATAATTTAAATTAATAGAAAAATAATAATAGTTTAGCGATTAATTAACCAAAGGAATATATTTTAATTTGAAAAACTAAATTATTGTTGAGAAAATATTATTATTCATAATCCTGAATGAAAATACAATTTATTTAATAATTGATATTCTCTATGTGAATTTACATGCTCCCACCAAATCGGTTCTGCAGAGGTTTGGCAGATATAACTTTGACAGCGTAATTTTGGATTTTGACAATTTTTTATTTCCAGCATAGACGAAAGTATAACTAAGACATCTCCGAAGGTATTTTTTTAAAAAAATTAATATTTAGTAAAAAAAAATATTTGCTAGAAACTCTGCATTTTTTCTTAAAGTTATTTATCAAAAGTTTAAAAAACTACATCCAAAGATGCCTTGATCTGATCTTTACATTTTCCAAACAAAAGGGAAAAAAACATTCTTATGTATTTTAACGAGCTTCGAATAATCTTATTTTCACCTTTCTGTATTTTACTAATGAATCAAATTGAGGTTTAATCCCTCTTGAGAAAGGGGTTATTGATAGATATCCTACCTATAAGAAATTTTTTATAAATTAGGAGATTTTTTCATAGTGGGCACTCCACGAAGGATTTAGTACTACTGTTCATAAAAAACCGTATGTCTATTTTTTTTAGACATTTGGGTCAAAATTATCACCTTACAAGCTATTTAAAATTGTTTGAAAAAACGACTGTTTTGCCTGTTTTGAGCGAACGTTTTCTAAATGAACAAAAATATGGTATTCGAAACAAATGCGCCTATTTCAGAAAATAACGGCTCCTTTGATATCTCCCCCTATGAAACTAGTTTGAAACAACATAAACCGTTCGGAGACACGGGACCCTCAAAGTTTTAATGCAAATAAAAATTCTTTCGAATATATATTTTTTTTAAATTAAAAAAGTAGTTTCTAGAAAATTATTTTTCAGATATTTCTGTAAAGATAACTTAAATCAATTGCTATTAAATATACAATATACAAATGTAACCAAACTGATTTTTAATTGCAATGAAGAACAAAAGAGGCTTTTATTCTTTAATTTAAACTAATCATTTAAATTTCTGTATAAATTCTATCTGCTTAAATATTCCTTTCATTGTAAAGGATTTATTTTAACTGCTGTTCGAAAACAGCAGTAGCAGTACGAGAAATTAATTTATCTATTTTATAATTTAAAAAACATTTATTTTATGTCTAACAAAGCTGCCTCTTTGTTTTTAAGACTCACCATAAATAAACATCACGTGTACAGGTGGATTAAATAAACATTAAAAACTACTACTGGTACTAATTTTCGTTTTTTTGTCATATATTCTCTATTTAAACGAATAAAAATGTCATTACTAGAGAAATTGGTAGCATTGTGTTTGACAGTTAAAGTTATTGTTCGTCATTAACTAACAAAAGTTTGATGATATTAGAAACGTTAGGGTAAAGAAAAGAATGACGGCTTAACTAATTTCGAACATGTGTGAGGTTATAAAGACTGGTAGTTGCCGGCATTTTTAACATTTAAGATGGATGTTCACAGGAGTTAAGCAAAACCAACGAAGTTATGAAGCAATATTCGTAATGAGAATAAATATTACTTTATTTCATTCAAAAAAAATTTACAGGAAAGATTTAAAATATGAAAGATTTAAATTCAACGAGCAGATAAGCAAAATTGTAATTATTTTTATTCAAAATGCCGATCGGATTTAAATGCCTCCTTTGGTAGCGAAAATACAAAAATTTTGAATAACCATATTTTTTGGTTTTCAGTTACCGTTGAGGGTAAACAAATATAAAGAAATGTAAGTAAGGTACCAGATCTTCTCTCCAGGTTTGCCCTTGGTGTGGTCATCTGTCCATTTCCTTCGATCTTGTATATTCACCTCGAAGTTAGTATTGAAAAAAGGCATAGGAGACATGTGGTCCGCTGGTTTTATTTCGAGAATGTTCCCTCTCACTATTTCTTTTATCATAACAAGAAACCAGTGACAAAAAGCTCAAAAGGCTGAGGTGTAGTTGGCGATGGGATCAGCATCATCCATACATAAATATAGTCAAGTCTTTTTCCCGTAGGGGTAGGCAGATACCACTTCCTTTCCCTTGCTACGGTTCTTACACACATCTTTTGCTTTCCCTACTTTCATTAGTGCTCTCATACATGCTCGTTGGTAGTTGGTACTCGTGACCTATACTTTCTTCAAAACAATGTTGATCTGATCGAGATATGTTCGCCGAGGTTGACCTCTACCGACTTGTCCATTTACACTCGCCTTATAAATTTGTTTCAATAATCTTCCCTTATCCATCCTTTCTACGTGTCCAAACCATCTAAGCATTTCTTTACCTATCTTTGTAATCATATCTTCTTTCACACCACAGCGTTCTCTTATCTTACTATTCTTTACTTTATCCAACCGAGTCACTCGTCACTTACGAAAATGAAAAAAAATAAAATAATTTAATGAACGATTTTAAGAACAAGCAATAATCTCTTAAAAATTTATATAATAGTGGATATTTAAATATGAACAGCACTATATCTCCGGTTTTCGTCACTGTAGCGAGATAAAATATATACCAGTTTTTAAGTCTAATCATAAGTTTGTAAACACAAAAGGTATTATTAAAATCGATCCAGTAGTTTTTGCATGTTGATCAAATAAACAAATAAATGAACAAACAAACAGATAGACGGTTACTCAAAAATTGGTGATTTGAAGTTAGGGATAACCTTTTTTTTATTTTCCGACACATTTCTGTAAGATACTGATACTTTCAAAAAATGTTGTAGGACTTATAATTACTACATATAAATAAAATATATTAATACAAAACATAAGTACGAGTAGGTACTAAAACTTCATGTACAGTTCGAGTTGAGGAAAAGAATATGCAAATAAAACCATGCGCATAATTCACCAAACAACCAATTTGTCAGATACATGTCGAGTAATAAAACCACATACAGTCCATTTTAGGGAGGTTATTAATCTTGCATGTCTTTATACATGTACGCATGAGTTTTAAGCGTAGGCTTCATAAAAATTTTTGCACGAGATCACAGCCTAATCTTCATCGACGTGTGATTGGTTTATATTTTTTTTTTCTGCTTGTGCGGCCGGCCTCCCGAAACAAGTTCACATTAGTCCTGCCACTTTAATTTATTCATAAATTTGATTCATTTATTATGAAAATGAATCGTTTTCATTATTCATGCAGATTATACAGAGCGATTTGGCTATTTTCGACATCACACCACCTACTAACCTCGTCAAGGGTTTCGTAGAAATTATTCCTGATGTTTATTCGGAATGATCGATCATAATATTTTTATTCACGTTGAAAATCAAAACAATTCACATTATAGTTTAAAAACGGTTAACTTAAAATGTTAGTTTGGATTTGATTCGATATATAAAAAAAACCGTTGTTTATTGTCAACGTTTTGAATTTTATTAAATTCTTTATAAGGATTCTGTAACAGTTGATTCGCCTATAAAAATACAAATTGTTTATATTTGCAGCGATGTATTACCATACCTGATTAACAAATATGTAAAATGATTAAAAAGTACTTCACAAAAAGCAGTTTTTTTTCTTCTTAAAATTTATAATTATTACAACACATTCAGACATAATATCCGATAACGTAAAACAACAAGGAGTATTCACAAACTAACTAAGCTCTTAAAGCACCATACCGATATTTTTAATAATTATAAGAGAAACTTTAAATAAATTATTAATAAATTTTCATGTCACTTTACCAATTGACTCATTCCATGCCACTTCTGGTGTTGACGATGTTATGTTTAAGAATTAGGATCACTAGTCTTTCAAAAAAGTAACTTTGGTTGTAAATCAAGAACAATAAAATTTGTTAAATTATGCAACTATATAAAGTTCACCTATACCTTTTCAAAAGCTTTTCGAGTAAAAAGTTCCAAATTCCCAAACATAACAGTGTAAACACCAGTTGTTACATAGTTTTTTCTTGAATATATACCAATTTAAATCCAACCTAACCATTAAAGTTAATAATATTTATTATTAAATGAGTCTTTTTAAATTTTTTAGTACAATATTTTGTTATTGTTACGAATTTTTTGAGTCCGTCTCTGTCGACCTTGCCTTAAAGTGACAGTGCATCGACCACAATTAGCATAATAGAAGACATTGGATGATTTTTGAAAAGTCCAAAAGCGTCCAGAAAGGCATCGATTTGTCGAAAACTCGTTTTCCTTCTAGAAACAATTTGGATAAATATAAAAAGGCAGCGATTGTGAAAAAGTTAGTTTAGTTTTTGAAGTCAAGTATTTGAAGTAATAATAAATTTAATTATTATACTGAGAGTTTAGAATTACCGAACCTAAGGAGTAAATATCTTAACATTACAATAGAGCTTTTTCCAAAATGTTCTTAAATTCCAAATCATTTGAAATTGTATTTTTATGTGTATTCAGTTTTGTTGTGGATATGCAGGGTGTCCTAGAAAAAGCACAATAAGTGTCAATTGTCAAACAAGTTTAGAGTAGGACATTCATCTTTTAAAGGTTAGCCCTGATTCATTTAAAGCCAATCTACCCCAAATATGACTTTTTAAAAAATATATGACAATAAACTATCTGTTTTTTAAATTAAAAGTTATGTTTTAAAATAGACTGCAGAATATGTGTGACTAATTTGGATTTTTTTATTTATACATTTTGGAAATGGCAGTTTTTAAAAATATTTTTTAGGATCTTTAATAATAAAGATCGTGTATACTTTAAAAAAATCCCTCTTAAACGAGCAATTTTATTCATATTTGTGGTAAATTAGTTTTATATAAAGCAGGGCTGAACCCAAAAAGAACTCCGACATTTTTTGACAATTTCACCTATATTTGTCTATTTTTCTTCAATTCCTGTTACACAGAAACCAGTATTTTATTCTTAATTTTAAATGTTCATTATTGTAAACACATTTTTGTATTTATTATGCTATTAAATAAACACCTGTCTTAAATTTGGTTAAATATTCCTGTGAGTACATTTTTTTAAATTTAAGTTTTTTGGTTATAAAAATAATGTTGCACCACCTTGTTATACTTCGAGATGCTAAACATTGTACGAGAATTGAAAATTTGCATTGCAACATTACGTATCTGTGTTGGGAAGTAATAAATGATAAGAGATTTGTTTGTATAATAATGCGCAGATGCATTTACATTTGTAGAACGACTTCTTTACAAGGAATTTATTAACTTATAGTACATACGGGTCCATAAATAAACATAGAGTTATGGCTGCTACGACTTTTTAGTCCTTATTTTTGTTTGTTTTAGAAAATAAATCAAAGATATGTTAATTAAAACACTTGAAATGATATGCAGCTATCTAAAATTGTTCCTTTTGCAATTTTACGAACAACCATCTTAACTTTACCTGTCTGGATCAGTGATTGATATTTTCTTGTATTTGGAAAAAACGTGTGGACTTATTTTTTTTGCTTATTCTCCTTATACTGTCAATTATTGTTATTAAATCCTTGACTCGTCATTATCAAAGTCATGTTTAATCTAAAAAATAATATTTCTGCTAACGTCAAAACAAAAACATATATTTTTAACCTAAAACCATCATAAATAATTAAGTCTAAATCGATGTCCGTAATGAACACTTTGTAATACAATTAATAATTTTGCCCACCTTTACAAACTTAGTAAATTAAACAGCAGCTAAATTTTCCAAAAGTTTCCAGAAACCCTCTTCGAAGACAAAAAAATGTAAAATCGGAAGTTGATTTAAGCAATTTAATACATTTAAAAATGCTTGCTAAGGGAGCTAAAGCTCTTTAAAGATGGCGTTCTAACATTGTTTTAATTCAAATAACTTAAAAACAGATTCCTGTCAAATAATATTCTGTACATTTATTTTTGGAAAATGTCCAATCAAATTATGTAATTAAGATTTTTTAATTGTTATAGGCGGCTTTTTTTGGACATTCTGTATAAACAAATACATTTTTCTTAACACTTTGACTGCCACGACTGTTTTCCATCTGTACGTAATGTCACTAACTGATTTTACCGCTAACCCTCTAATACGTTGAATTACCAGAGGCCAAGGTCTCACGCTGAAGGGTGGAACTGCTACTACCATTAGTATGGAATTACGAATAGTTGACATACCAAGACCCATTAAGGGAATTTGCGTTGATGTGGTATGAGGTCAAAATCAAGACGAATACATCGGAATGCAGTCTCGAAACTTAAGGAGTTCGCATTCTTGGTTACTCAAAAGATTGTTAATTCCATTGACTAAACATTGTTTTTCTTTAAAAAATGTTTCACAAAGTTATAAAAATAATTCTCCCGTAAGGAGTTTTTATTTTACCAATTTTGTATACATTTTTTCATTATATTAAGTTAATTTTCATTTACCAAACATTGTTTTTCTTTATAAAATGTTTAAATGTTTCACAAAGTTAGGAAAATAATTTTCCTGTAAGGAGTTTTTATTTTACTAATTTTTATATACATTTTTGCATTGTGCTTATTTAATTTCCTTTGTTTTAGACAAACTAAATATTATTTTAGACGATATTTTTCTTATAATAAAAATTTCCAGCTTCGACAAATATTTTCCCGCAATCAAATTAAACAAAAAGCACTTGTAATCTTTATTTGCAAAATTTTTAATCTCGTTTTGGAAAACGCGTAATCAATATGGGCTGAAGTTGGCAAATAAATAAATTTAATTTCCTGCCATTTACGAGAATACGTTTTATTAGATTTTCCAATTGCCTTTGGGGGAAAGTATTACATTAACGCGGTTTATATTTTGTCTTCAAGTTTCTTGAACATTTAGAAAATCTTTGTTGACTGGAAATTCAAAAATATCAGTTACCCATTAATATTGATAAGGCAGAAAAATATCTTGTTAATTTAAAATATATTATTTGTTTAAAAAGCTAATGGATAATTAAAAAAATTTTTTTTTGTGATTTTGCGAAAATATTTTAACTCGTTTATTTAAAAATACATTTTTTTGCAACTAAATTTGCAGTGAAAAGGTTAATTTTTTCTGTTTGAATTATTCTAGTCCACCTCTGAATACAAAAAAACTCTCAAATAACAACTATTGCGTATCTAAGGGGTAAAAAATGGCGCATTAATTGGTTGATATTAAGGTTTTGTGGCAAAATAATCCCGAAGGGTACTAACTATAAAAAAAATCTTCAATGGTTGTCTACCGATGCTGAATTTGATCTCTAAGGATAACAAACGCAGTTGATAATCCTTTGAAAAAAATTAATCCTGTTGTGATGCTACGTTGCACATAAATCGAGAGTTAAAAGTGCTCTTGAACAGAAGTGAGGGACTCTATATAGAGACACGAATTTAAGGAATTGGTTACTATATCCTTCTAGAAAAATATTATTGTAGATGTTTAACAATAATTGAAAAGTTTGTTACCAATTATAAATTTTACGATATTGAATAAATTATGCCAAAAAAAATGTAAATTCACGTAGTAAGTGTTTTACATGCGGTTCTAAGCAAACATTGCATCTTTTAATCGCCGTTTTAAGAATTTTGTTACAAATCTTCCGGGAATAAAGGTGTTTAAATTCTGATAATATTTGTGTCTTCAAATGCTTAACATTACGAGAATTGACGGAAAAAACCTTATTTTTTTATAATCCCCCCTACAATATATGTGATATATGTGGATCATATAGGCCATTTAATGGTACCCCTTTTACTAAGCCATTCATGTGGGAATTCTCTCATTATAACTCTAAAATGTGGGGGTGTTCCATTTTGTAACTAATTTCAACTGTTCTTATTATCTTTTAAGTCGCTACACTCTTGACAGAATGGTCGTGGTCGTCGGTTCAGGTTGGGTTATCAACAGCAGCCTCCACCTAGTCGGTCCAGCGCCTCGGTGATCTTCCGCGCAGTCTTGTGCTTTCCACCTTTCACAGCACAACAAGACGTTCCTCAGAGGCATCTTCACGCTGTGATATAGGGCCAAAGAAGGCGAGTCTGTACTGTGGAAGATAGGCGCTGCTTGATACCGAGTTCCCAGAGAGTTCAAAACTCAGTTCACGACACCCCAAGCATTATTCTTCTCCAGCACCGGTATTTTTAAGGCCATCTATCTTTTCTTTAACTGGCTGTTTATAAAGTGGACTATTTTCCAGTTCTAACAACAGTTCTTGAAGCATTTCTCGGTAGTTTACAGACTTGATAGTACCGTTAAAAACAAGGCCCAGTTTATCCACTCTATATCCATCGCCATATATGGATTCGTAGAATTCCAGTAGACGTAGTTGTGTCTGTTCACCATTTGTATCATCGCTCTAAAGAATGGTTTTGTAAAAGTTGTATCGGGCTTCTTGTCAGATTGTATACAACTCGTTTCGTTACGTCTCTCTGAGTTACTTTTATTTTGGCCTTGAAGTAAAGCAGGCATATGGTCTCATTTGCAGATTCTTTTATATCCTTCGTAGGATTTTTCTTGCTATTCTATACTGTTTAAATGGTTTCCTTTAAGATTTAGTCGGCAATTGCACAAAACATTGCGCGACAACATTAAGATTTTCTTCTCTAGTAACAGACTTTGGAAAAGCTGATTTAGAGAAACTCCGCAACCGATTCAGTCTCTTCAAATCTTAAAATTTAATTTGCGAATACCTTGTTGAGATGATGATTGTATAACAACAAACAACACTACTTCATACTACTTGTGTCAACTGTCTTTAGGCAAATAACAACTTACTACCACTACGCTAGACAAAGCTAGCAATTTCTAGTGACAACTGACTGACGGCTCACCCTGTATATTATTGCAAATAATTAAAATTTTAACCAATATTTATTTATTACAATATTATTTTCACCACACAAGGTGTTCTAGAACGATAGACTGAAACAAAATTAGCTATTACATTTTATTTATTTATTCATTGGATAAGCTTTATTTCTCTTTGTCTCATAAATACGAATAAGCAGATGGTTTTTAAAATAAAGCATATAACTGTAAAGAATGTTAACCAATAAAAAAATTAGTTTAAATAAAAGTAATAAATAAATAATAATAAGTAATAATTAATAATAATAATAATCATCATCAAATAGTGTAAATATTGGACTAAAAAATAAAAAGAATACAATTTTTAATTAATGTTGATTTTTTTTATAAAAATATTTTCAATATTATGCCTCAATCCTTTAAATTCCGATAATATCTCACTTTTATCTCTCATGCGGTCTTTAATTTTTATCTCTGACTATTGATTTCCAAAAATTTTACAAATTTTTATTAAACGCCCAAAGAAATTTCACTTCTGACACGTGTACTTTATACTCACGCTCTAATTGTTTTAATAGGCCTGTCTTTATTGTTAATTAAATATTTTTAGTATCTTTTAAGTACTTAATACACAATATTTTTGAATAAAATTTATTATTAAAGCATTTTAATTCGTTACTATCTAACAATTCTTATCTTTAATAGCTAAAGAGGTATAAATAATGTTTGGTAGAATTATGCGCTTATGCTGATTAAGTTATTATTATGCCATTAACTTTTAATGACTTTTTTAAAAGTTTTTGAAACAAAGCGTAATTTTCGTAGTGTAGATTTAATAAGGCCCCATTAACACAAAAATATAGAAAAACAATATGTAAGGGGCTAATTTTGACCTTACTGTTACATTGTTAAGAATGTTCGTTTAATTGTTACAAAATAGTACAGAGATATTTTTGAAATTTAAACATTGTGTTATGTAAAACTTAATTATTATTGTTGCTCTCAGTTTTTTCGAAAAATATTATTTTAAAAGTTGCTTTAGCATGGGTTCTTATGGCATACATACATACATATAGTCACGCCTTTTTCCCGTAGGGCTAGGCAGAGACCACTTCCTTCCACTTGCTACGGTTTTTACACACATCTTTCGCTTCCTCTACTTTCATCTGTGCTCTTATATATGTTGATCTGATCGAGATATGTTCTCTACCGATTTGTCCATTCACACTCGCCTTATAAATTTGTTTCGTCAATCTTCCTTCATCCATTCTTATTATTTTATTAACTGTGTCATAGATTTTGCAAAGGTTACAGCGTTATAAAAAGTACATTTTTCAACATTGTTTATCGAAATCATTAGTTCTTGAATTATCTGTCCCATGTAATTAATGAATTTGTAGGTTAAAACGAGTATACTTTGACAAAATAGAGAAATAGAGACTTTTAAAGAAAAATGTATGATTGGCTATTTTGTTTAAGCATCCTGCCAATAATTTTACGAAGAAAATATTAATTTTCTGTGTCATAGATTGTGTAAAGCTTATAGCGTTATAAAAAGTTCATTTTGTAACATCGCTTATCGAAACAATTAGTTCTTAAATTATCTGTCTCATGTAAACAATGAATTTGTAGGTTAATGCGAGTACAGAATAGTAAAGACTTTTAAAGAAATATGTTTGATTATTTTATGTATGATTTAAAAGTAAGTTTAAGTGGATAAAAAACAAAATTTCTTTAAATAATATATTTAACTATAATGAATTTAAACTTATATTTAATTAATATTTTACTAAATATTTTATTTAAAATTATTTAAGAGGTTAGCGTACTAGCAGACGTCAACTATAAGTAAAAATTCTGCCAACATTAAAATTCTTGCGGTGATAGCAGTTAAAACGTCATATATCTACGAGTTTAAAAATATTAATATTAAACTAAAATAATATTTAAACCATTTTATTGATTCAAAAAATAATTAATGAGTGTTATTACTTAAAAAAATTTTAATACTGTAACGATTTTGCGATACGCTACTGGAATAAGCTACGTAAGCGAGCTGGGCGGTACGGTGACGTCACAATTAATAACGAGGATGTTCCAGAACTTCCCCACCAATCACGAACAGTCTCAAATAAGCTAGATGTTTCTGGACAGTATCTTTATTACATAAATGTTCAACAACCGATCGCAGCAGTCAGTCAGTTTTCTGAAGTTTATAATTATATTTACTACTATGCATAATTTGTATTGAAAAGTTATAAATAAATGTACACATAAATTCGAACCCCGAGTGTGATTTGATGAGTATTACGTTACAGTACATTTTTTTTAATTAATGTAAAAGTACCACTAAACACCCTTGAGTGCTATCTAGTTAGTTGGGTGATAGCCCGGCAGGCTACCGGGTAATTTCAGCCGAAAGACTAGGGTGGTTCGTGATCTTAAATTAAAAAAAAAATTGTGCCAAGATTTAATTTTCATCCCTTACTCGGAAGCGATCTGGGATCGTATTTCCTCTTAAAGAAAAATTAACCAAAAAAAAAATATAATAATAATAATACAAATAGTTATTAACTATATAAAAAAAAATTTAGTTCTTTTATCTATACTTTTAAAATTCCAATAAAATAAATATTCCAAAGATTATAAAACCTGTAATATAATAATAATATTTAAATAATAAAATAATATATAGATTAAATAATGCAATGACCAAATAATTAATTTCTTTTTTATAATGCTGCAAAAGAGGATGCTCTCCTTCAAAAGGAACAAAGTGAACATTTACGACGAAGTAAAAATGTGAATTTTAAAATGCTAAATTATAGTTGGATTTTCCTCTCTTTCGATGCATCAATATTGAAAGAATGATGAAAAGATAATTTTTCCTTACAATTTAGATCCCATTAACATGACCTAGGATAAAAGAAATCCTATCTAGGATTGTCGAAGAAAAAACTTTGATTTTTCACGATTCAACTTTATTTCGATTTAAATATAAAAACTTACACTTTAAATTTGTATTCCAAAGCCTTTGCTGGCGAATAAAAACTGTTTTTTCAATATCTAGTCTACGGTCTTAATACAAAATGTGCCGGATGTAGCAAATTTTTGTCACCATTTCCTCCTCAAATAAAGTAACAAAAAAAATCAAACTCAACATTTTTAATGAGACAAATATTTTTTTTGTAAAATTAAAAAAAAATAAAAGAAAATTAATATGAGAATTTTAATATAAATTAAACCTTTTTAATATAAACACAATAAATAATGAAACCTTTTTTGCCTTTTTTTGGAAAACTCTTTTATTACACGGCAGTGGCTGTTTTAATTAAAGGAGCGGCCAGACCATTCAGTCTTGATTGCGACATTGTTGACATTAAATAAGTTTTTATGAGTTTTCATTTGACAAACTTGTGAGTATTATACGTTACGCTTCCTTTATAATTAGATACAACTCCTGGATGTTGCGACGTTTGATATCACCTCCTGGAGAATAGCTAATACGTCACAGAGCATGTTTCCATCGATGTGTGATTTTAAGTTTACATTGAGTAAACTTGTTATGCCTCGATCTCTGTTAGTTTATTTTGTATGTTTTTTCACACAGAAATGATCTAAAATATTTCCCTTTATTATAATTTTTCAGTGATTGTTGCTGCATTTTTAAGTCTTATTTCAGCTTTAATTAAGTGGAAATAACATTATTTTGTATGGAAGGAACCTACTATTTTCATGCGTCTTCAAAGCCTCAGCTAAATTCTTCCATTTGTTATATTTATTTAATAATAAAGCTTACTTGCTTATTTTCTTTCTTAACTTTTTGTTTCATACATAAAATAATTTGGAGTTTTCCGTTACCTTTCATTGTAATCTGAAAGTTATGCGATATCGTTTATTTTAGCAAATTGAAATTCTTGTAATACGTTCCTGTATCTGTAAAATAATAGATAGTTTTATTTGACCTGAAGTTTCATGAATGGATCGTTTCTATTATATTTACTCACCTCATGTTTTTGTGCACAAAATCCACACATACAAAGGATAGAAAGATAACAAAAGATACATCAAAACCCTTTCGGGTATTTGGAAAATCTCATTAAATTATTCAAATTGAATGTTCTTTTGCTAGCTGGTTATGTTCTATCTTTCTATTCTCTTTTCGGTCTGAATATACGTTGTTTCCGGAAAATTGAGTTGTCCAATAATATTGGCGGTTGTGAAATCGAGTGATTTCTAATATTTTCAATATAAAGAAAAAGTACAAATCAGTTTTTCGCACGATCTTGCAATTTTCATTCTCGTGTCTGTTGCTAATGTGAAATTAAAAAATATTGCTTAAAATTTTATTGGATTTAATTTAATACTAGCAGAACCCGGTGTACGTTGCTACACCCCATTATTTTATTTTATTATTTCTAGGAGCCCACTCCATATTGAAATTTTATTTATTTAACAAATGTTTTATTTTAATGCCAACTGGTATACAATATTTACAGTTTTTTCGGTAGGTGTGAATACGTAAAGATTTTTTGGTTTTTCAACTTTGGAGCAGGCAACATATAATTGAGACCATGCGAAAAACAGGAACTTTGTAAGATGAAACCAGTAACACTTAAAGATTGGCTTTGAGCCTTGTTGATGGTTATAGCGAAATCCAGACGCACTGGAAACTGTAATCGCTTGAAATTAAATGGAAAATCTATTGAAATAATTGGAATTCGTGGTATCAGCACATCTCCTTTTTTGTTCCGTTGCACAATTTCGGGGGATTTAAGTTGCTAATGAGCATCAACGGTAAACCAACTTTTAAATTTAAGATGTGTGGTGGCATCTTGAAGTAAATGCACACGCTTATTTGTCGATAATGTAAGTTTCACTACATGTCTCCAAAGATAGGACGCTTTCAAACATGCATTTAGTTAATCGGCTGGAGTATGTTTTTGCTCAAATTGAAATAACTCAAATATATCAATGTTTGACAGCTTCAATATTTTCGAATAAAAAATAAAAAATTTGAAATGACAGGTTAGTGGCTACGAATATTTCATTTGCGTTGTATGGAAGGTACCATTACCACTTCCAACACAAATGTTTCTTTCACTAAACCTGGTATGTATAAAACAACTTCTGAAAATTTCATCCCAATCGGTCCAGCCGTTTGGGAGTTTTTGAAGGACATACATACAAACATTTTTTCATTTATATATATATATATATATATAAATATATATATATATATATATATATATATATATATATATATATATATATAGATTATTAATTTATTTAAAAAAAATTATTTTTTTGATGCCTTTAATTTTTCTATATTTTCGACAGTCCAGCCAAACGATTGCATAAAGAAGTGCTGCTCCCTACACTTATTTTTGGTAGTGAATGTTAAGTTTGGCAGAAGAAGCATGAAAGTAATATCAATGCTGAGAAGATGAGTAATCTGAGGAGTACAGCCGAACTCTAATGGATAAAGTGAGGAATAGTGAGATAAGAGAAAACTGTTGTGTAAAAGAAGAAGTGTTTATAAAGATAGATAAAGGAATGTTTAGATGGTTTAAACACGTAGAGAGGATGAATGAAAAAAGATTGACGAAACAGATTTATAAGGCAAATGTGAATAGGCAAGTCGGTAGAGGTCAACCTAGATGAACATATCTTGATCGGATCGAAATTTTTTTGAAGAAAGGTCAGGTCAAAACTACCAATCACCGATAAGCATGTATGAAAACGCTGATGAAAGTAGAAGAAGCAAAGGACATGTGTAAAAACCGTAGCAAGTGAGAAGAAGTGACGGGAAAAAAGCGTGACTATATGTATGCATGTATTAATTTATAAAATTATTTCATTGAGTTTTTTAATATTTTCGACTATGAATAACAATGTTAGATAAAGTATACACATACAAAATTAACTTTAAGTTATTAGCTTTAAAATCTCAATTTAGTAAAAAATTTCCAACCCAGAATAGAATATCCATAGATCCTCTAATTTTGGAATTACAGAACGAGATGGTGTTTTTAATTTCTATTTCTTACAATGCATCACACGAGTTCTTCTACCACAGGACCAGAGTGATTCATATGTTTATGGTGCTAACAGTTATTAAATATGGAGTCGTTATATTCTTATAATACGTTATTTTTCTTGTAGTATGTGATTTTAATGTATAAATTACCTAAACCCCATTTTTACATATTTTATGGGTGCCACCTCATGTCGCAGATATTTACAAATATTTTCGTGGTCACAAAGATAAAATTAATTTTCTTACTGCTGCATAATATTTATTATTCACTCCATTATATCAACAACTTTATTACGTATTTTATTTTATTAAATCTCGTAAAACCTCAATCCAAACGACATATTTCTTATCGCTCCATAAATATTTCAAAACGCTTAAAATCATTTTTCCAATTTTACAAATTTAGACGACAAACATTAAAACACAAATAAAAGTTTAGTTTTATTGACTACGAACATTATAAACATCTGGTTGTGATGATTCGACACAGTTTCTTAATTAAACACAGACAAATGTGTGGTATTAAAAGTTTTTCTTGGCAATCGACTGTTTATTTATTATAATATTGAGTTTTCACGTGAATAACATGTGCTGGGATACCGCGGAGAGTTATTGATGTAGTTTTCTAAAAAAATAATAGACTAATTTGTTAGAAACGTTTTTGTTTTATATTATTTGCGCATCTATTGTTTGCGCTAATAAAAGGTTTACTATTTTTTATAAACAAAATCTGAATCTTAATTAAAACCGCAGATTGTTTTCGTTATACATTTGTAAAAAACTTTTATACCTGCAATATCTGAAAATTAAATTAAAAATAGGAAAGAATTTTTAATACATGGTTTAAAAGTGCCCTATCACTTGCAGATCATTATGTTACGGATACAAAACGGTGCTACGCGAATTACTGAGATCTGTAGCAGTCTCCCTTTATTTGATTATCGTAATATCCTTGGTGATTTTTTTAAGGCATTAAAAAAATAAACAGGAAGCAACCATTTATTTTAGGTGAATTTTAATACGTTCCTTTGTGAGGGTTATAAATTATTTACTATTAATAAATTTAAAAACGAATATTTTTTTAAATTATTTATAAAAATTATTTTTTGTTATAAATTTTTAGTTAAAAGCTTTTAAAATAATTCATCTATAGTAATGTAAAATAAACCTTACCCATAGTTTATCAAAAATAAATCAAAATAATTCTATTTCCCACAGCATAAATCTACTAAATGACAAAGTAAAACATAAAGATCACCTGCCATTTTTACTCCGAAAATACCATGCTGTAAAAAAATATACTACAAACCATAAACCCTTAAAATCCATTGAAATCCTTCCTATTTTCCCAACACCTTAGATGTCTTCAATCCTATCAAAAGTAACAATCAAACGCATAAAAACTATAAAGGCCTTAATTGCTGTCTTATCTCGAAATTCTTCTCACAAGTAAAAAAATATTTTCAGCTGCGCGGTCTTAAAATTTCAACACGGTTACCTATCGCTCATATTCAATCTGTAGAACATAGTAATCTGGACCACAAATTTACAAAAAATAAGCAGTGGTGGAGTCAATTCAACCCTCTTAATTTATGTCTTCTTCTTCTTGATCTCAGCGTCTCCCTCGGAGTTTGCTGATCAACATGGCGATTCTAACTTTAGAGATGGCTGTGCAAAATAGTTCAACCGAGGAGAGGCCAAACTAGTCACGTAGATTACGTAACCAGGAAATTCTGCGTCGTCCGATACTTCTGCGTCCAAAGATCTTTCCTTGCATGATAAGTTGGAGAATTTCGTATTTTGAGTTACGCATGATGTGTCCAAGAAATTCTAGTTTCCATTTTTAAATATCGAGGACACATTGATTCGTAATGTGATCCATCCATTTTTAGCATGCGCCTGTACACCCACAACTCAAACGATTCCAATCTCTTCGATGTTTCTTTATTTAGTGTCCATCCTTCAAGGCCATACAGTAGCACTGGGAAGACGTAACACCGCACCATTCTTATTCACAAGCTTAATGAGAGATTCTGGGCTGTCAGCAACTTTTTCATTTTCATGAAAGTCGTCCTGGCTTGCTCAATTCTTGATACAATTTCATCCTTGTGTGTTATATTTTCATTTATCGTAGTACCTAGGTATTTAAATTGATGAACTAGCTTAACCAATTTATGTTCACAACAAATAAACTATTCCTTTTATTATTTCTCGGTTTTTTTATGTCTGTATTTCAACAAAATAATAAGTAATTTTGTATTTAAATCGGTTGACAGATGCGGGGCCATAACTTGGTAAAGGCAGAGTAGGCCCATAACTATGGACGTAAGTCACAAAGGGTGACAAACTGGTCTATTTTTAAACCACGAACGATTACCGCAAAACCACCCGAGTATCATTTCGTGACCAAGATGCCATAGCCATGAACTTTAAACTATTACTGCTAAAAAGCGACTGAGCCCCACTGGCTTGATGCAGCGGATAGTGTTCAAGTATGAACACGTCCCAACATGCTCCAACACTAAGATTCCTGCGAAATATGGTTGCGTCATGTTGCAAAACTTTACCAATTCCCTTTGTATAATTTTTTTAGATATTCAGTCATCAGCGCTTTCAAAATTAAAATTTATAAAAAAAATTATTGAGTTTGAGAAAGTCCCAAGAAAGATTATCCAAAACTTCTGTTTTATCCATAGAAAGGCTTATTGCAAAATCCATTATTTTTTAAAAATATTTTAAAAAATAACTATATAATAAAAAAATACCACATACTTTTTTTACCAATCTTATTTTTTAAAAATTTAAAAGTTTAGTTGTAGGTGAAATTTATCTTCCTAAATAATAGAAAAACACAAATTTAAATTAAAAGTGAGAAAGAGGAAGAGTAATTTTATAAGCTTCCTTTTTAGTATCTTTCCTTCCATTTATTCTGCCTGAACATTCTTTTAAATTAGATATATCGTTACTATTGGGCCCATTATCGAACCCTGTGAAACCCCACGTGTAACTGTTAGTTTTTCTTAAGGCGAAGAGAAATTCGTTCCATTGTAAACTTATTAATAACTATGATGAAAAATATCTCAGCTACTACTTTATAGATATTAAATTCCCCAAAAATTATCTAAAATCAAAGTATCGAACCTCCTAAAAAATAATACCTACCTCTCGTACTAGAAAATACGACGTGGTTATATCGAAAACAGTAAAAAAATTAATTATAAAGGGACTCGAAAATTCCTAGAGACCAGAAGCGCGATTCAATAGTTTTTTAACCCCCCCACCTGCAGCAGATGCGTAACATGGTATGTGATAAGGTTATTGAATACTTGCATGGGAAAAAAGTAATTGCTCCTAAAAAGTTTTTACCTACTGGAACTTTAAAATAGAGTATAATTAAAAATTAAAGAGGTCAGTGACGTGGCAAAAATATTTACTTAAGGTCAGTACGATTACATAAATGAAAATTGAAAAAACTTAAATAATTTGGTGTCTAGCTGACCTTGATATAAAATAAAATACAATTAAAATTTTCGGACACGAGCACATTTTACGCTACCGCAACACCTTTATGATTTATAGTAATGGTATTTTAACCTTTAAAGGGGTGTTCTCCAGAATCCCAAACACTGGCATCAGCTACTTTTTGGGCACCCACACCTCCGTATTTCAGACAGCCATCCTTTAATGTGCGAAGGAAAACAATAGGAAGAATGTTAAAAACGCGCATATTAACATCCTGTCAGATAGTCAAGCGGTACTTAAGGCCTTGTACGGCAAGGAAGTGACGTCCAAACTGGTATGGGACTGCAAAGAAAAATTGAGAACGCTGGCAGACAGTAATCACGTCATACTGATATGGGTTCCAGGACACCAGGTAATTGCAGGTAAAAAAATAGCAGAAAAACTTGCAAGAAAAGGTTCGGAAACCCCCCCAAACCGAGGACAGATGCTAGGGGTACCGAAGCGTACAGTAAGAGTGTCTATAAAAGACTGGATTGGGGAAAAACTCAAAAATTACTGGAAAAGTAGACCAGGAAATAAACACGGGAAAGAATACATCAAAGGAACGTGTCATAAAAGGACGGCAGAACTGTTAGCAATAAATAGGAATCAGCTAATAATCGCAATCAAACTCGATGAAAACATAACCAATTTAATAGCAGTATATACACCTGACACTGGAAGAGAAAAAACAGAAAGAGAACGTTTCTATGAAAACCTACAAGATCAGCTGAACCTAATACCAAACAATGAGAGAATAATCATAATGGGAGATCTGAATGGACGTGTAGAAAATGCAATAATACCTGGAATAAAACAATGGTTCAACGAAGATGTAATAAATGAATGGGCAAGACCTAATAGATTTCTGTGCAATGAATGAGTTACGAATTAACAATACCTTTTTCGATCATCCCATACAACATAAAATCACATGGAGTAATACCAGAGGATATCACTCAATGATAGACTATGTATTAAGTAACAGGGAAATACAACCCAAACAAATAGTAGATGTACGAACGTTATCATCAGCGAATGTTGGCTCGGACCATGGATTAGTACTGTTTAAACTCAACCTTAAGGTGAAGATAAAAAAACCGATTCTCAATCTAGTAGAAAAAATCAATATAGAAAAGATAACAGACCCGAGTACAAGAAAACTCTATAGCGATAGATTAAACCAGAAACTAGAAACCTAGAAACTAGAAAACCTAAACATAGAAAAAATGTGGGAAAATATGAAACGAGCTATGCTGGAAGCGGCAAACGAAGCGTTGGGAAGGAGAAAGGTAAACAAGAATAAAATTCCAACAAAAACACCTTGGTTCAACGATGAAGTAAAAGAACTTTCTGAACAAAAAAAGAAGGCATTCATAAAGTATAAAAACCACAACACGCCTGAAGAATATCAAAGGTACAAAGGAGTAAGAAATGAAGTGAACAGAGAAATAACAAAAATAAAACAGACCTATTAGGAAAGATACACCAAAGATTTAGAACACGACTTACACGGAACACAGAAAACAATATGGAGAACATTACAAACCAAAAGAAACAAATTAACGAAAACGTAAAAATTAACAGCATTACAGAAGAACAATGGGTACGTCATTTCGAAACATTGTATGCAATGGAAGGAGAAAACCTGGAAAGAGAAGAAGAAATAGAAGGGGTGGAACTGGAAGAGATAGCACAAGAGGAGATAGAAGAAGCCATAAAAAGATTGAAAAATCGAAAATCACCTGGACCAGATGAAATATATAACGAACTCATAAAATACGCTGGACACACGCTAAACGCAAGGTTATGCGCACTATTTAATAAAATTCTGGTGATAGAGAAAGTACCAAAGGAATGGAAGAGCAGCTATACCATCCCCATTTTCAAGAAAGGAGATAGGAAAACACCAGACAACTATCGAGGAATTACATTACTCAATACAACACTAAAAGTATTAACATCTATTCTAAGAAACCGTATAGAACAACAAATTCCCATACAGGAAGAACAGCAAGGATTTAGAAAAAATAGAAGCACAACGGACGCAATATTTATGATTAGACAATGGAGCGAAAAAGCAATAGAATATGACAATCCAATGTATCTGTGCTTTGTAGACCTAACCAAAGCATTTGATAAAATTAGAAAAACGGATATACTAAAAATAATGACAAATAATAAAATCCCCTCACAAATAATAAATGTAATCAACGACATAAACACCAACAATACTACCAGAATAATAACGGACAAAGGAACCACAAAATCAATAAACATCAAAGCCGGTATAAGACAAGGAGATTCGCTTAGCCCTCTACTGTTTAATCTGACAATGGATCAGATAATTGTAACCATAAGAAGAAGGGAAGGTTACAAAATGGGAAATAAAAACGTTAATATAATCTGCTACTCCGATGATGCAATTCTAATCGCCAACAATGAACATAATTTACAAAAATTATTACACCACTTTAACATAACTGCAAAGATATTTAACATGGAAATCTCCACCAATAAAACGAAAAGCATGGTAATAGCAAGGGAACCAACAAGATGCAAGCTGGAAATAGAAGGAAAGATCATTGAACAAATAATGAGCTTTAACTATCTAGGAGTAAACATATCTAGTAACCGGGATCTAAAAATGGAAACACAAACACAGACCACAAAAGCAGTACAGGTGGCGGGAGCATTGAGAACAATTGTTTGGAGAAACAGATTCATGAACATCGAAAATAAAACAAGAATTTATAAGGCAATGATAAGACCGATATTAACCTATGCAAATGAAACGCAAACTGAAACCAAAGCCACCAAACACAAAATGCGAGTAACAGAGATGAGAATATTGCGGTCAATTGCAGGAGTAACACTACGAGACAGAAAGAGAAATGCAGAAATCAGAAAAAAATGTACGATCGAAGACGTAGTAAAATGGATGAAGAAGAGAAAGAAAGGATGGCATGACCATGTTCAACGAATGGACGAGAATGCAGATTGCGCAGCAAGGTTTCGGAAACAGTAAAACACATACTGTGCTGTGCTGCATGGCACTGGACCGCAAAACACAGACAATTTTTGGGCAGCCATCCGGCGATCCAGAATTATATTGTTTTCACCCAGTACAGAACTTGTACAAGGTGCAAAAGTACTGGATTGAGTATAATAATATAAAATCGCATAGACGTCACCTAAGTGTCACCGGAGGTAAGAGCCGGACGGACCCAAATAGGGGTGGAGTTTAGACTCATAACATCTTCGTAAAGGATTTTCTCCACCTCTGCAAAAAAACAAGCCTTTCCATGTAAAGAACTCTTCTTTAAAGCATATCCCACATGCGGTCAAAATTAAAATTTGGGAACTATGGTCGCCATGGTAACACGTTGATTAACATTTGACGTGTATGGTCTGGCATCGACTTGCATGTAAAAAAGTTGAAACCAATTTTTGTTGTATATGGAACAAAAATTGTTGCTAACATCTGATCCCGGTACGTTCTGCCATTTAAAAAGTTCAGTTCTTTATCAGAATAGTGTTAATTCTTTCCCGATACTGATTTCTTACCAGACCATAATTGTTTTTACTTTCTGAACTTTACAAAGTTAGTTTGCATTGTTTTGCTCTCTCCACAAGTAAACCTTTCGGGAGTCGAAAAAAGTTTAACCTCTTGATTACCCAGTGACAACAAAGGTGAACAGGTACGATGGTTGTTTTTAGTTGTAAAAAACAATCATGTCCAGGGTTTGTAATACCAGCGCTACCCCTATGCCTTTCCACAACAACCTCCTTTTCTATATAATGTGCATAAAATCGTAAAATCACGCTTTTAGTAGTACCCATTTCCACGACAACTCGATTTCTCATGTCACCTTCCAACAGACCCATTGCCTTATTTTTTTCTTCTCTAGTCAAGTATCTTTGCTGCATGGTTAACAAAGTAGTGATTTTTCATAAACAGCTAATAACTCACGCATGACATTTAAAACAGTTTTAATTTAAGACAAAAATTAAAATATCCCTAGACATTGTGTGTATTTTGCTGTTTGCTATACCATAACCATTCCCTTTATTTTCAAATAATTGTGCAAACTTACGATTTACAGTTTCGCAGACGATAGCACACTTATCTCAACTTTCACATCCTATCGATCACTTTCGATGAATGATACAAATAGACTCAGGCAGGAACAGGTTGATTCCATCATAAGAGATCTTAAAGCAATCGTCGAATGGGGAACCAACAATCTTGTTCAGTTCAACGCTCAAAAAACACAAAGTGCCACGTTTTCCAAGAAAGTGAATTCCTCAAATCATCCCATCACAATGTCCGGAAATACCCTTAAACCAAGTCCCTCCATCTCGATTTTGGGAGTCACGGTGTCCAATAACATGTCTTGGCATGACCATGTTGCTAACATCGCAAAGTCGGCAAGCCAGAGGCTAGGTTTTTTGTGGAAAGCCAGAAAGTTTTTTACTCCTGATTAACTGTTGACGACGTACAAGGCTCAAATCCGACCTCTACTGGAGTATTGCTCGCACATTTGGTGTTCAGCACCAAGGCATTCTCTTCGTCTTCTAGATTCCATTCAGAAAAGAGCCATTCGCTTGATAAACAGCTCAACTCTCACAGATACCCTTCACCCTCTAGAACATAGAAGAAGAGTTGCAGACCAGTCATTGCTCTACAGATATTTCCATGGCAGATGCTCCAGAGAAATAAAAACTCTTGTACCACCATTGGCCACATTCGGCCGAAGAACTCGGCACGCTGATCAGTCTCACCCATTTACTCTCAAGGCTGACACTACAAGGACCAATCTTCATCAAGAATCCTTCTTTTACAGTGCTGCTACGGAATGAAATAAGCGTGTCCACAATCATTTCCTTTCTATAATCCCTTCCCCTTCTAATAGTCGCAGTGCGGGCCGTCCGCGGCCCACACGATAGATCTACCTTTTTTTGCGACTATTTTCATAAAAAAAAAAAAAAAAATCCCACACCCGTGTGTAAACTGTAGCTCTTCACACTTCTAAAATATTTCTAATTTTTTTACTTCTTGCTCCGCCGATGCGTCGTCCAAATTTAAAAGTAAAGGGGTAATTAGAGATGAGAAAACGCATATGCCACATTCATGGGCCGAAAAAATAAAAGGCTTCTTTCTTTTTTGTTCGTAGACCAAGATAAAGGGCTCAATCGAAAGGCTTAATTTATTAGGCGCCTATTATCACCTGTGACTGTAAAAAACAAGGTTAATAGATACATACACGGTGGTAGTGTGTTTTTGTTTCATTTAAAAAAAATAGGTATTTCGAAAGGGTTACTTTTATGCGTTTGATAAAAATTTTTTAATTAATGGCTAGACTATCGTGTTAAGTTTGTGACGTTTGAAATTTTAATTATTTATTATTAAGGCGTTTACATTTTGTTAAAGTTTTTCGTTAAAGAAACTAACAATAAAAAATTCTTCCTTTGTTATACGCAAAGGTGGCTCCAAAGTTATTTCTATTTTAATTAAAATAGATAAAAAAGTTCTTCTTTTAAAAAACTAATTAAGAAATTTTTAAGATAATAAGTCAGATTGTTATAATCAAACAATTTAAATAAAAAGGTTTAAAGTCTTTTAAAGATTTTTAATATTGGTTCTGCAATATATGCTAAAGCCAAGAGTCGTCGAAAGATGTTGACGTCCGTGTAGGTAAATTAAATATATATATATATATATATATATATATATATATATATATATATATATATATATATATATACTGCTTCCATACTGCTTAGTTTCCCTTTTGGAAACTGTGGCAATATGTGGCAGTTTAAATGTTATTTTGTGATCTTTTGCAATAAATGCAGATCCTACATTTGCTTCCGTTTCGAGAGACCACTTCCTTCCACTTGCTACGGTTCGTACACACATCTTTTGCTTCCTCTACTTTTATCAGTGCTCTCATACATGCTCCTCGGTTGTTGGTACTCTTGACCTGGCCTTTCTTCAAAACAATGTTGATCTGATCGAGATCAATGTTCGCCGAGGTCAACCTCTACCGATTTGCCCATTCACACTCGCCTTTTAAAATTATTTCGTCAATCTTCCTTCATCCATCCTTTCTACGTGTCCAAACCATCTAAGCATTCTTTTATCTATCTTTGTGACTACATCTTCTTTTACACCACAGCGTTTTCTTATCTCACTATTCTTAACTTTATCCTACCGAGTCACTCCAGCTATACTTCTCAGACTACTCATCTCCGCAGCATTAATCCTATTTTCATGCTTCTTCTGCCAAACCCAACATTCACTACCATAAATAAGTGTAGAAACCAACACACCTCTATGCTCCGCCAGACGTGCCTTTTTTGACACTTTCTGGCTATTCATAAAGCTATGCAGTGCCCCATTCATTTGTTTTCCTGCCAACACCCTTCGCTCAATTTCACTGTCATACTTTCAATCTCTAGTAAATTTTGAACCCAAGTACACAAATTCATTAACTTGTTCCACTCTTTCTCCCTCAATCGAAACCCCACAGTTTGTCATGCTTTCTTCTCTTTCAAAAACCATTACTTTCGTTTTGCTCACATTTATTTTCATCCCTTTGATTTTCAGGGAATCATGCATAAAATTAACCATCGCCTGCAACTCCAATTATGAACGCCCATATAACAGCCCTCAGAAAATGATTCGTACCATTTTGAAATAAAGGAATATTTTTAAAAAATCTTTATAATCTAATGAAAATGTTAACATTTTTACATCCTGCGGAAAAGTTTTTTTTAAACAAATGGATATTTTCATGTTGGGTATTTAAAACTTTTGAAAAAAACAATTTAGAAGACAAATACATAAAAGTGAATACATTTTGTGTATTCTTTTTTACTTTTTAAATAAAAAATGCTTAGTTCAGTGAAGTACATTTTTTACAATGTAGATGATACAGATAACTAAATCTGTTTAAATCAGTGATCACTTATAATATTCCGATTTAAATTATTACACAGTATCGATATGAAAAAAGTTAAAAACTCGTTCCATAGAAACGTCGATATCATTAACAACTACTTTTCTTTTTTTATCGGACAAAAATGTCTATATCACTTTTTAAATCTTCCTCATTATCTGATACTGTCCTGTACCACCGACGGCTCCAAATTACAATTAGCCTTTGCAAGTCATGAAAATTCTCGTTTTTGTCAATCAATCATACATTATTCTTACTCGAAGTAAACGCGTATCTATCATCTCGGATATGAGTATGGGTACTCACTGGGATATACAAAGGATAATTTTGTATCGGAGTACATTCCGTTCATTACTAATTCAGTTATCGCTTATTCTAACATCAAAAATAAACATAATACACTGTAATTAAGTAACAAGACGTGTCAATTATAAAAAATTAAAATTATTAGAGATATAATCAAACTAGAATCGTGGACAAAGTTGTAAATTATGCGAACGAATTTATTGACAAGCTTGGAACAGCGGGCCGAACTAAAACACGATACTTTGTGAATAAATACTCGGGTTTGCAACTAAAGCAGTTTGCTTATTTTCAACTAATTTTCATGTATTTTGGTGTACTGAACACAAAAAAAAATTAAAATAAATCATAGACGTTAGTGTCCCAGTAATAGTATTCCCGAATTGCAACTACCATATGGAACCAATCAACAGGACTTATCAACGCCACCTCGTATTAACCATTAATGAAATGTTTGTTGATGATACATGCAGTTTGGCCATCCGAAAACGAAACGGAGCCATTTGCAGGAATTTAAAAACTATTGTAAAGAGAGTTTTCAGAGCTTTCAAAAGACATCTATTTCGACCCCCAATGCCATTTAAAAATTTTGTGGTAATTCTTACCTTCGCTTGGGGTTGAGAGTAGTGGAGTTAAAAATACCGGAAAAGAGTGTCCCCCTTGAATTAAAAATCGACGGGTCTAAGCGTTTTTTCTAAAATGTTGACGAAGTTCCTGCAAATGGCTCTGTTTCGCTTTCGGTTGGCCACCCTGTATATAAATATTGTTACAATATCATTCTTGAGTTCAATAATTTAAAATCACTTAGTACAAAAACTAAACAATTTATTGTAATCTTTCTTTTGATGGTAATACAATAAACTCTTATAAATCACTTAGATATTCAACTTTAACTTCTTACAACAATATTTTCATAACTATATCACTTTTTAATTAACTTTAAAACGCACGGCTTGCGATTCTTTAATATACCCAAAAAATATTTCTGGAAATTATCGCGATTTCCGAACATTTCCATATCTCAGTCTTCAATTACCGCCCGCGGCTATAAATGTCGGGCGAATTTATGCCGCCGAAAAAGAATCACACATATTTGTGTGAACGATACACCGCATCGGCCAGATAATAAGACAGAAGCGTATTTATCGACCGCAATCCGTAACAATACCTAAAAAGAATCACTGCATTGTTTTATTGGTTTATCATCAGTATATCCCCGGTGTTCTCAGTTAAATTTGCCAGTCTTATAGTTTTGCTTTAATAAAACTGTGTGGTTTACAAACTTTATAGGTCTATAATTAATAATTTTATTTGTTATTTAAATTTTCACGAGTTAAAGTTTGTTTAATATCTTTTGTTTTTTATTTCGGTTCAACGTAAAAATGCATTAGATATCTTGCAGGTCGAGCAGGATCATTACGACGATATTAATATTAAAGTCATTAACTTCGTATAAAACAAAACGTTTTGTTTTATCTTTGCCACAATAAAACAGTTGATTTAGTAGTACAAATTGCACACATGATCATTAATCAAAGCTTTAATGACATGCAGTGTCAGCTGTTCTCATTTCGCTATATCTGTTCTGGAACACTAATTAGTTTTACTCACTGATATTTTTTTCTTTTCGCTTTTTCGCTGCTTTAGCTTCAGTGAAAATAAGCATCTTACGCGCTACACAATTGATTTATGGTGTGTACAAGACAAATAGATGGGTAACGAATATGAACAATTTGCATGCTGGTTATTAATGCGAAATTCATAACTAATCGTTGGTTAGAGTTTCGCACACGAAACCATTTTTATAGATTTTCTATAAACAAAGGTATTTCCCTTCGGGCTTTCTCCTGCGTTAAAAAACACACCTTCGAGATACACATTTTTCCCTTGTATTTAAGCTCAGCTGTTTACTTTCATTTTTACGTTAAAAAAACGCTCGTTATAAACAAAAACTTAATAAATAGTCATTGTTACACTGTTTAAAAGTAAAAAAAAAGAACAACATATTTACACAGATTAAACTAAACAAAATGGGTAAGTAAGTCATTTTTTAGAAGTGAAATCCGCTCTGAGGTACGTTCTGCTTCAGCTGTTTTCATTGGAGTCGTCACGACTTTTTTTTTTAATGAAAATAGTCGCAAAAAGGGTAGCTCTATCGTGTGGGCCGCAGAAGGCTATTAAAAAGGTAAGGGATTATAGAAAGAAAATGATTGTGGACCCGCTTTTTAAAAAGTTGCAGGTTATAGTTTGCTGGAAAAACTGATTTTGGAAGCTTGTCCCATTCCGTAGCAGCACTGTAATAGAAGGATTCTAGATAGAGATTGGTCCTTATAGTGTCAATCTTAAAAGTAAATGGGTAAGATTGATCAGCGTACCGAGTTCTTCGGCCGAATGTGGCCAATGGTGGTACAAGAGTTTTTATTTCTCTGGAGCATCTGCCATGGAAATATCTGTAGAGTAATGACTGGTCTGCAACTCTTCTTCTATGTTCTAGAGGGTGAAGGGTATCTGTGAGAGTTGAGCTGTTAATTAACCGAATGGCCCTTTTCTGAATGAAATCTAGAAGACGAAGAGAATGCCTTGGTGCTGAATCCCAGATGTGCGAGCAATACTCCAGTAGAGGTCGGATTTGAGCCTTGTACGTCGTCAACAGTTGATCAGGAGTAAAAAACTTTCTAGCTTTCCACAGAAAACCTAGCCTCTGGCTTGCCGACTTTGTGATGTAAGCAACATGGTCATGCCAAGACATTTTATTGGACACCGTGACTCCTAAAATCGAGATGGAGGGACTTGATTCAAGGGTATTTCCGGACATTGTGATGGAATGATATTTTTAATTAATATATGAAAAATCAATTTACAAAATATATACTTACCAACATAAAATTATTAAAAAATTATCGCATAGAGGAACATAAGATGTTTTTTTTTTTAAAGAAATTTAATATAATAAGCCAGTGTCACATTTTAGCTGGTAGGTATAATATTGTATTTATGTTAAAAGTTAGTATGGTTGTTTTTGCTGCTTTTGAATTTTTTTATTCAAAATAAAAATTTAAAATGGACAGATTTAAGGGGTAAAAAGAACTATTCTTTGAAAACAGGTAATAGGGTCAAATTATTTTTTGAAAATTCAAATTTAAAGTTAATCTTGCCGAGTATTGGATGGAACAGTAAAAGGTGAACACGATGAGGCTCAAGCAATAGAGACTCTTCGCTTTAAAGGTTTCATTTTAAAAGGACAGGGACAAAGAACTTTAGAAATCGTAAATAATTTTCCTGTAATACCGAAGCAACTGCTAACAGTTTTACATATATACATATTGTACAAGTAGCTTTTAAAGGTGGGAAGTCAATTACTCTTTGAATTTGGTTTTCAGTGGTAAAAAGACTGGAAATTAGAGATATGTTATTGAAAAGTTATAGTGTAATACTGAAGCGTCTAGAATTTTTAAATAGAATAAAACAGTACAAAGAAGGTTAAGTTAGGTTGGGTTACACAAAAAAGGAGATATCATTTTTAACCTTTGCAGGAGGAGTGGTAGCGTATTAGAAAAGTGGTGTAGGGCCAAGAATCAGAAAAAATGATCTAGGAATAGTTGTCATAATATCTGGTTAGAGCGTTTTTAAGTCTACTTTAAATATTACTGTCTTAAATACAATTTCTATCACCTTTACAAAATATTTTGTATACTCGTACGCCATTAGTAACTAACATGGTTTATCATGCACTTCTGTTAAAAGTGGGTACGATGTGCCATTTAATAGTAAAACTACTTTACAACAACGTTTAAAGCTACAATGAAACTTCTGAATGACTGATGTATTTTTTTTGTATCCCCAGAGTGGTATACCGTAAGTCTACACAGGTTTTAGAATTTGCTTGTAATAATGCGGTTTGTTTAGCATAGACAAATTGGAGTGACTCCTGAGAAGCCAATACACTTGTTTAAACTTAACAAAAATGTGTACTTAAACTCATAGATCATAAGTTTCCAAACACATTTTTATCTGATAATATTTCGTAAGTTAATTGGTGTTCATTTTCATCTACTTTTTCTAATTTTTTTAATTGTCTTTATTATCGTTTTTGTTGTATTTTTGTTTTCAGAACATATAGTAATATGTGCTGGATAAAATTAAATAATAGTTTTAGTAAAAAGTTAGTTAATTACCACAGTGCACATGCATTTTATCGTTAGCATGATTTGATTATTCGAATTGAATAACAAAGAGGTAGCTAATGTATTGCATTAAAAAAAAAAGAGGAGTGCTGCAAGTAAGCACTTTTGTCTTTTCAAATAAATGAGTCCCATTAAGTATAAATCAGTGATGAGTCGTTAAATTCATGTAAGTAGCATTAATATTTAAAGTCATGATGATATGATTAATTTTTGTATGCTCCACCGGCCATAGGACAAAGGAATTTAATATATTTTTTTAATAGCTCTATGTGTGTGGCTGTGATCCGTGTAGAATTTTTATTGTTTTTAATGTAACATCTGAACAAATTCTTTGGATAAAAAATGATTGGACCATTGAATCAATTTTGCATATTTTGACGTGAATTTTTAGTACCCCGATATTGGCAGTAGTCATTAGCTTTTAAGGAAATGCTGAAACACGTCGATTTTTATTTTAGGTTAGGTTAGGTTGGAGAAAAATATCTCGAATTATAGAGGACATTATTGATCCCACTCTCACAGATATAATCGAAAATGATAATAGATCTGTTTTCCAACAAGACGGCGCACCTCCGCAGAGCTGTAGGGCAATATCTTAATGAATAATTTCGTAGGCAATGGATTGGAAGAAGAGGCTTCAATGAATGGCCTGCAAGATACCCCGATTAACGCCCCTTAATTTATTTGTATGTGGTTACATAAAGAGCAATATTTATACGACCGAACCCGCTTTATTGGAAGAAATAAGACGACAAATAGTACATGAATGCAGTCTAATAACCCCTGAAATGCTTTAAAACGTGCGACGTAATTTCGAAAAGTGTCTGTACAATTTTAGTAGATGGACACTATTTTGAACATATAATTCATTGATTTCTTATTAATTTGAGTAAACTGTTTTGTATATCATAAGTTATAATTTGGTTAAGTTTAGTTACATTACATTTAATAAGTTTCCTATTGTTTTTACAAAATTCTTTTTATTGTACTTTTGATGTGACAGAAAAACTTGACTCATTATCAAGACATTGGCGATGCATTTCATTATTTTATTAAATTAATTTAGAGTTTTTTGCAAAGACGGTGTTAATATAAAAAAAATCATGCATGATCATATGCCTTAATACTCCATCAACTTTTTTTATACCAAAGTTTTTTATTTAAACACTTCTTTCTTTCCTTTTTTATTGTAAATAAGTCACCTAATTATTAATTACCAACTACTTCTTAAACTTTTATTATACCAAAGTTATCTTTTCTTTATTTAAAAATCTTTTTGATGTTGTTAATAAGTCACCTAATGAATAATTATAACCAAAATACAAGACCTTCCTTTCTTAAAATTTGTCCTTTACAGAAATTATTAAATACTTAATACTTTTTAACCGTTTTCCATGAAAAAGTTTTCTTTTCTTTATTTAAACATATTTTTGTTGGTGTTAATAAGTCACCTAATAATTATACTTGCTTTTTTTAAATTTGGTCATTGCAGAAAATATTGAATACCAAATAGTTTTCAAACTTTTTCTATACAAAAGTCTTCTTCTCTTTATTTAAACGTGCTGTGTTTGTTGTTCCTTTCGTGTTCTACATTTTTTTAAATGTAAAATTTTATTATATTGTTTTGTTGAAACAGTGGATATTTTAAGGCTTATTGTAGATCTTGTGTAGATGATGGATTTCCTATGAATGTAATGGTTAATATTGTTCTGCGATACCACCAAGAAACATGCCTGTGTAGGAAAAACAGCAATCTTTAATCTATAAATATATTTTCACATGCACACACATATTTGATGGGTATTTGACGTACCGCCGGTACATTGTCGTATTTTATTACCAGCGTACGTGTACAAGATCATTTTATTCGATAGCAATGAAAACACAAGTTGTACTTGATACCCACTTCAATGTATCATATGCTTGTACCTACCATTGACGGGCTCAAAAAAATTGTTACACGATTTAAATAGTTTTAATGGTGATTTTGTTTTAATTTAAGTCTGATTTGAATTTAAAAAAAATGTATGCATATTTTTTTAATATTTCACTGCTAGAAACAAGAACCAATGAGTTTAATTAAGGAAATAAAGAAAAAAATAATTTAATAACTAATGATATAGTAAAAACCAGAGTCACTAGCTTGGTACCATTCTGATCATTCAGCATTCAGCATTTAATTTTGGGTTGTTTGTGTCACATAGTATTACTAATATTTCATTAAATGTACATTTATTTATTATTATGTACCAGTAGAATGACAAAAGCTCTCGGACACCGTGATCTTAAGATCTTTGATGCCATCTCTTGGATTATATATTGTAAGCGTCTTCTGGGTCCAGTTTGAGCCATTTGGAGTGTGAAATTTGTGATCTTGCATTACAATTTCTAAAATCTCCGTAGGTAGGGGTTGCCTTACCAAACGATCTTTCTCTTTTTTGTGATAGTGTTTTACATTCTATCAGAAGATGATGTATAGATTATTTGTCCTCGAATAGATTAAGGGTCATGCGCAAAAGATCTGATAGGTCAAGGTGCTTGAGAGGCTGCTCAGCCTTCACGACCCCTTCTACAATCTACAGATTCTTTGTCCTCGCCGCAAAATCTGAAGAAATCATTCTCCACCTTGCTCATATTTTTTAGATGTTCATTAACTGGGTCGTGACCTGAAGTGTTTTAGGTCATTCCTACTTAGAAATACAAGTTTGTTGCCCCTACAGTATTACCAGTACAGTAGGCATTTGACCTGTTCTAGGTTATACCAATTTGTTAATTTTAGTCTTTGCTTTAATGTGTTGTTTTACAACCACAAAATAGTTCTAGATATATTGGTGGTTCCTTTGAACATTTTTTTGTCAATGCATTGGCTTTTTCATTATCCAGAATGCCTAAATGCATTGGTGACCAAATAAGGCAGATTTTGTTGCCCATTGGCAATTGCTCCAGGCATTCCTTGACCAGCTTGGATTTTTTTCTGACGTTAGCCACAGCCTTGATCGCGGCTTTTCTATCACTAGCTATGTAAATCCTTGCTCCTATATAATTCCCGTAAAGAATAATTTAGGCGCACTTCATAATTGCCATTATTTTGGTTTGAAAGACCAAGCAGTTTTCTTGTTTTAGAAACTAAATTAGTAAAAGCTAATTCTATATAGTTTTGTTTCTTATTCCATAAAGAGTTTTTTGTATATAGGTCTTTATTGACGATAGTTTTTGGTGTGGTTATCCCTTACCCGCCACTGGTACTTATATTGTTGTTTATTTTTGAGGGTACTGACATCTTGAGATATCCGTTTTTTTCTTTAGATGAGATTTATGAAAGAAAGCAATTAATAACCCATTAATCTTATGCAGTGTTGGATGCATAAAAAGACGTAGATACACATTTTTATTATGTTTGCGATATGTATTGAAAATATAAAATGTTGCCTTGTGTCAAAGGAGGTTCCAATAGCTGTAAACAATAAAAGACGATAATGTTTATTATTGAAAAATAAGAGTTAAAGTTGAAAACATTATAGTTTGCGAGTATAAAAATTATAAATTGCCACTTTAGACACCCATAGCTCAGAAACAACTGGTGGTTACTAATAGCATAATATGTGTAATAACATTATTTATACAAGCATAATGATCTTAACATTCTGAGTCACTTTATATTGTGTACAAAGAATATAAAAAGAGTCAATAATTTAGAATTAACAATTACCGATTAATATCCCCAACAAACAGGCTGGTTAAACAAAGGAGTTTCCCATTAAAAGGACATCTAAGTTCATTTATCCCCTTCCTAACGTTTATAGTTATTATAAGAAACCGGCGATTACGATCTTATCATATTTCATAATCAAAAATCGATCAAAACGTAATTTTTTTCAGAAGAAGGAATCCCTGGGGAGAGTCTAATATGGAGTTCAAGAAATAGGGGTAAATTGAGAAATAAATTATGAGAAGTATCTTCATATAATAGGGAATTATATCTGCTAATTGACTTGTGTTTTGCCCCTGCGAAGTTGGTATTCGCAAAAATTACAAGGGAAGTACGATGTTTTAATGCTGGGTTATTAGGAAAATAATCATTACTTTATTGTATTAAAGCTTGTACCTTAGATAACTTGTTTTTCATCCTTACAAACATTAGGCAAATTTTTTTTAAAAACAATGTAGGCTTTAATACATTTAATATATTTGTGTATTTATACTGCGAAAAACTTAATGAAACGCCAAACTTGTTTGGATCAATGACCTAGATCTCACCTTGAAGCTTCCGTTATTAGCCTACCCTATATCAGAAGTTGTATTACATTTTTCTATTGATACTTTCATTGACTATTATTTAAAAAAAATTTACTCATTGGCTAGCTCAAATTAGACCTTAATAAACGTGACTTGTTAAATATTTTTATTCTGTGCAGCGTCAAATAAGTCAAGTGTTTTTAGGGATTTGTAAGTTTGTGACTTTACTTCCAGTTGAACCTTTACTTATCCCTCTGTACAAGCGTTACTGTAAAAGTATGAGCTACTGTATATATCTGGATTCTTCATTTAAGATTTACCTAGTCTTTATGGTAAAAGTACTGTATCATTATAATCAATTTGTGAATTCTTCTTCTTTTTCTTCTCAGCCCGTGTTTATCCACTCCTGAATATAGACCTTCTCCAAATCTTTCCACGCTCTTCTATCCCTAGCAGTCCGGATCCAATTCCTTTCTGCAACATTCTGGATATCGTTTCGCCATCGTCTCTGGGGTCTACCAATGCTCCGTTTGGTTTTTTTTATGCGCCAAATAAAACATAAAAAGAAAACAAAATTATCATCTATTACTGAGAAGGTAAAAAGGAAAAAAATAACCGATGTGGTCAATGTGACGAATAATATTAACAATAATATCACTAAAGAATTAGATACCAAATTAAAAACAAAAATCACTAGCTAATCTTAGGAAGTTTTTGCAACTCTAGAGGCAATACCCTAAAATATTGAATCTGTACTGATAATAAGAAATAAAGCACAATTGAGTTAGGAGAAAAGTTGAAAAAAAAGCCACTTCGGCTGGTAAATATTCAAACCTACAAAGTGGTCAAAATTTAATCAGTATTTCTTTGTCATTCTAAATACCACAATAGCTACAAATGCCTAGATTGTTTAATTTTTTTCCATCTTTACTGATACCTTTGTTATCCCAGTCTAGGGTCCTAGAGCATATTCTTGAACGGTGTTAAACGGCTATGGGAACAACATATCGCCCTGTCTTACACCCCTCATTTCTATGGTGTCAAATGCTTTCTGAAAGTCAACAAACACAAGCACTAATGGCCAATATATTCTATTGTTTGTTTTTGTGTTTATATTTTTGTTAATAACTTATTAAATTTACTGTTTATCATTATAGTACAATAATTATGATTGATTTTGTTCATGCCTGCATTAATTTCAACGTTTGAAAATGTTTTGGATTCCCCCCGTATTGTCTCTAGCTCCAAACGCTTCTTATAACCCTCTAATTGGTCGAAATTGTTTCCATCGTCCATTTACCGTCATATTAATAGGATAGAAGCAATTCTGGAAGGCCAGCGGCTAACTGCCAACTAACACCATCTCTTAACATGGTTGGAAGTATGTTGAGACACAAAAACAAACCCGCATAATTGCTTACATTGCTCTATTGCCCAATTTATTTACTGAAATGTCTTAATTCCACAAATATAATTTTGATTCCAATTGACGAGATTATGAGTGACAAAATTAAGTATTATTTTTATTTTTATTTGGTTTACATGGGTCTAGCAGTGACAGGGGTAATTGGAGATAAAATTTATCGTTGTTCTCTTAATTTTAATTTATAATTTGTTTATCAAAAAACATTTTCTAAGTTTGTATTTTTATTATTGAATGTTTTTTTAATAAACATGTAAAAGCTACTTTTTTCTTTTTAAAGTATATATATATCGTATTTTGAAATCTAGATAACCGTGTGCACTCATTGATTCACAGAATCCACTCGGAAAACGTTATCTTTAAAAAAATAACATTACGATCTCAAGATCAGAATAATTGATATCTTTTTTCCGAGTCATTGAGATTCAAACAAACTTTTGTGGTTTAAATACACACGCACTGTTTGGCCTGCCATTAAGACGAACTTTTTGTCCGTATACTCCATTGTCATAATCTTTTATCTGGTATAAAAATCGAAGGTCTTTTCTCAAAGAACGAAACCCTTAAGTATAGGTAACCGAAGAATATAATAGCTACCAATATCGGTTAACCGAGGGCATATAGCATGTCACCTGAGGATTCAACAACGCAGCCACGGACTGGCCTTAGTACCATATTTTCCAAATAGATTTGTACTAAAGCATCTTGTAACTACATGGATCTTTAAATTAGCAAATGTGGAAACAGTTGATCATTGAATAGCCTGGTACAATAACATAAAAAGAATTTTAATAAATAATGTTATAAATATATTCCATAAATACTACTAAGAGTCTATATTAATAAATGGAATTTTTTTGATTTTGTGAGTTTTTTACAAAAATAATTTGGAGAAAGAAAAATCCCAAAATTTTAAGAAACTTTAATATAGAAGGTTACAGAGACTCCTTTAACTGCTGGTGCTGAACTTAACATTTATACTGAAGAATTAATTATAGAATGTTTTTATATTTGATGTGTGTATGTTGCCTATGGACCGATTTTACTAAAATTTTTAGGCAATATTTAGATAAGACCAGCGGGTGATCCTGTGAAGTTTGGATAGCGATCTGATCAACGAAAGAGGTGGGAAAGGGATGAAATATAAAAACTAGTAAAACGGCTTATATTAGTGTCGAATTTTAATGCAGTTTTGTAAATGTTAATTGATTGCTTTAACTTGAGTGATAGGATAGTTTTTATCCCGATAAGGGGTGAGATAAAGCTAAAATATTTTTTTTTTATGTTCTGGTTCCCACGAAAAGGGATATCCTGTAATGTTCAGAGAACATCGTGGGAACCAAGGGAAAGAAGGTAGGAGTTGGTGTTCTTCTTAAATTTCTGGAGGTTGTATGCCTCGGGGAACACCTCCTTAGGCAATGAGTTCCAAAGCCTCGCAATTCGTTGGATGAATGAGTCTTTGGAAAGTGATGTTCTGCAGGTCTCCAAAGTGACCACGAAGGGGTGTGAAGACTGAACTTGACGGGTTAATCTTGAAGAGACTGCCAAAGGAGGAACGATTGTTGATATTTCAGAAGAGCATCGCCCATGAAAATATCTATAAAATAGGGACAAATCGCCAACTTTTCTACGGTGTTCCAGACAAGTGAGCGAGTTTGTAAGCGAGGCATCACCGACGAGACGAATTGCCCTTTTTTGAACAGAGCTTCAGGATATGTTTAGGTGCTGCACTCCAAATATGGAAACAGTACTCCAGTACAGGTCGGATCTGTGCCTTATAGATCATAAGCAGCTGACTGGAGGTGAAATAGCTCTTGGCACGAAACAAAAAACCAAGTTTTTGGGATGCACTTTTGGCAATGGACCTCACGTGATTTTCCCAGGAAGGGTTATTGCTGATAGTAATACCAAGCATCGATATGGATGACTTCAGTGGTATGGTTACTCCTGACAAAGTTATGTTAGGCACAGTAAGATCGGCTTTTCTAGAGAAAAGACATGCTTGTGTTTTGTTTGCATTGAATTCTACCAAGTAATTGGATCCCCATTCGAGAATTATTGCTAAGTCCATATTTATATTGTTAACATTTCTTCCTCGTTCATTTCTGGTTTCACGGGCTGATATAGGGGCCCTGGAAGAGAAAGCAGTATGGAGGGTACTATCATCGGCAAAGCTGTGTACGGGACATGAAGTTGCTTTCAATAGGTCGTTGATGTGAAGTAAAAATAGTGTTGGTGCTAGAATGGATCCTTGCGGAACACCAGCATTTATGAGTAGAGTGTCAGATGAAACTCCATCGACCACTACATGGAGAGACCTGTTTGAGAGAAAACTAGTAAGCAGAGAACACAGCTGAGGGGGCAAGCCATAAGATGGAAGCTTGGCGAGGAGTCCCTGGTGCCAAACTTGATCGAACGCCTTGGAGATATCTAATGCCACAGCTAAAGTTTCTCCATACTTTTCAATAGATAGCTGCCATATATGTGAGACGTATGCGAGCAGGTCACCAGTTGATCTCTGATGGCGGAAGCCATATTGCCTATCATTGATAATTCCTGAGTCTTCCAGATATTTCATGAGCTCGATGTTGATGGCTTTTTCCATGACCTTTGAAATAATAGATAGCAGTGCGATATGTCTGTAGTTGCTAGGTAGGGTCTTTTTGCCTTTTTTAGGAACTGGCTGTACTCTTGCAATTTTCCAATTGGACGGAACTACTCCCAAATTGTAAGAGTGGTTGAACAAAACTAACAAAAATGGCTGATATTAGAGTCAAATTCATAGTTTTTGGGGACATTCTTAATTATGTAAGCACCCATACAAATGGGATGGAAAGAAAATAAAATATAAAAACAACATATAACAACACCTATATTAGTATTAAATTTATAATTTTTGAGGTCGCTGAGTTTGATAGTCATATTTCCAAAGTAGGTAAGCCAACGTTCGGGCAGAACAACGTCTTCAGATTCTGCTAGTAATTCATGAAAGACATCTGACTTTTCTAACAGTTTTTTTTATACCAGAACTGTTGAATAATTTCAAATTTTTTCTAGTGGCAACCAGTTATAATGTCTAAGAATGTATTAAGGCCTCCGTTGCATATAAAATTAGACCTTGGGAAACAATTTGTAGAAGCTCTTGATCAAGATTTTTAATTTTCACAATATTTAAAGTAGTTTTTGATAAAATTATTCGCCAAAAGCCAAACTAACAGCTGGTATTTTCGTTGGACCACAAATAAAAAAATAATGACCAATGACGAATTTATATAGTTACTCGATAATCACAAAAAGCAAGCCTGGAGCAGCTTTAAAGCAGTAGATTAGAGTTATCCCGGAAAAAACAGAGTTAAGAACTATAAAGAATTGATTGAAAATATGCTTGAAAGCTTTAAATTCATGGGCTGCAGAATGTCCCTTAGAGTGCGTATATTACATGCCCACTTGGACCAGTTCAAAGATAATAAGGTCGACTATCTACCTTGTGCCGCAGACGAATCCTTTAATATTTTGAACACATCACGCACAGAAATGAGAATAACCTAAAGAAACTGTTAGTACAGAGCTAAGTAAATGGCCGAAGACATAGAGGCCGATCTCCGTCACGCTAGCTGGACAAAATAAAGAACATCTCAGGTCAACCGTTGCAAACGAATCTCTGCGAGGTCAAAGATCGCCACCTTTGGAAATGTAAGTTTTTAGTTGCAAGTAGCCATAGTGTCACGATGCTTCAGACATGAAGATACGACGAAGAAGAAGAAGAAGGGTGCCTGTTAAAAATAGCAAGGAACACGTTTTCACCAAAATGTGATGGACTTTGATCCACGTTATCAAAGGCAGCAGTGTAATGAGAACATGATGGAAGATACTGGAAAGTCCATACAAACATGGAATAAGTAATAAAAATAAATAATGAAATAAGTACTAAAAATATTCATTTTTAATTTTGTTTATAAATTTTATTATATTTGTAGTTTATTATTAATTATTATTTTTAAACAAACGTGATTTAAATGCGAAACGTTGATTTAACTGTTATTAACATTAAATATTGGAGAAAACAGGTGTCTAATTTTTCTTAAACTTTTGAAAAATCGTTCTGGTTTCTACAAAAACAAACTTTATCCGTTAAAATTATTTTTTTCTTTCACAAGTCACACCTAAGAAATAAAAATTTGACAGGTACAACCCAAAAACAAAACTTGCGTTGACCGGTGTTATTTGTGTCATGGGTATCATGCGTCGTAAAGTGCAACCCTGTTAACATTTTTTTTTAGTTTTGTGGGTACCAACAATGTCACTTGATATATGAGGAAGAATAAAAAATTGTATTTTATGGGGTATGAAGTTGAGGTTTAACGTTTGGTTATTTAAATTTTTCGTGTCAAGTCGTGCATATATTTCTCAAAGTATATGTAACCGAAATGTAATAAAAAAAGAATATTTTATTGTCTACATTCAAAGAAATTGATGTATTACTTAAAAAATAAAATAATTTTTTTTAAATCGAGTCAGATTGAACATCATCGTAGACAATACTTGATGTGGACATTAATATAGTTGATGTTATCTTCGAATGTTATACAGCTAAGTAAACGAAAGTGTTGTATCGTTAAAGAAGAAGAGTAAAGCCAATAAATCTCAAGTAAATTAAGTATTTTTTTTTATAAAAAGACAAAGCGCCCAGTTGAAGTCGGACAGTATTCATTTCACTCTCTTAGGTTTTAAGGTCCTTGAACACACGTCTAACTGTGTAAATATATGTTTTCTTTACAGTTTGTTTGTTTCTAAATGAGTTCCTTTATTGCATTGGATCTTTTTATTTGTCAACAAACACAAGGATGTTGGCTTTTATTTTAAGATCTTCTCTCATTTAAGGGATGACCTAAAAAATGGGCTTTTTTATTTCTACACAGAAGGAAAATATTTACACACAAAAGAAACGCAATATTAACTTCCTAATTATTACTGAACACTAAATATAAACATTTGTTTACAAATTTTGAAATGGACTGTGTGTGAAATATAGTCAGCACTACTGCCAAAGAGCTGTCTAGTCTTTTATTTTTTTATATAAATGGGGTAAACATTAAGGTAAATAATAAAAGAAATTTTTTAAAATGGTAAAATTGATTAAGTAAGGGTTTTGATCAGTAATTTATAATCGTATACATTGTCGGAATGAATCCAAAGATAAGAAATAATTTTAATCTGATCATGTATATAATATTTAAAAGATCAAGTAATAATAATCTGTAAAGTTGTACACTAAAATAATGCATCCAATGTTTACAATGTTTAATTAAAAATTAAATTTTAAAATACATAAATTAATAAAAAGGATTAAAGAAAGGGAAATATTAGATTCATTTTTTAATATATCATGACCAAAAATTTTTTAGAGAATATAAAATCGATACAATGGATGTTTCTACTTTTATAATAAAATTCGTGCTATAGATATTATCTCTATTTGACACCCACTGGGCGAGAAATAAAGGTATTTTAGTGGACTGTATTTTTCTAAAATATTGAGAGTTGTTAAAATTACCTAATCACACGCCAATAGCAAATCTGAAAAATGGTACAAAAAATAAAATCTCAGACCAACCTCAGATCAGCTAGAGTTCGTCTCATTCCATTCTTTTCGTCTGGGGGCTCGTCCGGGATTAGCGGGTGATTTGTCTTGCAACTTTCTTTTCACCATATACATCACTAGCCGATGTTTGAAATGTAGCACGCTATGCTTGTTTTTTAAACGATGCACTTTCGTATTAGATATGGATCCAAATGGACTTAAATAAATAATAATAATAAACTTAGCTAAACTGAATGGGGTAAAATTGTTCTCTCTGGTTATTTTTTAAGTTGTCTTCTAGTTTAATTCTTCACGTGTTTCCTGACGTTGACGTATTATTCGTGGTCTGCCACCACCTTCTTCTCGTACCTAGATCTGTCATTGGTCTCGCGAAAATTAAGAAATGAAATATCATTAGAAAATCAAACACATACAGTGCAAAGAAAATAATTTAAAATTATTTAATTAATAATAATTTCTAAACAATTTTTTTTTATTTTATTGAAAACCTTCTGGGTTTAAATGATATTACAATATGATCGTTGATTTAAGCAATGAGCCATTATTGTCTACCCTAAACTACTATTACAAATGAAACTAATACAGGGAACACCATTTATTGGGCCAGAACCAATAATATGGATACCCAAGTTAATGCCTCACCTAAGCAGGCAGGGAAGCTGCTCTCGCTAAGTAAGGAAAAACTTAGAACAGTTGTAGGGCTTTGTATCGGACACTGGTTTTTGAGGAAACATCTGCACAATTTAAGCGTGTCAGACACAGAATCTAAAGGCAGAATATGTAATGAGGAGGAGGAAACAGCCACTCATATTATCTTCGAATGCGAAGCCACCACACAGTGGAGGCACTACCTGGGGTGTATACAAGACCAAAGGAGTGATTCATCTGGGGAAATAGCAGTACATGAGCTTTTACTCCTTAACAGGAGAATTGAAGAAATGGGACTAAATTAGGGAGCTGTAAAAGTACAAAAAGGAGACAATACTGCAGTACCTAGTGAAAAATTGGACCTCTTTCACAACTCCTATTTATTCATTTATTCAATCCAAGGTTCTTACCCACTAGAACAAATTTCTAGTTTTTGAGAACATAACCACATTACGATGACTGGTACACTTTTACACTTTGCTATGCTTTTCATCACTCATTACACTAACTCAAATGGCTTTGTTTCCTACAGTCTGATCACTATCTCAGCTTACCGATGAGCTGGATGGTCTCGACATTTACATGATGAAGTAGCATATTTTTATGAATTTTGACAAATTTAGTGGCTTTAGTGATTCAGAAACTGTTTATACTTAATTTATTATTTGTTGATAGAGGGGACTTTCTTCCCAACCGCCAATACATTTTATTTATAGCTAAGCCCAAGTTCGTCTCGTTTCTTTTTAATGTAAACCTTCCAGCTTAGTTTCGCATCTTATTTAATCTCGGATATTGTAGGCACTGTGTTATCATAGGGTATCTGATTTTCATTTGTACTGTTTGGTACTTATTGCTGTATTTTATTTGTTAACATGCAGTTAACATGCACATACTTGCTATAGTTTAATTTAATTCTCCATTGTTGGATCCAATTATTAATATTAATAATGGACGTATGCAGTTTAATTGCTGCTTCTTTATGATTTTCGTCATCAGCAAATGTGGCAATAGTGTCCAATTCAAGTTAAGGAATGTCATTAGACAGATGAACAGACTCTCTTCTGTTCCAACGATTTTTTTATTATGTCAGTTATCCTGTGTACCTGATCTACGGTAAGGTGATTTTACCTAAACAATAAACGAAAAATAAAACTTTAAATAAGTCCTTTCATAAACTTCACATATTTGTCACCAGTTGGCGTTAAGATTATGACGTGAGGTCCTTATTGGGTGCTTAAAAAATATGGGTAGGTATTTTTAAAAATAGAACTAAACAGATTAAATGCTTTTGTACTGCATGTATTATACATCCACTAAAGGATTTTTAAAATATAAATCATAACACATTAGGTAAAAATTAGAAAATTTTGAATTGTACCTTCCAACAGGTATATCTTGCATACATAATCATCGTTTTGGTCACCTAGTATTATCCAATTTGTACCTAAACGAGTCGGATATTTTCTAAAATTGTTATTAATAGTTTTTTTTTCTTACCTAAATATCGAGTTCGCGATTCCAAGAAAAATGGATCGATAACTAATAGCGACTCAAAAATAACGGGTAATTTAAAATTATCTGTATACCTTAGTCAGAAAAGGAAATTTCATATTACCCACTGTTTTGCAATTATTGAAATAATACGTTTCGATATTTCTGTATAGTCTGGAATTTTTTTTAACGAATGATATTTTATTGGAATGATACTCAAATTTGAGGCCATTATTTAAATAGGGTTTTAGTTTTAAGTTTTTGTGAGGTATAATTTCAGTTTCTTAAAACATTTCGGAATTTCTGATATAGTTTCTAACCACATTTAAGCTTCACAAAAAATGTGACCTACTTTGTTCCTAAGGATCTGAAGGATAAAATTTTTATAAAATACTTAATTGATAAATAATTTATTAAGGATATTTTGAGCTGTGGATAAATAACTATTTATTATAAATTATAAATAGCCTTAAATAATGGTAAAATTATTATTTAAAACAAAATAATAACCTATAAACAACCTACGGAATTGTGTCATTGTACACTACTACTATTATTAATATTATTATTTCAAGCCATTTTATGATTTTCTAACGTACAATTTTCGGTAACGGTGGTTTTCCGAACGTGTTATAGAAATATTATAGACTGCGCCTGCGGTTGTCACAACATCTGTGTAATTGATGGACAAGTTGCCTTGAATTTGCACGACATTAGCGGAAATGGATCGAACCAGCTTGTTATTATGGGAATAAAGTACCTAACGGCATTCAGGCAGGTACTACTTTAATGCAGCGTTGTCGATTCCCCACCGAAATCACATTTGGCTGCAACAAATATCATTATTAAAAAAATTATTTTCTATTAAATTTTAAAGTATGGCCGTATTAGCTAAATATAATATCAGACAGCCAGGCCGCTTTAAAAGCACTGAGCTCCAACAAAATAAATTCTAAACTTGTATGGAATTGCATCGAATCCTTAGAGTACCTTGGTGCGAACAACAGGGTGACCCTACTGTGGGTACCTGGGCACCAGGGGGTGGAAGGAAACGAAAAAGCCGACACCCTTGCAAAACAGGGGCCGAATCTGCGTTCACTGGACCAGAACCGGTTTTTGAAGTCACCACAAGTGCCGCCAAAACAATTATTTCGGACTGGGCGGGGAGGAAAATACTCACGTACTGGTCCGACATACCAGGGCTAACCCACTCGAAGGCGGTTTTACCGTTACAACCCTCGAGAAACACAACTAAGCAGATCCTAGAATGGAGCAGAAATAACCTGCGTATTCTAACAGGACTGCTTACGGGACACTGTCGTCTAAGATACCACCTCAGAAAGATAGATCTGAACCAACAAACGGACTGTCGGTTCTGCTGCGTGGAAGACGAAACTGCTGAACATATACTATGTTCATGCCCCGGCCTGGAAAGAATAAGGTTCAACATATTTGGTTACACTAACCTAGAACCTACTGATTTTAAAAAAATCTCACCCTATACAACCATGAACTTCGTAAGAAGTGCTGGATTGTGCGGTGAACTGTAGCCTCTAGGGGTGAGCCACAATAGACCTACTAAGGGTCGTGGTGGAAGGGCGACCACGCCCCACTCACATGAAACCTAACCTAACCTAACCTAGCTAATTATGTAATTAAATAAAAGTTTTATAGCGATCACAGATTTACAGAGAAAACACGTTTTTAAGAAAATAAACGTATAGCTAGTGAACGAAATACAATTTTTGTTTGTCCGTCTTCTGAAAAAACGTAAAAATCAAATGGTTTACGGACTCTGGAGCATGTGACATTGCCCATGAGAGAAGCATTCGTTTTCTAGATTCTACCGCACTCTTTAGAATGTAACATTCCAAATAAAAGTAACTAATTTTATTATTTTCAAAAAAATACGCTTTCCCAAACAAAACAAATTATTTAAGTACAGTATTCCCTATGAAATTAATTTTATTTAAAAAATAATACAGGTAAAATAATCACTACTCAGTTACAATCAAATCACTTCCAACCTTTGTGTTCAGTCACCGTTTATTTTTCGTTGCTCAGTATGTGGTTGATTTTCGAAAGACATTTCATCTCCAAATTTTTGTTAACACATTAAAGGTCTAGGTACGAGAATCTCTATGGTTGCGTACCTACTTTACAAATTTGCGGAATGTTACTGCAGAAATGACAAGACGTCTACGTCAAAAAACACGCGTATATACAAAGTTAAAGATAACCTCAAGATCAATTATTTTACCCCATTCAATTGAGCAAGATTATTATTCCAGCTTTAGTGGAAACTTCACAAACAAAATTTAATGTCATAGAGTTATCCATATTGTGGCTTAATTTAAAAACAAGCATAACGTATTGCATTTCAAAATCTGGAAGTTATATACATGGTTTCCCAAGTTGCCAGCAACACAGTTCACCACGGGAAAGACCAAAGACTTTGGTTAATTAATCATAAATAGTACTACGCACATCAATCGACTGGTCACAGCAATACCTTTTTTCGGCACTAACGTTTATTTTCACTACCTACGTTAATACGGTTGGTTAAGATTGATGCTTATTGACGTTTATTAGAAACATTATTAGTATTTAAAAAAGGTATTTACAAATAAATAAGTAAAAATAGTAATGTGTGCATTTGTCAGATATCCTGAAAAACAAAAGTAAAACAAAAAGTGCTTAAATTAATTTGATTTTTAATCCTATTACTTTAATTCTACAAATCATTTTAAATATAACCTAAATTTTATTCCTTTTGTTTTTCAAATTGTTTTTATCTTAACCTCGCAAAACGCTTGCCTGTTATCGTGAAAACTTTGGAATAAAAAGTATATAAAAACACCCCCAATATTCTTACATATTTCCTTTTTTCATCGACTACACTTTTGCTTCTTGTTATTTTCAAAAAGATGTTAGTGAAAGCCAGAAATCTGGCCCAATTAGTTTCTTTTCAAAAACGAATCCTTAATTGTAATTGTTGTTAAAGAGCGAGAGAGGGTCTTTTTGTACACCCACATACACTACTCAAAGCTTCGAATATTGATTTCAATATAAATCTGCCGTCATTTATTCTTGTAGACTAGAAACAGATTTTTCTCGTTACCCAAATAAACTGATTCTTAACATTCAGACAGAGTCGACCAATTGCAATAACATTTTTATACTCAGACTCTAATAAGAAATGATAACAATGTGGAAAAACATTTTTACACTCTTTAATTTTGTTGTATTTAAAAAAGGTTAAAATTTGAATTTTTTAAGTTTCAAGTAAAATTTCGTAACCATTTGTGATAAATTTATTAAGTTATTAGACATAATGACTGACCGCCGTTTATGGAACCGTTACAATCCTACGTGGAACAGTAAACATCCACTTGCTTCTTTTCTCTGGCGTCTGATAAATCTCCACATCTGTTTTTGGAGGCTCTAAAAGTCATTATCCATTTTTCTCGAGAAGAATTCTCAATACTTTTTTTTTGCCTTACCAGTGTATAGGTGGCATTTCGTACCCTCTTATAATCATCATAGGCTTCCGGCGTTTTAGTTGTCATATATTTTAGATAAAATTCATTGATTAAGCAATTAAAATTATGTGTTTTGCATAGAGATGAATTAACGAATACATTTCTCTAAACAACTATTCTAACAAAGAGAATTAATGTTAGACAATTTAAAACTCTTACTGTTCAGATTTTTTTGAAAGTACCTACCCAAGTACATTCATGTAAAATTTGATTTGACGAAGTGCTTATTTTTAAAAAACTTTTTGTTATAAGAAATCAAAAAAATTATTATTTCTAAATTATTTTTTATTTAGCAAAACAGTATTACACTAAAGTCACTAAATATAATTCCTCATTCCCCCATAAAAGCTTAATTATAATATTTATTATGCTTGGTTTTATATTTTACACAATTAATAGTTTTTTGTTATGATTATTCCCCTTCGTCGTATTTGTGGTTCCCCTTGCACTACGATTCGATTCGGTAATTAAAATTGACGAGCCTACAATGACAGTCTTAAATTGTTATTGTAACTTTTATTATTAATGCTTTTGTTTACGATTATGCATTGCTGACGGTAGGATACTAGCGACATGTTTGTTTTTAATGATTTAACAAGAGCGCAATTAAAAATATCCTCGTTTTTAATTGATTATATTATAAGAAACCGTAAGCAGTCGTTTAATGGACGTAATGAGGGGGTATTTAGTCATCTTTAACTATTTTGAATGAGTGGTTACTTGTTAATTGACAAGAAAAAGCATTTGTATGCTAATGAGGAACGTAGTGGCCTGGGAACACGAGAAAATATAATGTGAATACCGGATCCAATACCCCAATCTTTGCTTGTTGTATAATGACCCCATTATGTTTAAAAAAATACTGTAATGAAACTATAATTTTTTTAAAATAATTGTTTTTATATTATTTTAAAAATTTTTTTTTATGAATTACAAATATCTTCTTTGTCACTAATTATTTGAAGACTTTTTTTAAAAAAATAATTATTTAGGAGCTACAATCCGATGCACTAGTCGTGAACCACCCTGTATGCAGGATGTATAATATAGTGGCAGTAAAAAAGAGATTGTTTACAATTTTTCTTGAAGCAATCGGCAATATTGCATACGGAGTGGATAGTCATTTACCAATTTCTCAATAATAAATGTTAGTCACAAAACCTTTCGAAATATTCAAAAAAAACTAGACACTTTTGAATATAAAATACTCAAAAAGGTATTTGGACCTAAAAAGTATAGCTGGAGTGACTCGGTTGGATAAAGTAAAGAATAGTGAGATAAGAGAACGCTGTGGTGTAAAAGAAGATGTGGTTACAAAGATAGAAAAAGGAATGCTTAAATGGTTTGGACATGTAAAAAGAATGGATGAAGAAAGATTGACGAAACAAATTTATAAGGCGAGTGCGAATGGACAAGTCGATAGAGGTCGATCTCGGGGAACATATCACGATCAGATCAACATTGTTTTAAAGAAAGACCAGGTCAAGAGTTTTTTATAAGAGCACTAATGAAAGTAGATGAAGCAAAATATTTGTGTAAGAACCGTAGCGGAAGTGGAAGAAAGTGGTATCTACCTACCCCTACGGGAAAAAGGCGTGACTATTTGTATGTATGTATTTTACGACCAAAGCTACTTATATGTTAATGTAGTTACACGCAGGACACAATTACATATCAAAAATATATTATCAGTTTTTTAAAATACTTTATTTGGTATTTTCGTTTTGTATCTTGCATTTTTTAATACTTTGATTTGCAAATTTCACTGTAAAATATAATAGCACTCTTGTGTACAATGCAAAGAAATAATTATAAGGAAAATTGGAAAATACTATCACGAAAAATACCATGCCAGAATCATACTTGAAATTGTCGGCTTAAAATCCATCGACAGCGTAGAGTGATACTTCTAGTCGTTTGTTAATATTCGATGGTGAGAGCTAGTTTATTACAAAAATACTCAACACCCTGTATCTCTATAACGACAAAACTTATCACACATGTTTTTCAGTCTTAAAATTGAATAACGAATCAGCCACAATAATATTTCAAATTATTTTGGAACCACACGGTATATATGTAAAGTAAATTAAAAGTGCTTTCCTACAGTATACTTTTTATTGTTAAAAATTGAACGGTATTAAAGTTCAAGCTAGCTGCAATAACTATGTTTCCCATGATAAATTATCCTTTGTAAATAATTCTTTTTAAACTATCTTGGATCAACAAATATTTTGAATGTTAGACTACTTAAATTTTTAATTACCGAGTAATTAATATTTAATACATATTGCGAATAAAAAAACGCTTCAAATGGCCACACACACAATTTTCTTGTTATACAAAAAAAGATAAAATTTGTCAACGTTTAAGAAACCGTCATCTCTGGTCCCACAGGATTGTGTAATAATGGCAAATATCGGTTAACCTTGGTCCTTTGATCTCTTTCACGAAATAAACGTAGTATTTTCAAACATCACTATTCTTCGTACCTCATAAATGTCATCCTAGCTATTTTCGGTAACTATAAATTCAGACTTTTGCAATGAAGCGGTCGACAATGGTAGCCTCGAGGAACAAAAAGAACTAAATAGAATAAGAAGAAGAATGGCGCACTGTGGGCGTAAACGGGATATGGGAGGCACGTAATAATTTCGGAGCTTGGAACGTTTAATTTTAGAATTAGAGAGATCCATTCCTTTACAGAAGATTTTTAAATTTATTTCGGTTCTCTGTTTTGTATGATTACCATATCGATTTTCGATGCAGTCATTCAATTCGTGCTCTTAATTCTTCAAGCTCGTGAGAGATTTAAAATTTTCTTCGCTAACCGTTTACTCATGATCTTTAAAATCTTTATTTTTTTTCATACTTTCTAGTAAATATACTTACCCTGTACTGATTTGTGGCCGGTAAATCAAGCATTACAGTGTCTGATACCTTAATAAGTTACCCAGCCTTGTTATAGTTATTAGGGAACAAATTTTTTTAGGTTAAGTAAGTCAGTCCCTCACAAGAGATTTTCAAAACCTTGGTTACGCTTTTATAAACAATTAATAAGGACTTTCGTGGTATTATAAATAATAATAATAATCCCCCCAATTTAATATCGACAGGTTTTGTGATTTTTTTTTCATTATATAAATTCAATTAAAATTGTTATTATTATCTAACTATACGTATTCTTAAGATTATTTTAGTGTTTACAAATGAATATAAAATATCTGCAACAATGATTATGTGCTTTGTACATGATTGCACATTTATTTTTACATTTCTGCAAAGATAAAAGAGAGCCTTGATATCACTTATAAGGTACTAATAGAACAATTATTATGATAATACTCGCTTTACAAGTAGTGATAATGATTTTAATTTCCTCAATACTATAAGTTTTATCTATTATGCTAGCATGAACTTTTTTAACAGTAAAAAGCTCTGCAACAAATTGCATGATTTGATTCCAAGGCAGTTTTTCCCGTTTTAATTATTTTATTATCGTCAAAAACTCGTTAATGGATGAATTATCGAGTGCATGTTTTAGTCATTCTGTAAGTAATATTTTATTATATAATAAACACAACCTTATTTACGTTTAATATAGTTTTACGAAGCTTAGAACAATCTATAATGTTTCCATTGTCTTTTCGAAACACCAATTATTCATGTTATTTAAGTACACAACGATAACTACGATATTAAATTTTGTAATTTTGTACGAAAATTTAACTGGATTTTTAAGTTATTATTTCTACTGTTTTTCTATTTATAATAAAAAATGTTAAGTAAACATAATTATACTTAAAAATAATAATTTTATTTATATAAAAATAAAAATGTAAAAAAAATCGACTGTTTTTCGCCCGTATTTCAATACCCGATTTATTAGTATTGTCCATTTTAACACGGATTTTTATTTCGTAACAGATTTCGGCCAATAAAAAAACCGAATTTTTATTACAAAACTGATTTTCGGCTTAGAAACACGTACTCAGGAATAATCAATGGTACCTTTTCACATAGTTGTTTGACATTTAATTTTTATCGAAATTCAATCACGACGCTTCAAAAGTATAAACATGTCGAGTAGTGAAGAATTATCTTGTACACCACCGGAAATTTCTGATAAGCAAAAAGTGTCTGAGAAAATTTAGATCAAACGAAACCAAAAAAATCTGTATAATTACAAAAGATATATCATCTTTTTCGGAAAATGCGTTGTCAGTTTAATTTGAAGAACTTGCAAATAAACTCAAATCTATAACGTTATGGACACACTATTCCATATTAAAATTAATGCTGAATATAAACCATCAAAAATATGCAAGATTAGATGCTTTTTTTAAATCGAAATTCTGAAGGAGGCAAAACTGTCACATTGCACTATTAATAATTTATATGTCCATAAAAAAGGTTGATACTAATAATGTATTTTCTCTTTAGTAAAAATGTTAGCATCTGTTGGAATGTAGATATTTTAAAGTGAATACTTGTTTTTATTTTATTACATATTGTTCGTGAAAAAAATAGTGTATGCAAAGATCATGTAATGGCTATTAATACATAATCGTTGATTAAAATACCATTTTTTTAAAAATTATTTACCTTTACCTGTCGCTGTAAAAGTTAGGGAATAGTTATTATGAATTAATGCCAAGAAAGTCCTTATTTATTGTTTATAAATGCCTAATCAAAATTTTAAAAATCTCTTGAGATTTCAATGCAATTTATTTTTGTTTGAAAAACCGTACATCGCGTGACTACTACGGTATTCCATTATAATAAGCTATGAAAAATAATAAGGAATATGCATGTGATTCAAACAAGGGTAAAATATTTTTCTAAATAAACTTTTTTCTTCGTCTTCTTCTTCTTACGTTAGGACTAAGTCCTGTATTTATTAAACTTTATTACTTAAGAATTATGCCTCAATTAATATTTTTAATCAAGCAAGAAATTGTTTTTTAAAAAGTGCGAAAATAATATGGGAAATTCAAACATTTAAAAATCGACGTCATTGGGCAGAGCGAATGTGACGTAAAAAGTCCCTATCAGCAAATGTCAATAACATCGAGTATCCAGTGAGTCTAAGTAGTTGGGCTAGGTATTTGGTATTTGCTTAGAAGTTTTTGTAATTCATTCAGTTTTATTAAGCACATGTAGAAGTAAAATTATATTTATTTTAAAAGGAATAACTCGAAAAACTTTGAGAAATGACTGAAAGTGGTTTTGTGAAGATGATTTGCCAAAAATGGATATTTAACATCAAATTCTGATTTCACGTCCGTTGAAATCAAAGAAGTAAACAAACACTAAGGTAATTACGTATTATTTATAATGTTTATTTTGTCTTGCATACATTTACTTACCAATTCTTCTTCAATTACCTTTTCACTTGTTTGTTTGTTTGTTGTCATATACTAATTACGTCACACCAAGCGCGCCAAATTTCCCGTGCTGGTCGGCTATTTTTAACTTTGTTTATAACAATTTAATTTTTTTTTAATTATTATGATCAATAATCATTTGTAGTAACAATATTTAATTGTAATAATAATGTTTAATTATTACTAACAATAATTTTTCACTGGTTTAGCGTCTTCAATACTATTCTATTAATACTGATACAAGTTTAAAATTCTCCAATTCCTATTTTTGTTTTCAAAAGATCTTAAAATTCTGTATTAAAAATAGTATAATTTATAAATTGTAAAATTCAGGTAGTTTACCATTTTTTTCAGTTTTTTTATTCTCCATAAAAAACAGCTCGACCGATTTTGCTGAAAATCTAATCAATTTTAGATTGCTTAATTATGCATCAAATGCAATTGGTCCCACGTCGATATCATTTTTTGTTCTCGAGTTAATCGAGACGAAAAATAATTCCGAACGCACATACGAACATACGTACATACACAAACACAGACGTCAACTTAAAAACTATTGTATTCGACTCTGGGGACCTTTAAATGTGGAGATATGTCAAAATACGGGATTCGCAATATCGGACCCATTACTATAACTTCCCACTGGGAAGTTAATACATGCATATTCCCTATTTCTATAACATCGTTAAGATGATACGTTTGTTAAATTGCCATCTTATATTTCTTAAATTTTAATAAATACAATATTTTTTTATTGTTAATAAAGATTAAGACAGTATAAAATATAATAAACGATACAGGTTCAGTAGGTGTTATTGTTGTCTATATTCCTAAAACATTTCTTACTGTAACAGGTCACCAACCGGTCTTATAACGTTAATAACTATTTCTTATGTAGTTCTTAAAGTATTTAAAAATCACCAGCAGTTTAACCAATTTTCTACAAGAAGTCTTTGATGAAGAAAATTCAAAGGTAAAGAGATGGCCGTTGTCTTCTGTCCATAAAAATATAAAATTTTTATTATTTTATAGACATAAAAGCTCATAACCATTTTGGTCAATTAAAATCTTTAATTTATGTGAATTCCTTCAAACCAGTGTATCCGATTGCATGTTTTAATTTAACTTATGATTTTCATCCTCAAATTTACGATAATGTTTAACGGTTATAGTGCAGTTAAATTGTCATATGAATGCAAATTTGCAATAAAACGGTAATTTTTTGAAATATTTCGTTAATTGTGCATTATTTAGGACGTTATAATGAGACAAGAATTAAAATTTTTAAAATTATGTACAGTTTTTTTTATTGTATGATATCTACAATTTATTGTACGGCTATCGAGTCCTCTTTATTTCTTTGTTGTACCCATTTTTGCACCTTTTTTTTCTAATCTCCTTCTTTAATTCTTGATATTTCTTTAAAAGCTATCAAAATGTAAATTTGCAAATATCTATTGTGGATATGAGTTAACATTAACATGTACGTACCTTAATTACAGAAGAATCTCAAAATTTTCTGTTTAAGGCAAAACAATTCTAAAGTACTTTTTGGAAAGCGTCTTCATTTCCCAAGTTGCTTAACATTTAGAAAAGAGCATTAACCTGATCAACAACTAGGGTTTGACAAAGAATCTTTGTTCATTATTCCATGGTGACGGGTTGGAACATATTTTTTTTTATTATGATTGCAGAAACCGTGCGTAACAAGAATGTGGTACAAGAATGCGTTAGTCGCTATCTCTCTTCTTCTACGTTTACTTCCTGCAGAGAGAGGAAAAGAGAAAGCTTAATCCGACTGAACCAATCATAAAACGTCACTTGAATTTGAATTTGGCGGGAATAATTTATATTACGTGATTGGCTTGTATAATCATTGGGTTATAAAAACGTAAACGTCTAAAAACATTGCTTACTTAGACTTTTAAATAGGTCTTGAGAAGTAATTGAGGTGTACAAAAGTAATTTAACCTAGTGTATAACAATATGCGGTAAGTTAATAATATGTTTAAATATAAAAACTTAAAATTAATAATAGATATCATATTATACATTTTTGTAATATGTAATATGTTGCCATGGCAAAACTTTTATTTGTTTAACTTGTAGTTTTACTAAAGGCAATTTTATTTGAGCTTTAGTTTGTTAAATAGTAGTATTAATTTTTTTATTTAATATTTGGGCAAAAAAATGTAAAGTATCCTAAGGTTTTTACATAAATAAAAAATTAATATTATAAAAAAAATTCGGTTCATTTGCTAATATTTATAACTATAAAAGTTGATTAGTAACTTTTAACATATCAGTTAGGTACTAAGGCTCACCTTACCTACTTATATCTATTGTTATTTAACATTAACTTACATATTTATCGAAAAGCGTTAGGAACTTCGTTCTTACCGGGTTTCCCATGACACCACACGGCTTGTTTTTATTATCTTCAAAGAGCTTCTACCTTCCTTAGCAGCATTTTTTGGCACTAGGTACCAACAGAACCCCAAGATACTTTAGAAATCTAACAAGCAAAACTATTTTTAATGACCCCAAGATTTTTCTAATCCTTGTGTAAGGTATCAACTTCCAAAGTTTTTAATATCCAGGATATACAGATCAAAACCTGATACTGAAAAGATGGAGACAGTATGTTTCGGAACTGTTTGACGACAACAGAAATCAAGAGCATGGAATGGATGTAGTGTTCACTGGTCCACCTATCAGCAAAAAAAAGTAGTAAAAGCCCTAAAAACGAAAAAGAATGGCAAAGCACCGGGCCCTGATGGTCTGCGAAGTGAGATAGTAAAATTGCTAGGCAATAGGGAAATAACAATGATAACAAAACTCTTTAACACAATATACAATACGGGCATTATTCCAACCGACTGGCTGAGGTCAACTTTTGTTACAATCCCTAAGAAAAACAGAGCTACAAAATGTAGTGACTACCGTACCATCAGCTTGATGAGCCACCTCCTTAAAGTATTCTTGCGTATTATTTATTCGAGAATATATCAAAAATTAGAAGAGAGCATCGGCAAAACTTTGGATTTAGATCAGGATTGGGAACGCGTGAAGCGCTCTTTGGAGTTCAAGTACTAATACAGCGCTGTATTGATGACAAAGATATCCGCTTGATAGGTAATTTTTCTTGGCACCAGTCTGCCAAAGTCAGAATTAACGGTCACCTGACGGAAGATGTTAAAGTAAAAAAAAGTGTGAGACAAGGATGTATATTGTCTCAACTCCTTTTAAATTTATACTCTGAAGAGTTATTTGGGCAGACCCTGGGAGATATGGATTTGGGAGTTGTGATAAATGGACAAATTCTCAATAACATAAGATACGCGGATGACACCGTAATACTCGCGCAGTCCATCGATGATCTACAGAGACTTAATAATAGGGTGACTGAAACTTGGGAAGTATTTGGTTTAAAAATAAACACGGCAAAAACCAAAAACATGCTAATAAGCAAAGGAGTTCATAATCAAGTTGCTAGTGTCTACGTCATACGTAAATGAGGATGATTAGAGCATAATCTTTCCAGTTCTTTTGTATGGAGTCGAGAGCTAGACATTAACAGAAGCCACGCTCAAACGTCTACAAACTTTCAAGATGTGGTTGTACAGGAGGATGCTAAGAGTAAGTTGGGTGGAAAAGATCACAAACGAGGAGGTGATAAAAAGATAAAGATACAGAAGTGGTCAATATTGTTAAACAATGAAAACTTGAATATTTCGTACATATCATGAGACACCCAGAAAAGTATGACGCCCCGGCAGACAAAGAACTTCCTGGCTCAAAAATCTCAGACAGTGGTTTGGTCTTACCACTATACAACTTTTAGTTAAAAGATCATGGCACCTACAAGAAGAAGGAGGTGTAATAGGAAAATTTCCAGTAATGTAACCTAAAAGTCAGAGATACATTTAGGTGGATATGTTTTCCCAGTGACTCCTACTCATGTGTTATAAACCGTTTTTTTAGCATTGTTTTTATATTCAAATTAATTTTCAATAACTTATAGTTAGAGTAAAAAGACACAAATTTTTTAATTTAAAAATCAAGTAAAATTTCAAGGTATATTTAAAAAGCAATTTTTATAAACTAAGTGTAGAACCATTATTTTAAGCGCATTGTTAAATTTAATTTTATATTTAAATAAATAGTTTCTGAGCTAACAACCAAAAGCGATGTTTGCTTGTTGTAATTTATTAAGACTGTGTCAAGGTAAGTTATTTTTTTGCAACGTTCAATTTAATCAAAGAAAAATATAATCAAATAGTTATTTGTATGGTTATAGTGAATGCAAACAAAAACAGTAGTAAACTTCTACAAATATTTGAAGCATATCTGTTTGTTATCCCCACAACATTGTTTGTTGAATAAACAAACAAGTTTCTATAACCAACATTGTACGTAATGTAACGAAATTTATAGCCGTACTAATAAAATAAAGAAAATTATAAATATTTTTTCTATGGAATAAAAATCAGATCGCATTAAAAAATTAATTTTATTTTAGATTTTTTTCACACAGAAGCCCAAAAATTCGAATAAAATATAAATAAAGACAAGGCAAGCTTTAACTACTTAGGAATATAGAGGGGACAAATTAAGAAAGATAAGATAAAAAAAGGGAGACTAAAAGAAAACGAAACTCTTAGCATAAACAGGATATTATTAAAATCTACATCAATTTTCAAAAAAACCAAGGTACAAATCTACAAGACTTTGACCAGACCAGCCATTACTTACACCTTAGAAAAAAAGATCTAAACTTACTAGAAAGGAAAATAGTGAGAGAAAAACTTGAAACAAACTTAACAAGAGATAAAGAAAGAAGATTAAATAGCAACATAGAAAACGAAAAGGAACTAGAAACAACAACCATAAATAAAAAAAATATCTAAATACTAAAAAAAAATACTTTAAACAATACTTGTACCAAACAAAACAAGAGATGAAAAAAGAAGATTAAATAGCAACATAGAATTAGAAAAGGAACTAAAAACAACAACTATAAATAAAAAAAATATCTAAAAATACTAAAAAGGAAAATACTTTGAACAATACTTGAACCAAACATAACAAGAGATGTAAAAAGAAGATTATATAGCAACATAGAAATAAAAAAATAGATGAAGAAAATATAGCCGATACATAAGCAAGGATACTAGAAAGGATGGGATACATTACCAACAAAAACCATAAAGATATTAACGTGTTTCATTAAGAAAGAGAGTAAGAGAGCCACAAATTAAATGGTGGGATTAAGTAGAGAAACATATTAAAGATTTAAAAAAAATCAGAGACTGGAATTGCAGAGACAAAAGAAAATTAAAAACCATAAAAAAAGACCAGGACAGATAAAAGATTATACACTGCTGATATAAGAGGAGTAATCCATCTCGTCATTAGTATCAGTACAGATCCTAATTTTTGAGCTAGCCATAATCCTTCGGGATTGAAGCGCCATGATGATGATGATGATTAGATTAGAGTAAATTAATTCTAAAACGTGATTTAGTTATCAGATAAAGTTTTGAATAGCAAGAAAAAACTCTTGTGCGTTTTATTATCAAAATATCCTACTCACAAATAACCGTGTCTGTTGGGAAGTCCTTTATACGGTAGTCCTGGTAATCCTTATATGCACACATAAAGAACACATATTATCATGGCTTTTTGTAAATGTTTGCAATAAAGATTTGCCAATTTGGAGGAATTCTTTGTTATCCTTGTTCACTGATTAGCTCAATAGCCCTCTTTTGGATACAGCCCAGCAGGTTAAAAAAATTATGACGACGCAGCTTTGATCTTGCAAAGAATACATTATTATTTTTTATTATAGTAGTTACATAAAAATCAATCAAAAATTAATTACTTCATGATCTTTTATGAATAGTTAAATTATTAACTGATTAGATCTTCCTCTCATAAAAAAAATTATTTTTTTTAAATTTTGTATCAAATAATTGTACATTATGTTTGTGAAAATTATCTTTTTTTGTTGTTACTAAATAACTTGATAAGTAGAAATGATAGAATTAAAATAGGAAAGTTGGAATTAAAGCAAGAATCCTGTTCATGCACCATTTTTAACCAGGTCACACTGTGTGATACGTTTAAGATTCTCAAGAGAACATGCTAATTGGAATGTGAATAACAAGGCTTATGTCCTTTTACAGATGAGTCTACCGACGAAAATATAAACGATTTGCACAGTGCCCCAAAAGATTAGTTAGGAATATTGGTGGTGACTTCGTTATGATATAGGGAGGCATCTATTTTGAAGTCAAACAGAGAAACAGAGATAGTATTTCGCAGTGGATACCTGACTACTGATAAGTATATTGGAGAGGTTGTTAAAAAAATTTGGCACTGCTTGTTCCAGCTATTGGTTTAAATTTGGTTCTCATTAATAACACTCGCTAACAATTGATAAAAGAACAACCTAGTATCTTTAGGAAATAGCATTCAAGTTTTAGAATTACTAATAATAATTCTAGACTTAAACCATATAAAACATATTTGGGACCTCCTAGAACGACGCATAAGTTCATGTAAAAATTTCATTAAAATGTTTCCAGTTGTTTCGACAAAATCGTAATAACAAGTCACCTCTTTTTAAAACACCCTGTATACAGTGTGTTAGTAAATAAGTGCGACAAACTTCAGGGAGTGATTTTGCATAAAAAAATAATGACAGTTTGCTATATAAACGTATGTCCGCAAATACTTCGTTTTAGAGATACAGGGTGTTGAAGTTTTTATTAAAAGCTGACGATTTATTTATTGTTCTGAAACCGAGATATGCAAATAAAATTTGGTGGGTTTTAAGAGGTAGTTATTGCGCATTTTTTGACATGCAATTGAGAATTTTATGTTTATTTTTGGCGCGCATACGGGTAATGATCCCAATTTTTTTAAACAAAAAAATGGTACGCCACTGAGATATTTCAAACTAAAAAAATGTTTAAATTTTTCGGTAAATTTGTGACAAAAAATCTTTCCTGTTTTTTTTTTCGTATAGGGCGCCGTTTTTATGAAAAAAATGAAACATCTTTTCTTCTTTAATACATTATAAAGAACTATCTGATACAATAACATTAAACCAGATATCTCTGAAAACGAAGCATTTGCGGACATATGTTTATATAGCAAACTGTCATTATTTTTTTATGCAGAATCACCCCCTGAAGTTTGTCGCACTAATTTACTAACACCTTGTATATGAACGACAAGCGTCGTTGATTTTCTACTGCTTATTTTATTCGTTTGAAACAAAGAATGTAAAATATCAGACCATTTGTAAAGAATTGTTTGTAGTTAGTTTTTAAATTTCAAAGAACTAATACTTACCTTTTATTGTTTTTAAAAAAAAAACTTCTCAAACATGTAAAAAAGTTTTTGCGTCCAACAAGTCCACCATCAACCGATTGATGATTAATAATTTTTTTGTTAGCGTTGTCACCAGTCCCCATAAAACCTGTAACATACAATGAACGAAAATTAACGAATGTTTTTCCAAAACACAAATGACAAGATCGCTATCGAACCCGCCCCACATCTGCTTCCATCATTTTCATCAAAAACAAAGTTTTTATCGCGATTCCCGATCGCACACCTTTATAGAAAAACTACTGTAAATGGCACGCCTAAACCGTATATCACCAGTGACACCACATCTGCTATTTCTAAGACCTTTACTCTGTAACCCCCTCGGCGAACGTCATAATATTCCTTTCTACCCCCTAGGAAGTGCATTATACCATGTCCACGGTGGTTAAGTGAAAAGGTCCACAAACATGAGTTTCATATATACATATATTCTTGGATGTTGTGTAAGTCTTGGACTTTTATCTCTTACTGGTAGGTAAATTATGGGTCTTTTTCATAATTGAGTTATACACAAAACGATTGTTGTGTTGTGGGCATATCCGTGGTTGATGGGAGTGTTGGGTAATTTGGAAATATTAATATTAGAAATTCTCTGATATTCTCTCGTGGACGCATGCGGTTCAAGATGAAAAATTCAATGTATCTTGGAGACAATGGGTAATTTGTTGAAGTATAAAATTTAAATTTTAATTTTATTCTCGAACTAAAATGACCGTAACGGTATTTAATTCCCTCTATAAATCATACTGAAACGTGTTTACTCTTTCATTTTTAATCCTTTATATTTTAACGTTAGCCATTCGCCTTTTTCCTAACACCATGTCTAAAGTATGTCACCGTACAACGTGGTGTTTCTTTATTAACTGAACCATCCGACGGATAAGGATACAATTTAGTTAATAGTGCAGGAATGCAGCATTGGTTAAATAGTAGGTGATAGTTTTTTAAAATGAACAAAATAAATTTTATATCTACTTACTTACTCCCAAGGAAATTTAAAGCCTATTATACTTTTTGTCAGAAAAAGATATGACGGAAATCTTACAGCGGATTGAAATATACAGTGAAGAAGATGATCTTAAACTTAATCGGTTAAAGAGCTGTATTTTGGTAGTAGATAGTGCAAACACCCTACCGCGACATTTTGAAAATATTCGGGACATACCAAGAAGAACTGAAGATATTTTCCTCGGGGCACGCGTATTTCGTACACCGGTAACTGCGAAGAAGAGGTGAAAAGAAGAATAGAGATGGCAAAATCGGCATTATTTCAACTGACCAAAATTTGGAAAGATCACCATATCACAAAAAAAACAAAGAAACGGTTGTTGAAGCTTTTGAGATGATTTGCTACCGACGCATGTTAAGAATTCCTTGGACTGCGCCAACCTCTTCATTTTAGAAGAATTAAATATTGATACCAACCAGCGACTACTACCGACAATTCAATGTCATATACTACGCTTTTTTGGTCACGTAATCATACGAAGTGGGATGGAAAAATTGTGCATATAAGGCAAAGTCGATGGTAAAAAAAGAAGGGGTCGGTCACCTGTAAGATTCATAGATCAAATAAAAGTCTCACTAATCTTTCTATGACCGGGGTGATGGGAACAGCAAAAGACAGGGAAACATGATGTGCGGATATCAACTCTGAGTAACATGAGGGGTCACGATTCTCGGAATCGAGTTACGACTAAGAAGAAGAAGAATACTTTTTGTTCCGCAGATTTTTCTCCTCCAAATTTTCCTCTCCTCTACCTCTTATACAGTTATGTTGATTTGGTTCATATCTTTTTTATTCTGATCTTTCCATCTTAGTTTAGGGCGAGCTAGTTTTTGTGTTCCCGTGATTTGTGCTTCTCTCAGATACTTCTGATTAAATTTTCACTATTTGTTCTTAATACATGTCCTGTCAATCTATTTTTACGACTTTTAATATTGGCAATAAAATCTGACACATTAAATAAATCTTTTATTTTTTTATTTTTTCCCTTTTTTTTTAAATTCCGTACTGAGATACTGGTCCAAATACCATTCTGAGTATTTTATATTTGAAAGTGTCTAGTTTACTTTCGGATGCTTTATATAATATCCACACTTAAGAACGATAAAGTAGGACTGTCGGATGATTGTCTTAAAGATTCGGTAATTTGTGGTACTAGATAAGATTTTATTTAACAGCAATTTATGTACCGACAAAAAAATAAATTAACTACAAGTCTGCTGATTATGTCGTCGATTTCTTCTGTTAAAGTATTTGTGATTGTAACCCCCAGATACTTGAAATAATAAAATAAACAAAAATTATGTTCTTCTACTTGTATTTTCCTGCTGTCTGTGTTGTACTTACTATTTTCATATATTCTTTTTTAACTGCTAACATTTAGTCCAATTTTTATTTCGAGAAGAATTGGGTCTTCTCTGCTATCTGTCAGTAACGCAATGTCATCAGTGAAAGCTAACATGTTTGTGGTGGGTCCAATATTTACACCTTTATCTATTTCTTTAGTTTTTTTTAGGTTTTTTTTAAAGGAATATTTCTTCTTCTTAGTCTAACGTCGAGAACGACGTGTAGTGATCACAAGTTAATGTCAGGTGTTATTATTCAGGACCCTTTTTACAGTCTCTCGCCATCTCCCACGGTCAGCAGCAGTTCTAATGGCTTCCACTAGTGGACGCTCGGTTACTTTTGATACAATGTCTGTCCATCTAGATGGGAAGCGTCCGAGTTTCCTTTTGCCAAGGGGTTTGCCCTGGACAATCAGTGTTTCAATGTTGTCGTGACGAGTTATATGTCCGAAGAAGTTCAGTATTCGCGCTGATGTCAAGCTACTGAGACGGTTTGATGGTCCAATCTCGTTCAGAACTGACACATTGGTACGATGTGCCGTCCACGGTATTCTTAGCATTCTTCGCCATACCCACATTTCAAAGGCGTCGACCCAACGCCTGTCGGCTGCCTTCATAACCCATGTCTCGGAAGCGTACCAGAAAATGGACCAGTGATTTTTTGATATTGATGGATATATCGATCTTTTCAAATTTTATGTAATTGGCTCATTGCTGTTCAGCCAAGTTGAATACGACGGCGGATCTCCATCTCGCAGCTGCTGGAGGAGTCGATAAGGGCACCGAGATAAACACACTTCACCACTTAACAGTTGGCAATGTGATGTGGTCTGTTAGCTGTCTTATCCGATCTATCAACTATCAATACTTTAGATTTGGCATAGTTGATTTTTAGACCATACTCTTTTGATGTTCTCTCGAGTCGTTGTATCAACTCTGTAAGTTCTTCTGCTGAGTTAGCTTTCAGAAGAGTGTCGTCAGCATATCTATGATTTGAAATTTTTTTCCGATTTATGGCAAAGCCTCCTTCCCACTCACTAAGTATCTCTCTCATTAAACATTCCGTATATATTAAACAAGAAAGGTGATAAAATACACCCCGTCTAACTCCCATTTTTGATATCTGCTGTTCTGGAAATACGATTGTCAATTTTGACGACTGCTCTACTTTGTTCATATAACTTTTTTATGAGATTTACCAGATAAGTAGGTACTCCCGCAACGCAAAAGATCTTTCACAATTTTGACCATTTTACATTGTCGAACGCTTTTTCGTAGTCGACAAAACACATATACATGGGTGCATAGTATTCCCTGGCCTTCTCCATAGGTATTCGGACGTTTAGTATTTGTTCTCGTGTACCTCGCCCTTTGACAAATCCTGACTGTTTAGGTGCTATTTGGTAATCGAGGAAGTGGACCAACCGAGATCGAAGAACATACAGCATTATTTTGCTCGCATGTGAGGAATATACTGAATACTAAAAAAGATAATCCATCCCCTTGTCTAACACCTGAATTGACGTGGAAAACTTCGGTGTATTCTTCAACTATGACTGATTTGAATCAAATTTTTCTTTGTTTAAATGCTTAAGTAGGGCCATTATTGCTTATTGCTTGTTTTGGACTCACTCAAATATTTGCAAGAATCTTTAATATTTAGAGGATCACAAAAGTTGATCTTTTCTTTTATAGATATTGTAAAAAAGTAATTGGCGTTTTGCGTAATGACTTTATTTTTATTTATTTCCGTACCCTATAGTACCTATCGTTACATTTTCGTCGTCTTTAGAAGCTTACGAATGTGTCTACGAGGGCAGTTTGATAAGTCAGTGACTTTTTGAATTTCCCGCGCAGTTACTCCAAATGCAACAGTGCTGCCGTCAACTATAATCTAGTGGGCAACTTTTTAATTTTGAGGAAGCTACGTCGTGCATATGGTGTTTGATAGCCGTTCAAAGCAGACAACCTCGTGAATTTTTACGAAAATGGAAAAAAGTGAATTTCGTGTGCTGATTAAGCATTACTTTTTACGTAAAAAATCCATCACTGAAACTAAGGGAAGACTTGATAAATACTACGGGGACTCGGCACCATCAATTTCAATGGTTAAGAAGTGGTTTAGAGAGTTCCGTTGTGGTCGTACCAGCACTAGTGACGCTGAACGTCCAGGTCGCCCAAAAGAAGTGATCACGCCGGAAATCGTCGATAAAATCCATGAAATGATATTGGATGATCGGAGAATGAAAGTGCGTGAGTTGGCTCATGCTGTAGGTATCTCAACTGAACGGGTACATAATATTTTAGACGAATATTTGGAAATGAAAAAACTCTCTGCGAGATGGGTGCCGCGATTGCTTACACTCGACCATACGCGCAATCGTGTGACCACTTCAAAAGAGTGTTTAGCGATGTTCAGCCGTAATCCGGAAGAATTTTTGCGCCGATTTGTTACTGTGGATGAAACATGGATTCATCACAACACGCCAGAGACAAAGGAACAATCGAAACAGTGGGTTGCTCGGGGTGAACGTGGACCAAAGAAGGCGAAACAGAGTCTGTCAGACAACAAGGTTATGGCCACAGTTTTTTGGGATGTACGCGGTGCCACATCGATTACCTTAAGGAAGGTAAAACGATCACCGGCGAATATTATTCAAAGCTTTTGAACAGATTCAACGTTGATTTGAAGCAAAAACGGCCGCATTTGGCGAAGAAGAAAGTGCTGTTCCATCAAGACAATGCACGTGTGCACACTTGTCTAGTCACGATGGCCAAAATCCACGAATTGGGATACGAACTGCTACCCCATCCAGCATATTCTCCAGATTTAGCCCCCTGAGACTATTTTCTGTTTCCAAACCTAAAGAAATGGCTGGGCGGTAAGAGATTTGAGTCGAATGAAGAAGTCATTACCGAAACAAACGCGTATTTTGAGAGCTTTGAAAAAACCTATTATATGGAGGGAATAAAAAAATTAGTAAAACGCTGGACTAAATGTATCGAGCTAAAAGGTGATTATGTAGAAAAATAAAATGTTTATTTGCGGAAAAAAATTTGTTTTATTTAAAAAGTCACTGACTTATCAAACCACCCTCGTAGTTAACTGTCCCTTTTAAAAAAACACTATTTCAGTTATACATTAAAATTGGCAGGTATACATAAATATTCGAATACGGAGTATATTTTCGGACCACGTCTGCATGGTTGCTAGTATTAATATAAACAATAATTACGTTTTTCTTAATTTTGTTCTAGGAATAAATATTATAAAGAAACGTGCTTGATTAAATTATTATTTCACACATTTGACAAAAAATAAGTGTACGTAACACGCCTGTTTACGTCTCATTCTGGATTCTTTTTAAAAAAAACAGTATTTTTTGGACTTGTTACGTAAATGTAGCATTTTTAATTTACGATGAAGACACGCGATGTTGTTTCGTGATTTTTACGTTGCCCTCTAGTGAAGGTGTATTCAATCCATATTTTGAAACAATGGGGATACTTTAAAAGCTCTGTCATCGGTACTTCCATAAACTATCGACTGATCTGTAAGCAAACTTACACCGTCATGCACCAATCAATAATTAATCATTGAGCTTTAAGCTCTCATTCGAGAATCACGTTTAACACGATGATGTGGCGATTTTTTTTTAAATAAATGCCCATCAAAAGTCAATAACTAATTAAGCTAATTAATTAATGAATCGGTGGATTTCTCAATTGAAACTTACCCGCAGGATATGGGCAGTAATTGAAAGTTATTTAAATTACTGAAGCCAATTAATGCAATCGGGTTTAAAGGTCAGCAGAAGATAAAAAGTATTGCTGACAATAAGGCAGAGATTGCATCTTGTTCACGGGACTTCGAGTAGTAAGAATAAACACTCGTTACTACCATCACGATTTACTAAATTTAAAATAATTGTAAAAGTTTGAGAGTCCAAGATTTTATTTAGCTAGATTACATTTACATTTCATGACAAGGATGTTTATATTCACAATATAAAATTACCCAAAAAATTAATTTTTTTTTATGTCCGTTTATCGAGTTCTTTTCGGTATCCGAGTTTTGATACACAGAACTGTCGGATTGTGCAGAAAGATGTCTTCCTTTGCTTTGTTGACTATGAAAAAGCATTCGATAGAGTTCAACACGAAAAATTAATAAATATATTGAGAACAACAGATGTAGATTAAAAAGACATTCGCTGTATTCAAAATCTGTACTGGTATCAAACGGCGCACATAACAACAAATGAAATAAATACCCAAGATATAGAAATAAGTAAAGTAGTTATACAGGGGTGCATATTATTACCTTTGTTTAATCTATATTCCGAGGCCATTTTCAATAAAGCTTTGAAAGATAAAGACATGGGAATTAAACTTAATGTAGTATTCGTCAAGAACATAAGATATGCGGTTGACTCATTCATATTAGCCGATAGTAATGAAGATTTGCAACGGATGATTAATCAAATGAACACCATAAGTAATAAATATGGACTCAAAATAAATAGCAACAAGACAAATTTACAAGACATTAGTTCGACCAGTAATAACCTATGGGAGTGAAAATTCGACACTCACGGTACAAGATCAGGAGAAGATAAGAAGGTTCGAACGTAAAATAATCAGAAGAATATATGGAGCAGCCAGAATCAACGAAGCAGAATGGCACATTCGCAACAACCGGGAAATAACAGAGATCCTGAACGGTGAAAAGACACTGTGAAATTTATAAAATCCCAGAGACTCCGTTGGTTTGGACACGTTCAAAGAATGGAAGACGCCAGGATACCAAAGAAAATTCTAAACATTAAAATCTATGCTACCAGGAAAAGAGAAAGACCACGGCTCAGATAAATGGACCAAGCACTGGGTGACCTTAGGGCAACGCGGATATCCGGCTGGAGAACCAAAGTCAAGGACCGCAATGCTTGGAGGCGAATTGTGGAGGAAGCAAAGGCCCACACCGGGCTGTAGTGCCCATTGGTAAGGTAAGGTAAGAATAATTTGTTTAGATTTTCAGTATTAAAAAATTTGTGAGAAGATAAACAATTTTGTGCAGTATTTGTGACAGATTTTCGTAAAAAGAAAGCTTATTAATTGTTTTATTTTTAAAATTAATACTTTTTTTCTAGTAGACTGTCTAATTTTTGGTATACCAGTTATGCAGTGGCCACCAAAAATCCAGGATCTCAATCCGATCGAGCATTTATGGAATCACTTTAAGAAAAATGTAAAACGCATAAATGCTGTGATCCGAAGTAGACGAACCAACACATGCTACTAATGTCGCACTTACATAATTAATTTTGTTGCTGGTATCCTATTTACATCATCATTTATTTTTATTCAACATTACAATTTTGTTATTAAGTCTAAAGAATTATTTTAATTCCAATTTGATAACTTTTAATGTTCATAAAAAACTATTAAAATTAATTTAACATGGCAATTTGTATAATTTAATATATTTTATTGTTAATTTTGTCCAGGAGTTTATATAAATAGGGAGCTTCAGCTTTTTACATTGTGTATACAGTTAAAGTTGTCATTACTGGTACTGCTTGAGTAAAAAAAATAAAAGGCAGTTTCTATGACTTCCAATAAAAAAAATTATTTGTTGGATTTGGATTATTTATAAGGCAAATAGCCTTCTTCTAAATAGTAACCAGCAGTTTAAAAGGTGATGAAGATGATATCTATTAGTTAATTGACAGAGAAGTATCAAAATGTCTCTTCCACAATTTGACTACAGCACTAACAGACTAACAGACGATCCAAGTTTGTATAGCCCATTTATTCATGAAAATGGGGTGTAAAGTTAGTTCGCCTCCTCGTGGTGCACCCTGGGTAAAGCTAAATGAACTAACACAATAGGCGCCAGACAATCTCCGGATCTCCTGGCAAGAAAAATCACAGGCGCATACAATTATTTGAAATGTATTTTATCTATTTTGTTGTATTTATAACTTGCCTGTGATGTAGCCATACGCTAAATAAATAAATTCATGAAAATATTGATACTGTGTGTTACCTAATTAAAAAAGATTAATAGTTTTTAATACTTTTTCTTCTTCTCCTTCTTGTGCCTTATCCTCTGTGGACGTTGGCGATTACTATGGCCTATTTGATTTTATTTGCTGCAGCCCGAAATAGATCCATAGATGTCATTCCTGTCCATTGTCTTAGATTTCGCAGCCACGATATTCGTCGTCTTCCAGGACCTCTTTTGACGCTAAGCTTGCCCTGTATAATAAGCTGAAGTAGGCTATATTTCTGGTTTCGCATAACATGTTGGAAGTATGAAAGTTTGCGTTCTTTGATTACGTTTAAAAACTCTTTTTGTTTTCTCATACGCTGTAGGACGGCTTCGTTGTGTAGGTGGTAAATCCATGATATTCTAAGCATGCGTCAGTAGCACCACACCTTAAATGCTTTCAGACGTATACATGCAGCGTCGGTCAGAGTCCAAGCTTTCACCCCATATGTTAGTATCGAAAAAACGTAGCATCTAAGAACTAAGGCTCTGAGGTGCAAGCCTATATTTAAATTGCACAGCACGCTTCTCATGCGATTAAAAGCTACTCTTCTCAATTCGGATCTTAATTTCCTTTATTTGTTTCCATTTGTTGTTGAGAATTGTGTCCAGGTAGTTTATCGATGGAACTGTTTCCAGTTGGGAGCCGTTTGCGTAAAACTGGCCATCAATATCTTGTTTGCTTATTATCATAACCGTTGTTATTATATTTAGTCTGTTACTCTGTCTATTAGCCTCTGGAGACCCCAACTATGTCTGCAATTAGGACTGTGTCGTCGGCGTACCTTAGATTATTATTAAGTACGCCGTTTAGTAAAATGCCGTCATCTGTATTCTCCAAAGTCTCTCCGAATAAACATGTAAGAGCAGAGGAGAGAGCACACATCCCTGTCGAACTCCTTGTCGTACTTCAAACTCTTCAGAGAGCGCATTCTCCACTCGAACACGAGCCTTTTGTTTCCAGTAAAGGTTAGATATAATGCGGATATCCCTGTTATCCAGGCCTGACTGTCTGAGCGTTTCTCTCCGATATGTTCTTCGAGTTTGGGATAAATACGTTCACGTATGACTTTTAGAAATGTTTTTAGAACGTGACTCATTAGACTAATGGTCTTCGCATTTTTTAGCGGTGATTTTCTTCGGTATGGGAATAAATGTTGAAACCAGCCATTCTTCTGAACTATGCCGCTCTCATAAATGTAATTAAATAGCTCTGTAATGATGTCCAGGTGGTTTTGTTTTATGAGCATTAGCAAATCTGCGTAAACTTTATCGGGTCCTGCTGCTTTGTTGTTTTTAGCTTGCTTCCTGATTAGTTTCTATGTTTGGTTCCTCCAAAATGCCTCGGTTCTCATCATTTAATAGTGCCTGCATGTACTCCTTCCAGCTTTCTATCCTTTGGCTAATCTCCTGTAGTGCCTCGCCATTCACGTTTGTAACGATCCATGGGTTTCTAGGTCTAAACATACCTGCAGTTTCTTTAATTTTGTTTCGTAAATTAAACGAATCATGTTAATTTTCCAGTTGTTCGTTTTCGGTACACTTCTCTGCCAACCAAGCCTCCTTTGCCTCTTTTATCTTTCTTTTAATCAGGCTATGGATTTTTCGATATCTTTCTTCGTTGTTGTTTTTATATTTTAGTTTTAATACACATTCTCTTAATAACAAAATAAAAAGTGTAATAAGATAGCGCGTATGGTGAACAAAGAAGTAAGAATAAATATCTAGCAGTAATCAATTTCTATAAATAAAAAATTTCTTAGAGAGTCTTTTTAAAGATTTCCTGTAAAATTTGATTAAAAGATTGCATCAGAATGTTGCTCCTGACGCTTTAAAAGTAGCGCACATCCGAGCCGGTAAAGTGCGCTCTCAGAATATCACATCTCGCATCAATCACTAGATGACAATGTGAACTTTATTACTATTGACATCTATTATAAATGATGGGAACCATTGTGAGTGAATGCTTTAAATACTTATCTGATTCCTTCTGCCTTAGATTCTAATTGACTTCATCTTGATCTTGACTAATTTAATATCGATCGCCATTGTTGAGAATAATTTTTTATAAAAAAGAAGGACGAGTGATTCCTCGACCGTGACACTGGCAATTCCTATCTCATAGGCGGCAAAGAAAGGCAATTCAAGTTTTGTTATACTTGCTAAATATTATTTAATTTAAGTGAACTATTTTTCTTGTTCACCTTTTCAATTTACGTTTGTTATGAGGACTTAATTATTATTTTTAAAAAAAATACCTTAAAGAAGTGCTCTAGCTTTAATAGCTGTGTCATCCAAACAGGTGTTACAAAATAAATATAGCGAAATGATATTACAATAATAATTTTAACAAAAGTTTAGAGAGGGCTAATAATTTGTTTAAATCGTGGGAGGCATTTATATTGGACATCCTGTATACAAATTATGCAATGTATACAAAACAATGGTCTAGTCTTTCGGTATTCTCAGTATAAATTTCTCTTTACTGTGTCAACTACCATATTCGGTCATATAAATGATTTGCTAGGAAGGAAACTATATTTCTGGCCAGAGGCAGTCGCGCAAACCGTTTTACCATTATTACTGTCGTTTACCATATTTACCGTTGTCAAACTAATCTATTATATTCCTATTCCATCAGATTAGAATAGAGCAGCAAATTGTTTAATATTTATTGTAATATGAAACGTGCGCAGTTTTCATCTTCTAATATTCACGTTATGTTTGTATGTATGTTGATTTTATTGCTGGACAATTGTTATTAGTTCAATGGGAAAATTTTATTACATCATGATCCCGTTTAAATAGTTATTTTAATGTTTTGTGGTAATTCACTATTTATTCAAAAGTTTTATTTTTCATTTAAAATAAAACAATTCAAATTACAATTTATGTTTGGCGATGGTTAATGTTATGCATGATTCCCTGAAAATCAAAGGGATGAGAATAAATGTATGCAAAACAAAAGTAATGGTTTTTAAAAGAGAAGAAAGCATGACAAACTGTGAAGTTTTGATTAAGGTAGAAAGAGTGAAACAAGTAAATAAATTTGTTACTTTGGTTCAAAGTTTACGAAAGATGTAAAGTATGACAGAGACATTGAGCGAAGTGTGTTGGCAGGAAAACAAATTAATGGGGCACTGCATAGCTTAATAAACAGCCAGAAAGTGTCAAAAAAGGCACGTCTGTGTTGGTTCCTACACTTATGTATGGTAGTGAATGTTGGGTTTGGCAGAAGAAGCATGAAAATAGGATTAATGCTGCGGAGATGAGTAGTCTGAGAAGTATAGCCGGAGTAACTCGGTTGGATAAAGTAAAAAATAGTGAGAAAAGAAAACGCTATGGTGTAAAAGAAGATGTGTTTACAAATATAGATAAAGGAATACTTAAATGGTTTGGACATGTAGAAATAATGGATAAAGAAAGATTGACGAAACAAATTTATAAGGCGAGTGTGAATGGACAAGTCGGTAGAGATCGACCTTGGCGAACATATCACGTTCAGATCAATATTGTTTTAAAGAAAGGCCAGGTCAAGAGTTCCAACAACTAACGAGCATGTATGAGAGTATGAGACTGATGGAAGTGGATAAAGCAAAGGATTTGTGTAAGAACCGTAGCAAGTAAAAGAAAGTGGTCTCTGCCTACCCCTACAGGGTTTTTAGTAAAAATTGATTAAAAGCAAAAAGTCATGAATTTCGATCAACATTTACTAGTCAGAGTTGACTGTTGTTGTTCTTCCTGAATTTGATCTATAGCGCATTGAAAATCCTCTTTTGTTTCTAAATTTTCCAATACCTCAGTAGGTAGTTCTGAAGTAAATAAGCCATGTCTCGGGGGCCAACCGAACAATGCCTCGTACGGGGATCTTTTTACCCCACCATGCAATGCACTGTTTTTCATGAGTTGAATAAACTTTAAGACTTCACACTATTTTAAAGTTGTGTGGTCTTGCATCCAGGTGGTTTTCATTTTCTCTATTTATCCCGGTTAGCCATGCACCATTTTAAAGTTCGGCCTTGTATTAACCAGACTGTCAATAATTTGATATACAAATTTATTGCCATTGTTATCCTGTAAAATAGAAGGAGCGCCTAACAAAATAAATATATCAATATTGTTAACACACGCTTAGTCTGCAGTCTTAGATTTTCCAAGGAAGGGGCAAATACACAATTTTCCGGCTCAAAATCCTTCTGTGGACTCTTCAAAGCCCACTAAAAAGAGAAGGTTCGACGCTGGAAAACAGATGGAATAAAGTGCCAGAATAAAGACAAGTGCCAAGGAAAGCTAAACAGCTTCTCGAGTTGGGCTAAAAAGACTTGAAACTGGTGACGGGACTCCTCACTGGACACTGCCCTCTAAGGTACCACCTGAAAAAGATGGGCAAAACGGAGAGTGATAGTTGCCGCTACTGCGAGAACTTCGCTGAAACTGCAGAACATTTGCTTTGCGAATTCCCAGCGCTTTTCTGCAAGAGGCTCAAGTTTCTGGAAGGGGCCTTCATAAAGCCCTCCGATGTCAGCAACTTAGCTCTCAGGAAAATTTGTACTAAGTCTCGAAGTCTCGGGCCTCGAATATATTAAGGGTTATGCACAAAAAATCTTACAGGTCGAGGTGCTTAAGAGGTTGCATAGCCTTTACGACCCTTCCTACAATCTACAATCTAACTCATCGTAGGACGAGTTGCTGATACTGATACTTACAGATATAAATATCAGGTATTTAACTTTTTGCAGTAAATCTTTCGTTTTTCTTCCTTTTTTTTAATATCCATTGTAGTACAACAGTGATGATTTACAAGTTCTGCAGAACTTGTAGAATTTTTTATTGTTTTAAGTGGGTTGTGTATGTTTTTGCAGTCCCTAATATGTTTAGTAACTCTTTGTTTTAATTACCTACCTGATTGGCCTATGTATACTTTGTTATACTTATGGTTTTTTATAGATTTGGAATTTTAAATTTTTTATAAATTCTTTGCTGCAAATAATTAATTAAGATGTAATTAGAGCTTTGGTCACCGAAAAAATTGCCTACAAATAAAATTTGGAAACTAACGTTGTTAACTATTCATGATTAAAATTTAAGGTGTTTGATTTCGTGGATACGTTCCTGTAAAACACCTTGAGGTGGGCTTAAACCGTGACAAGTAAAAATGAAGACAAAATTTACTGTCAAAAGTAATAATAACATGTGCTTCGTAAGGCGCTGCCCATAAATATGGATTTGCTTTACATAATCCTTGGTAATAAGGAGATTTTTAAATATTTTGCAATCAAAAAGATTAAATAAATTGGTTGATTTATGCTTTTTGTAGAGGTATACGGACCGTTAGTAAGCAGGATTACACGTTTTTTATAAATTATTGGGGATATAATTTAACGAATTAAACTTAAACGTATATTCTTCTTTAACTCCTTATTGTGTATAAATCAATAGTAAACGAGCGATTATTGTAAAAAAAACATTCTGAATATACATCCCACACAAACAAACCACTATTATCCCACTTAAATTCAAATAAAAATACGGTTAGTACCTAGTAAAAAAATTTGGATTACATTTGTGCTTTTTATATCGGAAGCACGCACAGTCTTTCGCTAAATACTCTATTGTCACTTCAAATGTTGTTACGGAAACTTGTAATAACTTTTACTTGTAAAAAGACCAGTAGCTTATAACACAATGCTTACAATTGTAACAAGTTAACAATTTATTAGTATTTTGCTTATACCTAGAGGTACCCTTATTTCCTATAACACAATATTATTTGATACACTTGTTGTTACCAGTGAAATAATCTACACCTATACATGTTATAGTTTACATGTGCTTTTGTTGGCAACGCGCGTCGGAGCAAGTAGCCAACGTGTGTGTAAAGCAAAATAAATTGGTAGCAATGGCTGGCAGACGACTAAAATCCGAGAGAAACATGCATTTTTTACAAAAAGTCAGTGACAATCAATAAATTCTGTTCGTTGCCTTTTCCGACAGGTTAGGTTAGGTTAGGTATCATGTGAGTGGGGCGTGGTCGCCCCTCCACCGCGACCCTTAGTGGGTCTATTGTGGCTTACCCCTATAGGCTACAGTTCACCGCACAATTCAGCCCTTCTTACAAAGTTCATGGTTGTATAGGGTGAGATTTTTTTAAAATCGGTAGGTTCTAGGTTAGTGTAACCAAATATGTTGAACCTTATTCTTCCCAGGCCGGGGCATGAACATAGTATATGTTGGTTCAGACCCATCTTTCTGAGGTGGTATCTTAGACGACAGTGTCCTGTAAGCAGTCCCGTTAGAATACGCAGGTCATTTCTGCTCCATTCTAGGATCTGCTTAGTTGTGTTTCTCGAGGGTTTAGGTAGAAACGCCTTCGAGTGGGTTAACCCTGGTATATCGGACCAGTACGTGAGTATTTTCCTCTCCGCCCAGTCCGAAATAATTGTTTTGGCGGCACTTGTGGTGACTCCAAAAAACGGTTCTGGTCCATTGAACGCAGATTCGGCCCCCTGTTTTGCAAGGGTATCGTTTCACTCCCCCCCTGATGCTCTGGTACCCACAGTAGGGTCACCCTCTTGTTCGCACCAAGGTACTCTAGAGATTTAATGCAATTCCATACAAGTTTAGAATTTATCTTCCGACAGGTTAACAATAGCAGACAAAGTTGATAAATGGAAAGAATTGGCAAATTCAGCAAAGAGCGTGTGTTTAATGCCTCCAGATAAAGACTGCACGTATATCAGAGACACATTATGGCAAAATATAAAAAAACTACAATGGTAATTAAGAACGTATTATTAGTATTTGTACTACTCGTATGGTTTTTAGTTGAATTATACAGGGTGTTTCAATATTAATGGGCCATTGAGCAAGTGCATATGATTGAAGCCAAAAAGTTACGAATGAGCTTAAAATATGTAGTACCTAAGGTCAGTTAACACTAGCAGTCTGAGGTTATGTTTTTTGATGATAGATAAGAACAATTTGTTGAAACGATCGTGGAAATATGACCATAATTACAGTGATGTTTGTGATTCGTATGCAGAACGTATTTTCATGCATCTAATCTCCACCTCGACAACGTATTCGCTAATCAAATTTGAGAATTAAAGAGTCTGAGTCGGTAGCGGAGCTTCCACGTTTAGTTATAACAAAGTCTGTTACTACAGAGGAGAATAATATTATTATTTTCACGCAATGTTTTGTGTAATCTCCGACTAAATTCTAAAGAAAAGCGCCAACGAGTATTGAATAGCAAGAAGAAACCTACGAAGAATTAAAGTCTGCACTTAAGAGCATACAGGCCTACTTTACTTCCAGGACTTAATACTGTAAATTCTAGAAAGTACGGTGATATACTTCGGGATGTGTTGTTAGAACTGAAAAACAGTCCACTTTCTAACTTTATAAACAAGTTATTATGAGAAATTTACTTAATAAAAACTTTAATGAAAAGATTAGGGAAAAGGGTGCCATTAAATGGCCTCTACGATCATCAGAAATCACATTCATGAGTTTTGAAATCTCAGGAATATTAAAAAATGAAGTTTATTCCTTCTAGATTCGTGATGTTAATCATCTGAAGACACGAATTCAATCGGAATTGAAAAACTTTTTTGCCCAGAAGATTTGTAAAAAAATTTGTAAATCGGTGTACAAAAAATGCTATGTTTGATTGGAACAGCATGAAAATTACTTTTTTTGTCGATTCATTGAACTGTACTATTATTTGTGTGTTGATAATAAATTTGTACTTTTTGCAAGTGACAAGTGGCCCACCCTATATTTTTTTTGAAATTAGAACAATTGCTAAAGGGATTTCAGCCATGCAAAATTTTAAAAAGCAAAATGTCAACTATTTTAATGTCAAATTGGTCATTTCGCTGCTATAATTATGACAACACTTTCCCGACCTTGTCCGGGAAGTACGTATTTCTCTTTAATAATAATACTTTATAACAAAGTAAAAGAATAGTTCATCGACTTTAAAATCAAAAAAAGCACCACCCACTTTGCGAAATTTATAAAAAGAAACCAAAGTTGTAGATCTTTTCCACCATTGGTACTAAAAAATATCGAAATGTTTGATCTAAAAGTAAAATAGTGGATTAATTTACATGGGTGGTACAAAAATATTACACATACATATTTATCAAATAAATTAACATTTTGTAAGACTTCTCTTTAAAAAAAATTAAACACCAATTTTTTTTTAACTACTCTACTGGAAGATTCAAATAGAATCATTATGTTTTATAGTTGAAGTCAGAGATAATTGGAACGAAGTTTTTGGTCACTGCAGATCACTGTATGTTGGAGAATATTAGAAAAAAGGTGTATAATGTTTATTCCAATAACATTGTTTCGCCTTTTTATATGAAAAATTGTTAGATATTTGAGTGCCGATGGATATAAAAAGTTAAAATTCGGTCAAGAAAGACAACTATATTTTATATACATTGAAATGAAGTTTCACAAAATTATTAATGACAAATACTACTATCAATAATGACAAGAGTTAAACAACATACTTCTAAATTGATGTATTAGACTATTAGACTTTTTTTAATTGTTGCAGAGGTGCAGAAAATCTTTTATGGAGAGGTTATGGACACTTGGGCCTGTTGGCCCATTGTATCTTGCCTATGTGTTTTTGTATCATTGTACAATGGAGACACGACCCGCAGACCGCCCAGCAAGCACCCGGAAACAGCAAAACAAACACTGCACCACCACGAGGCACCGGACCGAAAAAGACAGGCAATCCCCGGGACCTAGAACCACGCTGCACCCAATTCAGTACCTTCGTACCTTGTACAAGTTTGTACACAATATGTACTAGGTGGGAACAATGTAGTTGTCCTGCACCTGCCGTCGACTAAATTCTTTGAGGTGCCGAATTTGTGAAATGGGAAAAATTATATCTAACTTTAACAATATTTATTGTATTTCAACGTTATCAGTTCTAAAAATAGCCAGGACGACAGGGTCAACATCATAAAAACGGGCGAGCTCTAATAAGTATTAATGATATTAATTAGGACGTGTGCTATTATTGCTTTCCTTTAATCTTACACTTTTAGGGTCATGCAGTAAGGTCGATTAGAAACTGATGTTCCTAACGCACACATTGCACGGATCGAGTGATACCGTTGTTGGTGCAGTCCGCCAACCATTTCGATTAATATAAATCGTATTTATGAACACACCTACCCAAAGGTCAAATAAAGTGGCGTTTGAAATATTTTGATTAGTTATTCGTTATAGGATGTACAGAAATTTTAACTTAATTACGGGGGTCTTCTCTTTTAAAATTGTAATCCGTGTTTACCGGCCGCCATTGTGTTTCCTTTTTTTTTATATACAGATACAGTTACGATAGATGAATTTCGCTGATTACATTGAAAGTTAATAGTAATGATTGTAAAGTTTTTTATTTTCGTTTTGTTATTGTTTATTGAAAACGAAGAAACGTTTCCGATCCACCCCGTTTGTGAAATGTGGGTTTATTTCGTTCTTAATTATTATTTTGTTCTAGTTTTCTAGTTAAACAACGAAGTCAGTCCGAAAAGTAGTATATACAACATACTATTTTAAATGTTAATGTTATTTTAAATGTTAGTGTATAATATCAGACAGCCAGGCTGCTTTAAAAGCACTAAGCTTTACCAAAATAAATGCTAAGCTTGTATGGAATTGCATCGAAACCCTAGAGTACCTTGGTGCGAACAACAGGGTGACGCTGCTGTGGGTACCTGGGCACCAGGGGGTGGAGAGAAACGGCTTAAAGAAGGCATTTGACGATAAAATAATTCATTCTAAATTCATTGGAATTATCTTTAAAATCCTTTAAAACAACAAGTAGGAAGCCACACAACCCTGCCTAACACCTTTATAATGTTAAACAAGTCCGGGTAAGCTTCGTTTATACTGACATAAATAAAGTACCGACTAAAAACCGCAAACAAATGCTATCAAGCCCTTAAAAACGTATTTGGATCCAAAGAAGTTACTTGAAGATCCAAAATCAAAGTATACAGAACTGTCATCAGACATGTCATCATGTACGGCTGCGAATCATGGACGCCATCGGTACCTACGAAATGAGGAGGTCATCCAAAGATTCGACTGAGAACCAGATCTGTGCAACATAATAATGGGCAGGAAACGTACCTAGTCAACTCGAAGATAGGCTTATACGACTGGTATGACAGAAAGCCCCAGAGGGTAAAAGGCCACTTGAAAGACCCAGATTAAGATGGCGAGAAATTGCCACGTCTTTTTCGTTCTCTATAGAGTACTCTGCCAGCGGTCTCTCTACTGGCAAATTATGCCCGAGCTCAGCCGTAGAGGGTAGAAGAAAAAAAAAATAAAAGTGAGCCGCGCCACCGACTTGGACGGTTCAAGCCGGAAACCCCTCGGTCTTATAGGCACTAGCAGAGCCACACGATAAACAACTGAGATTATGGTGAACTAAATAAATAAAATTATAGCTAAAATATATTAGATACTTTACTCCTACAATAAATCAAAGTACACAGTTCAATAATAAAATTATAACAAATATAGTCAAAATTAACAGCCAACAATAAATCAAGGTACACAGTTCAATAATAAACTTATAACAAATATAGTCAAAATTAGCAGCTAACAATAAATCAAGGTACACAGTTCAATAATAAACTTATAACAAATATAATCAAAATCAACAGCTAACAATAAATCAAAAATCCAAAGTTTACGATTCCATAAAATAACCAAAACAAAGGTAAGAGTAACAAACCTTATCAAGTTACCAAAAAAAACGTATACAAGTCAACTTTTTAATAATACTTAATAAAACGTTCACATACGGCTGCTAATTTACTTACGTTTTTACCATTTACATAAATATTTACACTGTTAAAACAATCGAGCTTATTTAAAAATATTTTTTTTACAATGGCTGTCCTTCAAAATATCAATACTGTAGGATATGTACAAATAAGTATGAAGAAAAAATTTTTACTTGGACACAAGGAACTATTGAGAAGATTACTTTAATCAAAGTTCAGCCTTGGCATATTATCCAATGCAATAAATAGTTTTTAACAATGTACCATATTAATAAATTAAAACAAAACTTAATCGTGGTGACAAAAACAAATCACGTCGTTTAAATATTCTAAAATAAATCACTTGTAACCTTTGGGTATACGAATTCACTACTCCTGTGGCCGGTTTGATTATGGAACGGCACCTGCTAATTAACAATGGCATCCCTCAAATAAATCCCGCATGCGGTTATTTGAACTCGACACCAAAATCCAAAATATCAACAACAAAGGTAAGATAGAATGGTCAAGTTAAAAATTAAATGGTTTTTCTTCAAAATCCAATTAAGATGGCCCAAATACAGCCAGATATAAAAGAAAACCGTGGAGGCTCCGCACACTTGTTAATATCAAATCGTCCCAAAAATTCTCACCACACCACTCCCAAGACTGCCACCAAACGACTGACTACTTCCCAGGCCGGATAGCAAGAAAAATGACACGGAACCGACGGCAACCAACAATATTCGCAAATCTATGTTCCATACTCAGAATCGCACTCGTCCGTGTTGATAGTCAGCCCCATCCACACAGAAATGCAAACCAAACAATAATATAACCGACAACACACAACAATCGAGGCCAAAAACCAAAGCAAAATCTTATAACGAAAACACCACAGCCATTAACAATCGAATCCTATCACAACAAGGTATGCAACACTATTTACAACGAATGATATATTTAAGTTACAACAAAATACGGCACGCGACACTATTTACGAGTACCTGAGGAATACAAAATCATCAGAGACACAATTATAATGGAACTGTAGAGGGGAAAAAAAATAGGCACGTTACAAAATATCTCTCTCTCTCTCTCTCTACTCGCTCTGATTGATCCTTTTGAGCAAGTGAAGTGAAAAAAAAGGTGCCTACATAACGGAGTATTTGCTAACGACTGATTTATTGCTGTTTGGAAAATGGGTTTCACGTGGTTATTTCAGATACGCCACTGTATCTTATAAAAAAATAAAACGAATTAAATTAAGCTTGTTTGCTTAAAATGAATCATATATTTAATGTCGTAGCATGCGATTATATCTTTAAATTCAGCTTATTGGTGAGTATTGGACACTCCTCACAGTTTCAAACCGATACTGGTTACTGGCCGACCGAACGGGCATTATTTGTTTGCTGTCAGACGGTTTTTGATGACCTGCTTGGCGACGGGTCTAAATTTCAGAGTTATAGGATGGTGAAAATTAAACATTTTATGTAAAACGAATACACTGCTCGACAATTGATAGGAATCGCCTAATTGCTTCCATTTATTTTAGCGATAACTGCATAATTTCCTTTAATTTTATTATTTTGAGTCTTTTTTATACAACGTATCTAAGGTACCTACATAAAGTTAACATTTTAGAGCCGTTGATATTATCGATATTAAAAATAAAAAAAAAATTAAAAACGTGACAACGACATTACGAGCTATCGTCGAAATTTTTTTGGCTAGAAGTCAGAAGGACTATTGCGCTTTTATAGACTTGGAAAAGGCCTATGACAGAGTGGTGAGGAGTTAATTGTGGTCGACATTGTCTATGTATGGGGGGAGCGGTAGTTTAATACGAGCACTGAAATCACTTTACGAGGATTCCACTGCTTGTGTCAGGATAAACAGAGCTTGCACGGACTGGTTTAACATCAAAAAAGTGTGAGACAGGGATGTGTGGCTTCGCCCTGGCTGTTTAACTTATATATAGACGTTTAAAATATTTGAAAAAGAGTGCGTATGGATTAAAAATGCCTTCTTTACGCCGAAGTCATATTAGCGTCATCTGAAGAGGAGTTGCAGGCGATCGTTAATGTTATGCATGATGTCCTGAAAATCAAAGAGATGAAAATAAATGTAAGCGAAACGAAAGTAATAGTTTTTAAAAGAGAAGAAAGCGTGAGTTTCTGATTAAGGGAGAAAGAGTGGAACAAGTAAATGAGTTTGTATACTTGGGTTCAAAGTTTACGAGAGATGGAAAGTATGACAGCGACATTGAGCGAAGGGTGTATGAGAGTACCGATAAAAGTAGAGGAAGCAAAAGATGTATGTAAGAACCGTAGCAAGTGAAAGAAATTGGTCTCTGCCTACCACTACGGGAAAAAGGCGTGACTATATGTATGTATGTACAACACATCGCCAGTTTCGCATCAGTCAATCTATTTATTAAAAACATAAAAAAAATTCAATATTGATATGGTCACTATAAGACGTTGTTAGATTAGCTAATTACTACGTAATAACTTAAGACAGAAGGACCCTTAAGTAGGGACTGAATAAATTAACCGACTGGGTATTACATGGATCTCACAACTTTTTACAATAGAAGTTGCGAGTGTTTTTTACAAGTTATGTTTTTGATGGCATTTATAATACCTATTATTTGGTAAATAATAAACTTTGCATTTTATGACATTTTAAAACGTAAAAATAATGTAAATGTGCAAGCAATAAATTATTATTTTATCGCTAGTTGTACCAAAAATGTTTTAAATTTTTTTCTCAAAATTTCCTGGACTATTATTTTTTATTGGCTGCATCTTCAGTTTTGTAAATAGCTTAACTGGAACCAAAAATATTTTTTAATCCCACATGTTAATGAGCTGACAAAGGAGCATTGTCTACGGATTCCTCTTACCAAAAGCTTGACACAATTTAAATTTTAAATAAATAGATAAGCTGATTTGTCCGTGCTTGGGACATTAATCATCGTTAAATAGTAAATAATCCTTTTATATCATTGTGTTGCACGCAATATAAATATTTATATTTAGATGTATTTGAATCGAAACTTTTTAAATGCAAAACAAAAGAATTAAAGTTACCTACCTACCTAACAATTCTAAAATGTATCAAAAACGTTGAATTTGTTCAAATATAAAAGAACTTTGACACATGATAAAAAGAAAAAGAACACCTTCACGAGTTTAGTTGGATTCAAAAGTTTTTGACATCTCACACAAAAAGAAGTATTTAATGGTATCAAATGCGTTAACTTTTTCGAATATTGCATCGTCTTGGGAGACATTTTATTTTACATACTGACAGGCAAGTGTTTGCTTGTTTCATGTGCAAAAATTCCTATTCTTATAAAGAACCTTCGGTCAATCTTTACTCCCCACGGCGACGGGAAAATGTGTTGTTTTTGTACCAATACCAAGCCAGTGGCTGAGTTTTCTGTGAAAAGCTAAAAAGTTTTTTACTCCTGATCAACTGTTGACGACGTACAAGGCTCAAATCCGACCTCTACTGGAGTATTGCTTACTAGAGAGGTTACGTTTTGATCGAAATAATCAAAATTGGTCTGTGGATTATTGGAACAAAGTTTTATTTACATATGAAACTGGGGTTAGCCTAAAACTTTCGCATGATCGAGAACGAGTCTGGAGAAGACCTGGAGAGAGTTTGCTTCTTTAAATATCTCTGCAGGGATTCCATTCGATGGTGTCTCTGTTTCGTTCTGAGGTGGTATATGTTTTGTCATCATACATCCTTTTATGAATGATTCCCGTCGCCTCGTGCCAAATATCAGGTACAGGGGCGTACTCTTTTACCACAATCCGTAACATTATTTTTTCGTTTGCATAAAAGTTTCCTCACATTTTAAAATTTGAAATTTTAAAGTTTTTTATGCGTGCAAAAGTTACAATTGTAAATGTGAACTGAACCGTGAATAATTTCAGAGACTCTGCTTATATTTTTATAATTGTTCGGCATATCTTGTCGATTTACGATTCCCTTTCAGCTGCTTCCACAAAGATGTTATCAATAATTTCGCTGAGACCGTCCGTCGTACACGTAAACCTTTCATAATGGCTGTTCAACATCTTTTATGAAAATATGCTAAGTCCTCGTAACGGTAGAAAAACTTTGCATTACAAATTTTCGACTGGCAACTTCACCACTGTTTATGTCAGACAACAAATAAGGAAACGTACAGGGACGAATCCGAAGAATTGTTGATATTTACTAGCACCTTTTTTTGTTGAAATATTGAAATATTGAAATATTTAAGGCTTACTTAAAGCTCGATGAAGCAATTTTTGAAGCAAAAGTTTTTTTTTTCAAATATACAAAGCAACTAAAAAGTTTAAAAAACCAACGAAGCATATACAGGGTGTTAGTAAATAAGTGCGACAAACTTCGGGGGGTGATTCTGCATGAAAAACTAGTGATAGTTTGCTATATAAACGTGTCTGCTAATACTGCGTTTCAGTGATCGGGGTGTTAAAATTTTTCTTAATACTGACGATTTATTGCTCTGAAAACGGTTGAGATATGCAAATAAAATTTGGTGGGTTTAAAGAGGTATTTATTGCGCATTTTTTAACATGCAATTAAGAAGTTTATGTTTATCATTGGCGCGCATACGGGTAATGATCTTAATTTTTTGAAAGAAAAATATGGTACGCCACTGAGATATTTTAAATTAAAAATCATATTTTAATTTCTTCTTTAATTTGTGACAAAAAATCTTTCCTGAATTTTTTTATATGGGGCGCCGTTTTTATGTCAAAAAAATAAAACATCTTATCGCGCACCCACCAAATTTCATTTACATATCTCAACCGGTTTCAGAGCAATAAATCGTCAGTATTAAAAAAAAGTTTAACACCCCGTATTTCCGAAACGAAGTATTAGCAGACATAGGTTTATATAGCAAACTGTCACTATTTTTTCATGCAGAAACACCCCCCGAAGTTTGTCGCACTTATTTACTAACACCCTGTATCTTCAATTGTAACGACTAACGGGAACCGGGCCAGATTCGATCAAGAAAACAACATTTGCAAAGCATCTCACAGACATCTTCAGCGCACCTGAACAAATCGATAATAGTAATGATAACACCAAGACCAAGCCCAAAGAGTTTACCAATTAAAGCAGAAGTCACAACAGAGATAAATATATACAACAGTTATAAAGCGCCCAATTTGACAGCCAAGTACTTAAACAACTGCCCAAAAAAAGCAACAGTTTTACTTACCATGATATTTAATAGCATTATTTATTACTTACTTATCATCCTTAAATTCGCTCAAATAATACTTGCCCCGGCAAACCACCTTATTTATCTAGTTTCTGTCGTCCCATAAGCCTCATACCACTTCTATCTAAAATATTTGAAAAGCTATTTTTTAAAAGCCATGAAAGTGCATTAGACCTAAATGATCTAGTAACCCAAAATCAATCTGACGTAAGTATTCTGCTATCCAGCAATGTCATAGAATATTTAATAAAATTATAAAGAGTCTGGACGAAAAAAAAAGAAGGCACTGCTGAATTTTTGAACATGGAGCCCGCTTTTGATCGTGTTTGGCACCTAGGACTACTCTTTAAATAAAAAAACTCCATCCCAACCAACTACTATCTAATGCTATCTGAAGAAACGTTTTTTCCGAACAAAACTAATTCAAAAACTTCCACCAACCACTTAATTAAATATGGCTTGCCATAGAAAAACGTTTTGGGGCCATTCCTAATATTTACTACATACCAATAATGAACGAAACATAATTCGCCACAAACAAACTTTAAGATTACCTCAGCCACCTAAAAGAATGGTTTAACAAAGAGCAAATAAATGTTAACCCAAACAAATCAGCACATATACCTAACGTTTACAACATGACGGGTTGAATGTCCAAATGAATAAATAATAATATCCTTCCTAAAAAAAAACGATACAAACGATATATAAATGCGTAATCAAACCAATATGAGGTTGAGGTATGAGGAGCTACGAGGTTGCACCAAGCCGTAAAACTTAAAAATAATTCAAACAATCTAGTCAAAGATACTCCGCAACATTCTAAACGCTCCATGTGAGTAACAAAACCCTCCCCCCATTACGATTTAAACATACCCGCAGTATAGACGAAATCCACTTTCTGTGTAAAAGCTATTATCGAAATATACCCGGTCATTAAAGTAAAGTGATGATCCAGTTAAATAAAACATTAGCAGTGCGCAGAAAACTAAAGAGAATAAGGCCAGCTGATTTAATAGACCTATTGACAGAAAATTAAGAATATGAAGTGTTATCAATGGATAACTAACTTTTACCACAAAATATTACAATTGTCACATTTAATTATTGCTCGTATGGAGCACATTCTAAAATGCAAGAAGTAATAGAAAAGTGTACAATCATCGTATTTTATATTGGTCTTTAAAAAATTTCTTTTAGCAGAATTTCTTGTTATTCTTTATGACACAAACAATAAACTAAAAAGAAGCAAATTCTTGTAAAGATGAAAAAGTGCTAATCCTGTTATAGAATAATTATTAAGGGATAAAGAAAAAACAATTGTTACACATTTACAAAAGAAAACAATATGCCAAGCTACATTATGTTTTTTATTTTTTAATTTTACGTTGAAGAGAACATTTTTTATTAATAAATTGAATTTTCTTATTAACATCAAAATTAAAATATTTGAGTCAATAAACTTTCTCTTTTTAATGGTTACATTTTTCGTTAACAATGAAGGAAAAATATATACAAGTCCTGTTCTGCGGTAGCAACGTCCAACAAATAAGGAAATATTCAAAAGGCATTGTCAATTTGGGGAATAATTTCGATTGTGATTTATTCAAAACATTCGAGTATCTGATGAAATTTTAAACGTCATTTTCTCTGAGGTCGCTGAAATTCTTTTCATATGATAATCGCTACCCGTTTGGAGAGACCGTCATGTCGATGAAATATGTATTTTTGGTAAGTCGCGATATGCAGACCGTCTTTATTTGATATACACAAGTTGTTTGACAAGTATATGTAATGTAATGTATTACATGAAAATATTACGGAAACAGGTGATTGCTTGCAAAATAATTTACGAAAAAAAATTTTCAATCCACTAAAATAAGATCTTGCAGGATGTATTTTTTTCAGCACGTTTATTATTTCTTACGTTGCTGGAAAATGCTTCCGCTTTACCAATGGATCCATGAACTTTTTCTTAAAAAATATTCATATTTTCCATGTTCTAAATAACTCTCCTTTATTTTCCTTTGCTCTAAAGAACTGTCCTGTACAGTTTTTTATAATGAAATTGTAAACCTTTTTTTTCGTTTTACTATGTACTTTACTATGTCCTTTATAGTCATTTTGTTTTAATAAAGTATGTGGGTGAGATGCAATTTTGTGGACTGTATTTACTGATGAGAAATGCTAATAATTAACGGACGATGCGATGGCAGATATAAATAGTACACAAAAAATCTTGGACCTACCTCGGTGCCGCCGCAATTCTTTTGGTCCTTCACTTGTGAACTGTGTTGCCGGCAACTTGAATATGGATCTCTTCATGAAATTTAATTTTGTTTGTAATTATTTCACTGAAGTTTAAATAATAATCTTGCTTAATTGAATGGGTAGAATGGATTCTCTGATAGTGGCTTCAAGGTTAATTGAACACGTGTTTTTTGACGTGACGTATAAAGTTCGTGGTCTGTGACGTTTCCAGGATCCAGCCACCTTCTTTTCTTACCTGTATCTGCCATTCACGAAAATGTAGAGATATAGTGGGAAAAAGAAAATAAACAGGGACTAAACAGTATCCTTTAAAATCATTTTTGTCTATAAAACTGTACGCTTTACTATTAAGAATTATTTACTATTAATACTGGCTATTCTTAACTATTGTTTTTCTCTACAGATATGTCCTTCTTATTTGCTTTGCTTTAAAGAACCATCTCTAATAATTCTATGTAGAGAGTGTGTCTTTGAATTCGTTTTGCTTTTCATAATTACTGTCACTTTGCTTTAACAGTCGTTTTTTTATAAAGATCTATTTTTCATCCTGTATTTGCTTTAAAGAACTATCTTTTATGGTTACTTGGCTCTTTAGAACTGACATTTATAATAGCTTTTTTATAATGAACAATTTTTCTTGCTGAAATTGCTAAATATATTTTATTTTTACTTAGATCAATAATACTGTCCTTTTTTTGCTTTAGAGAACTATTTTTTGTTTTGTTTTTGCTTTGAAGAAGTATCTTTTACGGTGACTTAGCTTTGTAAAACTGATATTCATGGTCGCTTTGCTATAAAAAACTATCCTTTTTTGTTGCTTTGCTCCACAGATCTGTACTTCAAGGTTGATTTGCTTAAACGAACTGTCCGTAATAGTTTTGTTTTGTAATGATAAAGAAGTGTCATTTGTATTTGCTTTGCTTTACAGAACTGTCTTTTACAGTCATTTTATGATAAAGAACAATTTTTCAGAGTTGTTTTGCTCTAAAAAAGTACCTCTCTTTGCTCTATAGAACTGTCATTTATAAAAAAAACTATTTTTGATGCTGTCCTTATTTTCTTTATTTCTTGTGCCAATAACGTCCACAAACAATAATGAATCTTGTACTAATTTATACTTACAGTGAAAGAAAAAAAAACGATTTTTATTTACAATTTTTAAGAATGTATATAAGGTCAAATTACGTAGTACATCTAATTAATTGTTAAACTTAACAAAATGTAGTAAATTTTATAATTTTCCTGTTAATTATAATGAGTTTCTGTAATAGATTTTTTGAAAAAATTTTTATAATTATTTATTATAAAAAAATATTTAACATTGAATTTGACTACCGCGTTAGTAGTCGAAAGAAAATCTGGCAACACTGCAGGCCGCGTGGTGTCTGAAGTTGTGTATTTGAAATTATAACCTTAAAGTTTTGACAGTCATGGATACTACTAGTGATGCACATAAAAGTGTTAATTCTTCTTTATATAGAAATAAAAAAGGTCAATTAACATCGAAATAAAAAAGCGATGGTTAGACAACGTGAAAGAAGGTGGTTCAAAACGAAAACGTCCTCGTGATATTTATATCAGCACGTTGAAAGGTAAAAGAATAGTTGAGCTTGCCACCCTAGCAGAAGAATTGTGGTGTACGAAGTGTAATATAGGATTATCACTTCAGGATTATTAATTTTTACAAAGATGACAGTGCAAAGTCAACACTAATGATCCAAAAGTTTATCAGATATTTTTTCTTTTCCCTTTTTATCTCTCTAATTTGGAACGGTCCTATAAATAATTTGATTAACAATATCACAATATCAATGTTATTCAACAGTTCTTCTTGAAATTACTTACCATTTCTTGATTGATATACACTTATGGGTACTTATATGTAAAATTCACAATTAACTTAAACTTTTTACATCCTAAATCTTTTAAAAACTCGGGAGTACATTAAATTTAAATTTTCATGTGATACGAGTTTTATATATTAACGCGCATGTGGTAGCTAATATCCAGTAATTCAGATAGCGCTGATGATTGCCAACGTCCGAGGAGGACAGGGCACCTAAAAAAGAAAAATAAGAAGAAGAAAAGAGGAAAATAAAGAGCACATTATTATCGACATGCTGCCGAGCAATGTCAGATTTTTATGTTGCAATTATTTACACCGAAAGTGAGTTGAAAACGAATAATTTCATGAACTTCAAAACATAATATCTTTTTGCAATTATCGGAAACCCCGCTTGTTTTTGGGCTCGAAAAATCGCTAATCGTCTAAACTTACTAACAATAAGTTTTTTAACCGTACAAGTTTAATAAAAGAACATAAATTTTTCGATTCCTTTAAAAATTATTCCACTTCCGGTAAAAATAACATTGATTAAATGGTGACTTCTATCTTAATCGATGCAGAATGATTTGCTCTATAAAATATTTCAAATTCAGCCAGCCATCTAAAAATTCATAAATGTTATACACATCCTTAAGGATTTTTTTAGGTAATTTAAAAAAAAGGAATTTTTAGTAAGCGTAGAAAAAACTATAAATTATCAATGTTAAATTAACATGTCATTTCACGGCGTGTGTGAGATCCTTAAAAACCCGTTTAATGACATTCGACATGATGAACGGCGAAAGTGTGTAATCAGTGGGAAATAAACGGTATTCCCGTCAAAATTTCGCATATATTAATATGAGTTAGAAAGAGATACAAATAAAACGGTGATGAAACAGACGCGAGAGGTTTCGAATCGGTAAATTATCTCATAATTAATGAATAACGGAACAAGTATTTTTATCGTCTCTGTAACTAGCTAGAATTAGGAGTAATAAAATGGTAGAACATGATAGTTCCGTCCATAAAGCTGTTTAATAAACCAAAAACATTTTCGAAGAACCAACATTTTAGTACTTAAATGATTTTTAATAAAGATAAATAGTACCCTTTAAAACATCTAAATTGTCTTTCGGATATAATATTAACAAAATTCTAAAGAATATGGGTATTTACGAAAATTAAACTTTCTTTTGTCGCTAAAAGGTTTTGTTTTCGTTTTATCAGCATGTGAGATCATTCAATTGTTACTTTTCTTTAAGTAATTTTTAAAAACGATACGGCCGTATTAAGTTACTTCGATATTAAATGTTCGAAAAAACCCTTCGAGGGCCAGGTGCAAAACACAATTCTCTAATTTCACGTCTTTCAACTCGTTGAGGTAAATAAAATTACTTTAAAAAGCCATTACGGTCATTACGACTCGTTAAATTTTAGCTTTCTAGTGTTACTAATTAGGCAGTAAAAAACGGTACCCTGGAATCGGCAGTAACCGGGTACCATTCATTGGTAGAAGATGGTTCTAGTTGATAACCCGACCAATGGTAATGATTTTTACCGGCACCTTGCGTCAATTTCATTATGGCTGAATGTGTGATTATATTATACGTATGTATGTTACGGTGTTTTGAATAAACGATAAATTGTTTTAAGAAAAACCAGTGGCGTAAGTAGTGCTTTTTCTTTTATTTAAATATATTTTTTGTTACTCATGTCTGTAACCTTACACACGACAACCGAACAATAGATGGAAAAAAAATAGTCATGCAGTGAAGACCAAGAACACACAAACACATTGCACAAGACCGTCAAAGATGGAGAATGGAAGGGAAGACCTATGTTCAGAAGTGAACACGACTAGGCTGCTTATAATCATGATATGATACACGAATCACAATCTAAAGGTCAAGGATAAGAGCACCTGCTCTAAATTTAAAATGAGAAAATGCTCATAAAAAAAACAAATGACGTCAACTCGAACTAAAGACAAAAAACATGGGCTAGCTTATAGACAAAAGATCAAAACTATCCCTGACAAATAAAAAAATTATATACAATGCTATAACAAAACCTATCTGGACATACGAAATGTAACTATGGGGATGCAATAAACAAATAAACCAAATCAAAAATGTTTAGAATAATAACTGCTACCCCATTATAAATTTCAAACCAGATATTGCATAACGACCTAGAAGTTCCGTAAATTAAAAAAGTGATCAGATTCAATGCCAGCAAATACAGAAACAGTACTATTGAATTAATAAGATTAACGAGCTCTTTAATTAACCAGTCGACGAAAGAAGGCTAAGTAGATTATGACTAGAAGATCTCGCTTGGTTAAATTCCAGATATCCATCGCTGGATAGAATTTCTTCTCCTTAACATTACATTCACTAATTTTTTTTTCTTTTTTTTCCCTTTAGTATATAGACTGATAGAGCCTTTTATTTATATTCTCCTTCATGGGCTTCAATTCTAGGAAGATTGTCATTCCAGCGTTTTCTGGGTCGTCCAATACTTCGGCGACCTCATGGTGATTTTCACCATTCTTTCTGATAACATTCGACTGATATGGTCTACACTACCACGCCACGCAAAAATATATTTAGAAAGTCCCCTGTTCATACTATGTGTAGCAACTATAACTTAATAAGTGACCAGCTTAATATATTCTATTGTAATGTGAGGCAAATTAAGAACTATTATTATCAGCAGTAATATTGTTGTATTACTCTCAAGCTTTTCTATTGCTAGTACTATTGTGCAAATGTTTACTTTGTTCCTGTTCTGTAATTAGAAATCTTTTTTCTGTAGAAAAGTGTAAATAAATAAATAAATAATGTCTTCGCTTCTTTCCCCTGTCCATCAGTGTCTTGCCCGTCATCCTGCGCACCACCTTCATCTCTGCTGTCTCTAAAATCCTTCTGGTTCTTGATGTTTCTGGTTTGGTTTCGGCTGCATAATACATTATGGGTCTTATGACCAACGCCTATGTATTTTTTACTCTATATCAAGTTATTCAAGCATGCCGCTGTTCTTAATGCCATTACTGCTTGACTTCTTACCTTCGCCTCGATGTCTCCATAGCTGGAGGATATTTTTATCACAAGGTATTTGAATTTCATATCTTAATGCATGATAATATTGTTTAGGACTACTTTGCATCTGATTAGCACCTTTGAGGTCGTGATGCATTTTATTTTCGTGGTTGATATTGTCATTCCAAGTTCTTTTGCTGTTTTATAGAACTGGTAAAGGAATCTCCGCAAATCGTTCTTATTTTCCATTATCAGCACCAATTTCTCTGCAAATATTATGAGTAGATTGTAAATAGTGCATTTAAAACATAAAAAAAAGGTTTCGTAATATTTAAGTAATTAAGATCCGTATTACCAAACTAATACTCCCCTGCATTAGAGCAGGCAATTGTAGAATGGTTTTTTAAAAGAACGTATAATTTTATTCTGTATTAAAAATATTGACACAAAAAGTGTGATATTTGTAAAAAAATATTTAGTCAGTTCCCTTTGAAGACATCCTTGGCTACGACTCTAACAACAGTTTTGAATCGTAAAAAACAGCATAAATTTTGTTTAAAGCGTTTATAACGTCATTTGCATAGTAATTATGATTTTAATGGTAGGTGTGAAAAGGAAGAAGGTTGTTTTTTTTGGTATAATAATAACTACTTTGGTTAACAAAACCAGAAAAACATCGACCGTATAAATATTCTGTAACCTAAAATATCTTAAATGTTGAATTTAACGACAATTTCTTAATAATCTATACAAATAATAATATTTATGCCGCCTCAGAAACAAATTTAAAAAATTATCTGAGAAAACATTAATTTAACGATATTTTTAAAAAGAATTGCTTTGAATATGCAAAAAATAACAATTATTTTTGTTACTATTGTTTTCTTTTAAATTTTTTTTGGAATAAAAAAAGTTTTTATATAAAAATTTACTAATTTTTGTAAAGATAATTCTTTCGTATAAAGAATATATTGTTTTAGAAGAAAAAATAGAATTAGATAATAATTATAACAATATAATATTTATAAAGCTAGTAATAATTATGTGTTAGGCATAAAATTTTTAAATTGGTAATATTTTTGTGAACAAGAGGAATTTATACCTATATTTTGTACCATTTAAATACAAAAATCGATACGAAATATAAAAAATGTAATAAAATATTTATTGTTTTTTAAAAATCGTAAGTACGTAAAGGTTCAAATTTTTTTCAAAAATATTTAAAGAAAAATCAGGTAAATACGATATAAGTTAATTTAACGCCATTCCCAAAGTGCCAAACTATACAGCGCGCGTACGTTATTCCTAACAGAGGATTAGTAAAAATAGTACCATTAAATGGCCCCCAGTTCACTAGATTTAACACCAGTAGAATGTATTCGTGAGATTATTGGAAAAATACCTCTTTAGAATACCAAATAGTGGTAGCATGTAGTGAAATTACCATAGTTATGTTTAAGATCCTTTGAAATAAACTATGAGGTTCACGCAAAACTCAGAAATGACAAAGAAAATGATAATCAACCTGCTGAACTCACCTGGTACACAGATGGATAAAAAAAACAGCGAAGGAACTGACTCAGGCGTCTACTCTTCAAAACCCAAATATGAGCAAACTAACTCATTGGGGAGACATGCCTCGGTCTTCCAAGCTGAAGTACATACCATAAACGCTTGTGCTGTTGAAAATATAAGACGAGGATATAAAAAGAAAACGATCCTCAAGAAGGTCACCTTGTCGTGGGTGCCAGGGCATAAAGGTATTTCTGGTAACGAAGAAGCAGACAAACACCATTTATTGGGCCAGAACCAATAATAGGGATACCCAAAGCCAGCTTTAAAGCAGCGATTAATGGCTGGGTCCACTTTTAGAATTAGCTGAAGTGGACACAGGCAGATGGAGCTAGGCACAGAAAATTAATGCTAAAATAACCCTCACCTAAGCAGGCAGGAAAGCTGCTCTTCCTAAGTAGGGAAAAAATTAAAACAGCTGTAGGGCTTTCTACCGGACACTGGTCCTTGAGGAAAAATCTCCACAATATAGGCGTATTTGACACAGAACCTAAATGCAGATTATGTAATGAGGAGGAGTAAACAGCCACTCATATTATCTTCGAATGTAAAGCCACCGCCTTATGGAGGCACTACCTGGGTTGAAAACAAGACTAAGTGAGTGTCCACCTGTAGCAATAGCAGTATGTGAGCTTCTACTCCTTAACAGAAGAATTGAAGAAATGGGAATAAACTAAGGAGCTGTAAAGCAGACAATGCTGCAGTGCATAGGGCCTATTTATTCATTCATATGTTAAAGAATATTCGAGCAAATGTTGAACAAATATTTTATTATTGTATGAAAGTAAATGGATCGCATTTGGAACACATGATTAATATAAAAATATTAATTATATTCGATTCATTTTTATTTCATAAAGTTTCAAGCAGAATTAAAAAATTCTGGCACGTTTGTAAAGAGAAGGTAAAAAAATGTACTCTTTGAAAGCTAACATAGACCGGAAATAGACTACGAAAAACTTTCGAGGTAGACACTAAATGGGCAACCCAATAGGTGTAAAAATTTAAATGAAGCAGTCGGGGTTAAATAATTAATTGTTCGGCATTAATTGGAACAGCCCTTAAAAGAACGGGATTGACATTTTTTTGCCTAAACATTGGTATTATTAGTTTTTTTTTGTGTAGATCAATCAACATTATTAATCTTATTTGCAGTTAAAGTAGCAATCAATTTGGTTAAAGAGAATCTAAGCTACTTACATAACTTGATATGGAATTATTGTTGTTTTTTGTTAAGGTTGACAGGATAGTTGCTTTATTTTACATTTAATGCTGATAAAATAACGATAATGAAAAAATAACAGCGGTTTATACATCATTAAATTACCCGCATTTTACTTAGTAGTAAATACTTTATTCTTGATATAATAAGTAAAAACAGGTAATTGGAGTAACATTTTTTCAAAGCCACCGGTAAAACATAATATAAAACTAATTACGAAGAAACCAGCGTCGTACATCGCGTTTTGGTAGACCTTATATTGCATTGAAAAGATTTTTGAAGTGCAGAACAAAAAACAAGTCCTGCGCGTATTAATGTTGTTTACGTAGGTATATAATACAATAACTGTATTATAGCACATCACTCTTTATAAGTTTAACAAGGGTTGTCGCGATAAAATTTAGTACTATCATTGTATTAATTTCAAATACTGGAATACAATTGATTTTTTAGTACCCAGATTCCAACAGATGATGAACCCAGATACGTATGCATAAAGAGCTTATTTTTTTAATTAAAAGCAAAAAAATAATAAGGCTTGTCTTATATCATGCCTAACGAATTTACACCGGTATCGGTATCAAGTTTTACCAGGAGTACCTTTTTGGTGTAAAATTGAATGATGTTTAAGTTCATTTGAAATTTTGATTCATAAATCTTACCTTAAAAAAGTTATGTTCAATACTACTTGGTGCGAACCATGTAACTAACGCCCTCTATGAGAGTCAAATATAAAAACAAATTTATGGGATGTATCAGCTTCTAAAACATATTCGTATAAAATTTCTTTACAATGTTTCCAGTAGTTTCGGCAAAATCGTAATAAATGTGTATACATTTTTTTTCTTCAACGCCCTTTATCTTAAAGAATACGGATGGCGTCACGAAAATTTTTTACTGAGCAAACCCCAATTATTTTTTAGTTTTATACCTTGCCACGTCTTATTCGTTCTCTATAGAGTACTCTGCCAGCGGTCTTTCTACTGGCAAATTATGCCCGACCTCAGCCGTAGAGGGTAGAAGAAAAAAAATAAAAGTGAGCCGCGCCACCGACTTAGACGGTTCAAGCCGGAAACCCCTAGGTCTTATAGGCACTAGCAGAGCCACACAATAAACAACTGAGATTATGGTGAACTAAATAAATAAAATTATAGCTAAAATATATTAGATACTTTACTCCTACAATAAATCAAAGTAAACAGTTCAATAATAAACTTATAACAAATATAGTCAAAATTAACAGCCAACAATAAATCAAGGTACACAGTTTAATAATAAAACTATAACAAATATAGTCAAAACTAACAGCTATGGTAAATTTTTTTGCTAAAACAAACCAAAAATTTAAAATTTACAACTTTAAAAAATAACCAAAACAAAAGTAAGAGTAACAGACTTTACCAAGTTACCAAAAAAAACGTATACAAGTCAACTCCTTAATAATACTAAATCAAACGTTTACATAAGGCTGCTAATTTACTCATGTTTTTACCATTTACATAAAGATTTACACTGCCAAAACAATCGAGTTTATTTAAAAAATATTTTTACAATGGTTTGCTTTTAAAATATTAATATTGTAGGATATTTACAAATAAGTATGAAGAAAATATTTTTACTTGGTCATAAAGAATTATTGAGAAGATTATTTTAATCCAAGTTTAGTTTTGGCATACTATCTAATGCAATAAATAGTTTTTAATAATGTATTATATTAATAAATTAAAACAAAACTTAATCGTGGTGTCAAAAATAAGTCACGTCGTTAAATATTCAAAAATGATTCACTTGTAACCTTTGGGTAAACGTATATTGTAGATCAAATATAAAAAAAAAGAATAACTTTAATCTTGAACACCTTAATACGGAGTTCCTGCTAAAAACAACAAACAAGTCTTTATAACATATCGTCGATATGGATGATACGAATGCACTACTCCTGTGGCCGGTTTGGTTATGGAACGGCACCTGCTAATTAACAATGGCTTCCCTCAAATAAATCCCGCATGCGGTTATTTTAACTCGACACCAAAATCCAAAATATCAACAACGGAGGTAAGATAGAATGGTCAAGTTAAAAATTAAATGGTTTTTCTTCAAAATCCAATTAAGATGGCCCAAATACAGCCAAATATGAAAGGAAAACCGTAGAGGTTTTGCACACTTGTTAATATCACATCGTCCCAAAAATTCTCACCACACGACCTCGGAAGACTCTCACCACACGACTCGCACTACTTCCCAAGACGGATATCAAGAAATGACACGGAACCGACGTCAACCAATAATATTCGCAAGTATATGCTCCACACCAAGAATCACGCTCGTCCGTGTTGATAGCCAGCCCCATCCACACAGAAATGCAAACCAAACAATAATATAACCGACAACACACAACAATCGAGGCCAAAAACCAAAGCAAAATCTAATAACGAAAACACCCCACTCAATCTCCAGCGATCAACAAAAATGCCACAGCCATTAACAATCGAATCCTATCACAATAAGGTATGCAACACTATTTACAACGAATGATATATTTAAGTTACAACAAAATACGGCACGCGACACTATTTACGAGTACCTGAGGAATACAAAACTATCAGAGACACAATTATAATGGAACTGTAGAAGGGAAAAAAAGGCACGTTACAACCTATTCTAGAGACGAGGTAACCTTTTATTGAAACATTTTGTATATGATTAAATTTTACAAATATTTGAATATAATTTTGTAACAATTGAACATCTTTAATAGAGTCGACATTTATTCAATACTGATGTAAATAGTTATTTTACAATGTACTTAACACAATTTACGATTATTTTTACAATAAGAATTAGAAAAATTCCTCACATCACCGAAGAATTCATTCCCCAAGCTGCGTCTAGGCACTGACAAAACCCATTTGATGAGAGATAAAATTTTAATGGCACTTCGGAATTCAACTGCAGTCGAAAGATTTGGGATGTTTTTAACCTTAAATTGCGAGTGACAAGACATTTCTAATGTCCAGGTGCACGCGCTACTGATTTAAGACAATGTCGGTATCTGCTGGTAGATGTCACTTCTAATAGGGGTGCTTACAGAATTTTAATTGTATGTTTTATAAGTTACCTACGCTATAATAAATAAGATAAAAATCTGATTGTAGCACTTTTATACAATCCAGTCTTTATTAATCATTATTTCTTATGATTTAACCACAACGTAATCTAAAAAAAAATATTTACAAAAGAATCCTCCAATTTCTTTGTAAGTAAAAGTTTTATAATAAGCATACTTAAGTTGTTAGTTGAATTCTACCTGTGAATATAAAAAGTTTTCATTAACAATCCTATGGAATTGTTCTATCGCTAAGAGTGCTTAGAAGCTTATTATATAAATTTAAATGTTTCAAAAACATTTTAAGTATTAATCAATTAAAAATAGTCAATTTTGCTTCGGTTGAATCAAGATTGAATTCGGTTGAATCACAGATTACGGACAGACGCGAAAGTTGAGGGAGAAAGTCTTACGGCGAGAGAGATAAACATTCAAACCAATTAAGATATTCTCGTGTGTATTTAAAAAGCTTTCGTGTGCGTTCCGGATGTTCGGTCGTAAGACACGATCACACAAAAACGTTATTAAATAATTTAAGCAACAATAGTGGCAACAATGCAATCAAAACCATTTAAATGTCCATACAAAAATCAGAAAATCCTTTGATCTTTCGCCGGGTTTCGCATCTGTGCGTAATAAATTTGTGACTTCAGTTCATTCTTGCTTGAAGTACTTGGAAAAACATATCTTTACTAAAAGGACACAACTTGGACTTAAAAGCTGTCATTGGATCATAGGTCGCAAATCAAAGTTGTCTCTCAAAAATAAAGTATTAATTTATCTTTATGCCAATTTGGTCAAATGAAGTTTAACTCTTAGACTGAATACTGATGCACCATTGTTTGTGCCTATTGCGCATCATTGCATGTCGGTTAAACAAGAAAGTATGAAGATAAGTGTAAGTTACACAAACAGATTTGTCCCAAGTTAATATTACTTGCAATAGGAAATAACCACTGAATTATTTTCCACATGTCTTTGGATAATGTGGTGGCTCATATTACTAGAGCCACCTACTAAAATACCGAATTTTTAACTTATTGCTACTGAGTTTGTTTTGGTATTGTGGATGCTGCCACAGGCCCAGGGGTGGTTTCCCATTGGGGATTTCACATTTATGCAGGTATGGCACAGACCTGAATCAATTTAAGCGAACTGCTCCAAATGCATTGAGATGCTCAGGAGGATCAAAGCCGTAATAGCTGCCAGGGGTGGTGCTTCTAAATATTGATTTTTGGTTAACTTTTTAAATTATTTTTAATTTCCCAGTGGAAGTTATAGTAATGGGTCCGATTTTACGAATCCTAAATTTTGACATATATCCACATTTCAAGGTCCCCAGATTCGAATACAATAGTTTTTAAGTGGACGTCTGTGTGTGTGTGTGTGTGTAATATACGTATGTGCGTATGTTCGTATGTGCGTTCGGAATTATTTTTTGTCTCAAATGTCTCGAAAACAAATTTTTTTATAGAAATGGTACCAATTAAATTCGACGAATAATTACGCAACTTATAACTGATTAGATTTTCAAATCGGTCAAGCTGTTTTTTATGGAGAATCGAAAAACTGAAAAAATGGTAAACTACCTAAATTTTGAAATTTATAAATTTTTTAAGATCTTTTAAATAATATGATTATTTTTTGACGTTTTTTAAAACCAATGAAATGCTTCTTTATTTGTCACAAGGGTAAGTTTCAACCAATTATGTCATTATTATAGTGGGAATAAATCTCTTGTGATTATTCTCGGTAATAATCACTGTGGCTTTTATTTGTCTAGCAAGTGTCAGATAGTTGTCAAAAGAATCCGCAGAAAAAGTAGGTCTAGACACAGTTACTAAAAAAATAACTAACCATTCTGCCAGATCAAGTGCAGTAAGTAACCTTTCAAAAGCTGGTGTCGGAGAACAAGAACTAATCAAGGTCATAATTCTGCAAGTAAGATTAAAACATTCATACAATTGAACCAAGAACATCATTCAAATATAATAAATAATCTTAGAGAAAATACGCAGGAGGAAACACTTAATATAACAAACAATTCCAAATCCTCAATAAATAATGAGTCTTGAAATATTTTTAATAATTGCGTTTTTCATTGTACTAATTGAAATTGTTAATTCTTTTAATATATTCACAATGTGTCAACGATATTTTCGCATATTGTAATAATTAATTAAATTAAATTTTGCAATAATTTTATTGATCTTTTTTATTGTAAAAATTTGTGAATAAAAAAATAATCAAGTCAAATATAACTCGCGTTTTCCATAAATTAGAAAATAATTTGACAGATTTTGTTCAAACTTGTTGCCATTTGGAAATAGCCACTCGAGCCCTGCGGGCTCTATTATTACTGATTATTGTATGTTAGGAATATTCGTAAGAAAAATATGATGACAATATTTCATAAAAAGAGATAGTATTAGAAAACAAAAATAGGAATTGGAGAATTGACAGAATAGCGTTGAAGACGCTATAACAGTGAAACATTATTGTTAGTAATAATCAAGCGTTGTTTATAACAATTGAATATTGTTACTTACAAATGATCATTGATCATAATAATTAAAAAAAATTTCTATTGTGTCACGTGCCTATTTTTTTCTATAGTTTCGTATTCATGTTTGCATAACTTTCGATAGTTGTTTTGCAATTTCTGTGTGGATGGGACTGGATATCCACACGAACGAGGCACGGATTTGAGAAGATGGTGGGTTGACGTTTATTCCGCGCCATTTTTCTTGATTTCCGGGATAGGAGCGTGAGTCGTTTGGAGAGCTTCATCGAAGTCGGAGGTGTTAGTGAAGGTTGTTGGGGACGGTGCGTTATTAGCACGTGTGCGGAACCTCTATGGGATTTCTTTCATATCTGGCTGTATTTGGGCCATCTTAATTGGATTTTGAAGAAAAACCATTTGATTTTCAACTTGACCATTTTGTCTTGCCATTGTTATGGATATTGTTGGAGTTGGTGTCAAGTTGAATAGCCGTTATCGGGATTTGTTTGAGGGAAGCCATTGTTCGTTAACCAGTGCCACCCCCATAACCTAACCAGCCCCCGGAGTAGTCCAGGAGTAGCACCGGAGTAGGCCACAGGAGTACATGTGAATTCGTTACCCAAAGGTTATCAGTGATTTATTTTTAAAAATATAACGCTGTGTCTCACATCGGCACCACGAGTAAGTCTTGCTTCAGTTTATAAGTATAGTACTTTGTGAATTCGTTACCCAAAGGTTATCAGTGATTTATTTTTAAATATATAACGCTGTGTCTCACATCGGCACCACGAGTAAGTCTTGCTTCAGTTTATAAATATAGTGCTTTGTGAATTCGTATATCCAAAGGTTATAAGTGATTTATTTTTAAATATATAACGCAGTGACTCATGCTGACACAACTATCATGTTCTGTTTAGTTTATTAGTATAGTACATTGTTGGAAACTATTGCATTAGATAATATGCCAAAACTAAACTTGGATTAAAGTAACCTTCTCAATAATTCTTTATGTCCAAGTAAAAACATATTTTCTTCCTACTTATTTGTAAATATCCTACAATCTTGATATTTTAAAGGACAACCATTGTAAAGATATTTTTAAATGAACTCGATTGTTTTGGCAGTGAAAATCTTTATGTAATGAGTTAACTTATATATATATATATATATATATATATATATATATATATATATATATATATGTTTTACCTTTTGTTCTTTGCCTTCATGTAAATGTTTGAATTAGTGTTGTTAATGAGTTAATTTATATATGTCTTACTTTTTGTTGTAACTTGGTAAAGACTGTTACTCTTACTTCTGTTCTGGTTATTTTATAAAGCTGTAAATATTACATTTTTGGTTTGTTCTAGCAAGAAAATTTTACCATAGCTGTTAACTTTGACTATATTTGTTATGATGTTGCTATTGAACTGTGTACCTTAATTATCTATTGTGTGAGTAAAGTATCCAACATATTTTTGCTATAATTTTATTTATTTGGTTCACCTTAATCATAGTTGTTTATCTTGTAGCCCTGCTAGTGCCTATAAGATCTAGGGGTTTCCGGCTTATACCGTCAAGCCGGTGGCGAAGCTCACTTTTATATTTTTTTCTTCTACCCTCTACGGCTGAGCTCGGGCATAATTTGCCAGTAGAGAAACCGCTAGCAGAGTACTCGTTACAGAACGAAAAAGACGTGGCAATTGTTAATGACAATTATAATTTGTTATAAATAATTTCGTTTTTTATGATAATTTTAATAATAATAATTATAGCAACAAAACATATGGTATTTTTTTCACTGGACCTCTCGGGTCGCACCCAGACCGCTGATATTAATAATTTAGCAAAAACCTTAAAAACTGAAACATTATAAACAAATATTTATATATTTTTAATATTGTGAGCCCCTACTGTATTGTTTTATGTATAAATAGATTTTAAATTAATTGGGAAATTAATAAAAATAATTATCTTGAACATCTAAAAATACAACAACTATATTTTTATGCTCTGTCAACTTTAATAAATTCTTTTATTATCTAAGATTATTTTGTTACGGTATAATTTTGTTTGTTAGTTTATATTAATTAATAGCAATTGTTAAAAATGAAACATTCCATTTTCAAACTTCGTTTTTTAATGTGACAATAGTTACGTAATAAAAACGGTGTTTCGCTGGTAAAATCGTTAAATCAGGCAATTTCGTAAACTGAATCGCATATTTAATTAATAAAATTCGAGCATTTTTCAACTCCGAACGTGCGGATTTATTTGATTATAAAAAATGCACAACAGTATTGATTATAACTTTTCAATAACAAGCATAAAGGGGGAAGGTACTGATTCCGCAATAAATAATAAACAAGCTCTAATCATTGGAAGCTTTTAGTAAAGCAAATCAATAATTCAACAGCAGTTTAACATGACCGTTTTGTAACAATTTTTTTATGCCCTTTTAGTTTCGCAATAGCTAGCTCAGCATTTTATAGAATATTCAGTGAAACAAATATAAATGTGGCCGTAGAACAGTCCTTTATATTTGCATCTCATCCAGGTGTAGTTTAGGAAGGTAAATTTGCTGTAAATTTACTTAACAGTAATGTTCCGTTAACATTTTCATACCATTTTCAGCTTCTTCTTGCATATATTTCATCACAATAATATTAATTTCTTTGGCTTCCAATAAGTTGTCCTTTTATACCATCGAAGTCTACCTAAAATCTTTAGACGTTAAGGATTAAAATAGTTAAGAAAAATTCATGAAACTTGAAAGTGGATCATAAGAAATATTTTTATTGCTCCTCAAGCCAAAAGTACTGACCGCATTTCAGTCCCGAATAAACGATTTTTGGGACCTGCCTATCTTTCGCGGACTGTTTGAAATACAGCGCGCTCTCACCAGAGTGGGCTATTTTGCTTGGTTTGTACGACGGTAGTCTACAGCGCCTGTGTATTCATTCGGTTAATATCTTTCATCGTACGCTTATGTAAACTATTTTAACAAGAATGGGAAGGCTACGTACGAAGCACCACACAAAGAAAAGACTGATAACGCTGTTTTATGTATTCTATCTCATTCATCTCATTCTCTCGCAGGCTTAATTCTATAGATTAATGTGTTTGTCTCTTTTAAGTGTCGTTTTTTTCGTTTTATCTAATTTTAACTTCAAAAACAGATTAATGGAGCTCGCTACACTTGGCGAGATGGCCAAATGGTGGTTCTAAAGCAAGTGAGATATCGTACATACATACATACATATAGTCACGCCTTTTTCCTGTAGGAGTAGGCAGGGATCACTTCCTTCCACCTTCTTACACACATCTTTTGCTTCCTTTACTTTTATCAGTGCTCTTTTACATGATCGTCGGTTGTTGGTACTCTTGACCTGGCCTTTCTTTAAAACAATGTTGATCTGATCGAGATATATTCACCGAGGTCGACCTCTACCGACTTGTCCATTTACACTCACCTTATAAATTTGTTTGGTCAATCTTCCCTCATCCATCCTTTCTACGTGTCCAAACCATCTGAGCATTCCTTTATCTATCTTTGTAACCACATCTTCTTTTACACCACAGCGTTCTCTAATGTCACTATTCTGTCTTCTTTTTCAAAAACCATTACTTTCGTTTTGCTTACATTTGTCTTCATTCCTTAGATATTCAGAACATCATGCATAACATTAACCATCGCCTGCAATCCCTTTTTAGTTGACGCTAATATGATTTGATCATCGGCGTTAAGAAGGCATTTGACGATCAAATCATTTATTTTCAATCCATACGCACTCTTTTTCAAATCTTTTAAACAATCGTCTATGTATAAGTTAAACAGCCATGGCGAAGCTACAAATCCCCGTCTCACACCCTTTTCGATGTTAAACCATTCCGTGCAAGCTCCGTTTATACTGACACAAGCAGTGGAATCCTCGTAAAGTGATTTCAGTGCTCATTTTAAACTACCGTTCACCCCATACATAGACATTATCGACCACAATTCAATCATTACCACTCTGTCATAGGCCTTTTCCAAAACTATAAAAGCGCAATAGACCTTCTGACTTCTAGCCAAGAATTTTTTGACTATGCCTATATAAAATAGACAAATTTATTTTTTACCCATCACCCGTGCTAAACTAGATCATCGTTTATTTATTAACATTGATTTCAAAAATATAAAATTTTCATGATAGTAAATAGCAACTTTGCATATCGACAAAGAACAAAATTTATTGCGAGTAAATGGGCTCATGTTTTTTTTTTAACGTAATTGGTCAAAACTGTTTTATTATTAAAAAATGTTCATGCTGCGCAAAATTGTTTAAACGTCAATGAAATTTGGTTTTAAAAATTGATTTGTTTGTATCACAATCACGAGAGATTTAATCGGGATGTTATAATAGTCCTTTTATTTTCTGTATATTTTAGGTATTTTAAACTTTTAAACAATGTTGGATAAAATAGATGTGTGTTAACAATCACTGTAATGACGCGTTGCTGGGTAGGGTTGGCTTTTTGCTGTCAATATTAAAAATCAAGTTTTAAAAACTGTATTTTCCAAATAAAAATTAACTTTTTAAATTAAAAATTCTGGAAATTTACATATTACATAAAAAATATTGTTAACTCAGTGTTGAATTTGATTTTGAAACAACAAATACCGTCTCTTCCTGATGTCACCTTAACATTAATGAAATATAATATAGAGAAAAATAACGGTGTGGGCGACATCTATTATTTATCGTATGAGCTTCTTGAGGTGAGAACAATAAACTTACCTCAATTTGTTTATATGGGTGAAAAGTGTACTTTATATATATTATATATATATATATATATATATATATATATATATATATATATATATATATATATATATATATATATATTTTTTTTCTCTACTTAACAAAGGCTGATTTATAACATTAGCTTAACCAACAAAAATTCTCTCAAACGCCACACATCTTGTTCCTAGTGAATTTGCTCTGCTATACTGTCCAATTTGCTGACCAAATAAGAAGTTAACTATTTTTAAGTCAACACAAATTGGCCATTGATGTTTATAGTAATTAATTTTTTGCATAACCGATGTAATATTCTGACATTTTTCTTTGAGTTTTTTAAATGGACAATTGAGATTGATGCAAAATGATTTTTACTGAACTCATATTTCTACGGATACAATTGAGATTGATGCAAAATGATTTTTACTGAACTCATATTTCTACGGATAAAAAACAATATTATAATCAAAATTTAATAAATATAAGCAAGTATGAATCTTGTTAAATAACTGAGATCATTTAATGAAGTGAGAAGTACGGAGGATCACGTTTATGCTTAAAGTAAATGCGCAGAAACCTAACACTTAATAATAGTTCGTTTCGAAGAGCCGGCATAAATTATTTATTGTTTTTAATATTATAAATACACCAAAATCATAAACTCCAGAACCAATCCAATACTTTGATAAATATATTTGTAAACTCTGTACTTGAAATTATAGAAATACGCAGAAATATCTAGGGCAACAAAAAATTATTTTCTTTTTGTTGAGCTATGTAGTTGATCTTCACTTACCCTTTTGCAAGGACCTTGCGTACAATATAAATTTCAGAATTCAGTATATTTAATGATTTTAAAAGCGTACACTGTATGCTACTAAAATATAAGACATGAAAAATCACATCAAACACTTCCACCCTTCCGTTAAATACCTCCATCATTTTAGCACGTTAAATTAGTTCCAATTTCTCATCAGGAATTTTTCACTTTCATCTCTTCTCGATGCCCGTCTTTGCCTTGAAATTATCCAGTAAGTTGTATAATCAAATTTAGGAATCTTTTAATCAGTTCCTCTTTCAACGAATGCCCGAAGGTTAATTAATTATTTTTTGGGAGTGACTCAAAGAACGTTGACACGTCCATAAATTTATAACATGTTTTCAAGACAAAATTAATAAAATATAATTATTTACAGCGACAATAAAATTATAATACCTATCAGAAAAATATTTCTTTTACTCTTATCTTTGATGTTACTGCTGTAAACAAATAATTGAATTGCAGTTATTTTATTGTTTTATATTAGTCATACCTTCGAATTGTGTACTTTTGCATTATATTTTTTATTAAATAATATTCTGCAGCAGTACGTACTTATTTATATATTTATTTATTTACAGACGGCACAGCCGGCACAGATCGTATACAATAATTATTAAAATAGAACTAAATTACGTTTACATATAAGCACATTGGGAGGAATGATTATGTAAGCAATAAATATTTAGGAAATATGTATCACATAATTAAAAGATTAAATGTTACAATAATACATCAACTCGGGGACCACTCCGGGATACTGAGAGAAACAAAAACCACCAAATTCTATCGAATTGTGTGCAAGAGAGCTGACTAAGACCTCTAAAAAACAATTCATAAGTATAATATCAGACAGCCAGGCTGCCTTAAAAGCACTGAGCTCCAACAAGATAAATTCCAAACTTGTATGGAATTGTATCGAATCCCTGGAGTGGGAACAACATAGTGACCCTGCTGTGGGTATCTGGGCACCAGAAGGTGGACGGGAACTAAAAATCCGACACCCTTGTAAAACCTAATAAAACCTAATAAAGCCTAATTTGCATTCACTGGACCAGAACTGGTTTATGGAGTCAGTACAAGTGCCGCCAAAACAATTATTTCGGACTGGGCGGAGAAAAAAATACTCACGTACTGGTTCAATATACCAGAGTTAACTCACTCGAAGGCGTTCCTACCTAAACCCTTGTGAAAAACAACTAAGCAGATCCTAAGATGGAGCAGAAATGACCTGCGAATTCTAACGGGACTGCTTACAGGACACTGTCGTCTAAGATACCACCTCGGAAGGATAGGTCTGAACCAACAAACGGACTGTCGGTTTTGCTGCGTGAAAGACGAAACTGCTGAACATATACTATGTTCATGCCCCGGCCTGGGAAGATTAAGGTTCAACGTATTTTTTTTACCAACCTAGAACCTACCCATTTCAAGAAAATCTCACCACATACAACCATGAACTTCGTGAGAAGGACTGGATTGTGCGGTGAACCGTAACCTCTAGGGCTGAGCCACAATAGCCCCTCCGCAGTGGAGGGGCGATCTACGCCCAACTCACATGATACCTAACCTAACCTACAATAATACATCAATTACACTTTACCATTGTAAATTGTATCTCTTACTGCCACTTCGAATCGTGCTGCTTAGCTTAAGTGATGTATATTCAGTTTAAATGATAAATGGAAACGTATTGTGTTCTCTGACGAATTTCTATTCTGCCTTTGGGTTTACGATGGTCGCAGTAAGGGGTAATCGTATTGGGTGCGATAATATACAGTAGCAGGTCGCTTCTAGTTTTTATTGATAGAAATTTGAATGTATACAAAACGTACTGTAGCCTTTTTCACTGCTATATCTACGAGGGTTAATTTAGTTATTAGCATTATTATGGTCTTTTTTACCCTGAGGGATTATTGCTAGCTCAAAAAAGCATCTTTTGACGGAGTGGATTACTCCTCTTATATCAGTGCGTTTTTAATCTTTTATCAGTCCTGGCCTCTTTTGTTATGGTTTATCATTTTCTTCTCCCTCTAAATTTTGTTTTCCAGTTTCCACTCGATTCCAATATCTATTTCGTGGCCTTTCTCTTGCGCCCCTCTCTATCCAGTTTTTTTTCTATTTCTATGTTTTTTTTAATCTTTTTTCCATTTCTTGTTATGTTTGCTCCAAGTATTGTTCTTAGTATTTTCCTTTTAAATTTTTTTTTTCATTTATGGCTGCTTTTAGGGCGTAAGTAATGGCTGGTCTAATTAAAGTCTTATGGATTTGTATTTATGTTTTTCTGCTGATCAATTAAGATTTTAAAAATTTTCTAATTATGCGAAGAGTTTGATTTTATTTTGGTATTTTTTTTATCTTATCATTTCTAGTTTGTCATATCGATGTTCCAACTTTTTATTTGTAAGTTGTTATCATTTTTCTGGTTTTCTTTCCCCACTCGCATATGTTTTGTCTTATTTTAATTTATTTGTTAGCCATCCAAATTTTTGTGTGTCTGTGTTCAGCTTTCCTACTGCTTTTATTAGACTTTGCTCTGGCGATAATTATGAGGTCATCGAAATAAGCGATAAACTAGATCTCGTTTACTATATTTCTTTGGTTTAAGTTTGTTTTATTCAAAGTAGTTTCAAGTACTAAATTAAACAGTGTTGGAGAAATTAAAACTATCTGCTTTACTCCTTTTTTAATGTTGAATTCTTCTAATATTCCACCTTGAAATTTTAATGTGCTTTAAGAGCTTTGTAGTGTCAATAGTTCCCTAAACTTCTTTGGGATTTTTAGTGTTTTTAGTTATTCTATAATTTTGAATCTTATGATTAAGTCAAATGCGTTACTGAAGTTTATTAAATTTTCAAGAATCTGCTCGATGTTTTGTATTGCAGTTACTTTTGATTTTTTTGGTCTGAATCTGTTTTGGTAGTATCCCATTTTTTTTTCTACGTACGGTTATTTCAATGCCTTTTTCAAAAAGACAACGCACATCTGCAACAGCAAGGGTTACTACAAAGTTCTAAAAGATAATAAAACCTGCTTCCATGGCCTTCTCGCTCCCCGGACTTTTCATAAATCGAACATGTGTGGGATATGATCGGCAATAATGTACCCAAACCACCAAATTCAAGAATCCTGGAGTGGCATTCTTCAGGATATCATAAATAATGTTATTTTAAGTATGCCTCGAAGAGTTATATACTGCAAAAATAACCAACCATAATTAAACTACTTTGTTTTTTTGTAACTTTTATAATTTGATTGTGTTTAATATTTACCTTCCTTTTTTGCTTGCGTTCTTATCTTGTTTTATTTGTTATTTTGTCAACCAAGCTTGTTCTTAAGATCCTTTTGTGTGTCCACATTTTAAATTGGTCTAGTCGACTGAAGATACTTTTTCATTCCAAACTTCGTAGTAATATTTATTCTAATTTAAAGTAGTATTAAAAGGGTTCTCCAATAAACAAGACATTTAATTTTAAATTTAACACTGTGCGTGCACATCCGAAAACTGATTAATTCCTGTCTGTGTATTTATTATCATTAATTCTTTTTTTCAGATATTTGTATCTTTTAGCAGTATCTCTTAATAGATCTCCATTGGTTCATACATTTCCGTTTTCTATGTGTCTTGTTGACATTTAATGTTAATGCATTATCTTCACCATTATTAACTACCAAATCAATTAATCTTTGTGAGTCTACTGACTCTGTAGTTAGTATCTCTTATCCCTAGCAATTCTTAATCTTAAACTGGTAAATTTGTGATGGTTATATGTGTTTAATAAAACACATTTAATAGCTTCTTGCTAGCTATTTATATTAATTACATTTTTTATTGCAGATTAGTCAACACCAGAACTTCTGGAAAACTCACTCTCTTAATTGATGAAGCGAGTTATTTTATTTTTTTTTTATTTATTTTTTATTGTAGGTATGTCAAACTTAAATAACTGCTTCTTTAATAATAATGTTTTTTATGTTTAATTAACACACTTCCTTAAAACATTGGCTGGGTAGTCACTTCTGCATTTGTTTGCTCCTACGTCTTTAATATATTTTGAAAGTCGAAAGTTTCCTCTAAACTTTAACATGATTTACAAAAATAAACAACTAATAATTAAACTGTAATCAAAAGTATTAAATAAAAATGGAGCTGCCACTTTAAACTCGATGGTCGAAAGAAAACTTATGATTAAGTATTACAATACTAACTGTAGCCCGCGACTTGGTCCGCGTTTTATCTAATACATATCTTTAAATGAGTAAGTATAACTGTTTTCTTTACATCCAAATTAACATCAAAGAACTTATTTGTAGAACCCCATATGCGTTTTTAGGATGAATTGTGACATGTAGTGAATTTTTAAGAAAATAAAATTTTAAATTATACCGCACAGGTGAATTGTTGTAAAAATGTCTACAGCGCGTTCTAAAAATAAACAGCGCCGACTACCAATTTTTTTTTGATCTAAATTATAACACTAAATAAAATCTATAATTGTTGGGTTTTTTATCGTTGTTGTTTATTCGTGTTTTGACGTCGACGACAGCAATTATTATTTGCCTTGTAACTTCTTGGGCTAAAAAGATCTTTAAATGAAAATAATTTTTTTCTAGCATCCGATTTATATTAAATAAAGCCTATATTCTGCTCCTAGTCAAGCTCTTTCTATCGTAAAAATCGCATTAAGATCAATTTAGTAATTTCAAAGATTTGCCCGGACAAACAAACAGACAAAAACGTGCGAATAAAATAAATTCATTTTGGAATCACAGATAGTCACTTCAATTTTATTAATACATAAGTATAGATTATAATTTTTTTTTGTCACCGGTTTTATTCCATTGACTTTGTATAATTAATTAGAAAAGACAAATCATTATCTCTGAAGTGAAACTTCTTTAGCCGCGTTGAGAGTGAAATTTCAGGGTCGCGTCACGGCAATGCCGTCATGGCATAATAATAATATTAGCGTCATGAAGCCGTCAATATTTTGGATTTTAAAAGACTAAGAGAGAGTTTAGTGACAACTGTACCGATGTAAGATCATCATCAAATAGTGTAAATAGTGTTAATATTATGTTGATTTTGTTTATAAAAATCATTTCAAAACTATGCCTAAATCCTTTGAATACCTACAATATCTCACTTTTTATCATTCCTGCAGTCTTTAATTTTTATGAATGATTATTGATTTAAAAATCTTACAGATTTTTATTAATCTTGCCAAAGAAGTTTCACTTCTGACATGTGTACTCTGTACAAATTCTTTTTTTTAAATCTTTGAAACCATGACATCTACGAAATAAAATTATTTATGTAATTTAATATTAACACTTAAACTTAAAACATTTTGCTTGAATGTTAGCACAGCTTTCGTTTTTGATATCTTGTTATATTATTTAGTGCAAGTGCCTGCGATATTGAAGAACAGACAATTGTAGATTGTAGGGTGGATCATGAAGGCCATGCTGCCTCTCAAGCACTTCGACTTATCAGATCTTTTGTGCATAACCCTTAATCCATTCGAGGCCCGGGATTCCGAGACTTCGAGTAAAGTTTATCAGTTTCCTGGGGGTTAAGTTTCTGATGTAGAAGGGATTTAGGAAAGGCCCCTTCCAGAAACTTGAGCCTCTTGCAGAAAAGCGCTGAGCATTCGCAAAGCAAATGTTCTGCAGTTTCAGCGAAGTTCTTTCAGTAGCGGCAACTATCACTCTCTGTTTTGCCCATCTTTTTCAGGTGATAACTTAGAGGGCAGTGTCCAGTAAGAATTCCCGTCACCAGTTTCAGTCAGTCTTTCTTGTCCAACTCGAGAAGCTGTTTAGCTTTCCTTGGCGAAAAACTTACTAGCCTTTTCGCTTGCATTTGTCCATGACATCTACAAAATAAAATTATTTATGTTAATTAAAATTAACACTCAAACTTAAAACATTTTTCTTGAATGTTAGTACAGCTTTCGTTTTTGATTTGTTGTTATATTCTTTAGTGCAAGTGCCTGCAATATTGAAGAACAGACAATACATTGCTTTATGATTGTTTTACACAGACCATTTTGAAATTGTAATGAAAAGTATATCGTCCGGCGTAATTCAATTAGAATGTTAATACGTACCGTGTCTCGTTGATTCTAGATAAACATTTATGATCTTCAAGCTTGACTTTACATCAAAAGTAATTAAAACTGCGATGCCGCTTTTAATCAAAACTCAAAATTGAACGCAACGCAGGCGAATATTTTTGATTTTTATCGCATCATTTTTAGTTACGGAATATGACACGTTTTCTACTTAATGCTGATATAAAACATCGTTTTTGTTTTAAGCTTTTAAAGAACTATTGGGTAAAGTTTTAGTTTTAGGGTGAATAGGTATATATATATATATATATATATATATATATATATATATATATATATATATATATATATTAAACGGACATTACGTGGTTCAGTAAAGAACATTTAACTGCAGTGGCTGCAAAAATAACCATTTTACTATAAGTGCTGCTACGGAAGCATTATAGTCACTAATCCCTTTTTAGGAAAATGGACCAATAAGAGAGAGAGAGAGATTGCCTGCAACAGAGCATGATGTGATCTAGGTATTCTAGTTTGCAGGCTTTTTTGCGTTCTTAAGTTCTGGGTCATCTTTCATTCTACTCAGAACATCGTTTGTTACTCTTGTAATCAAAGGAATTTTCAGGACTGCACGAGAAAAATTTAAGAGCGAGAAGACGAAATAGGACATTGAACATTGGCATTTGACCTGCACGGATTTTTCAGAATGGACTAGTCGGCTTGATCTGCTGATATCTGCTGTATCTAGATGATTTGTGCAGCTACGTCTAGGCAACTAAATGGCTTAGATAAACCCACTGAGCTTTTGCAATCTCACATCTGGACAGCTTTGCCTAAATAATACATCGATAGTTTAGCATGCCTAATAGCGTCGGTAGCCTTTTTCAAGTTCGTGATGATTCTACTCGCTTCTTTTTTTGTACTAGAATTTAATTTTTTTAATATACTGCAATTGAGAAACTTTTTTTTGAGTCTTAAATATCACCTGTACATACAGTTTTTGATATAAACTTTTTATTTGCTTTAATTGAATGAAATTTCAATAACCTGTTTCCTAAACAACAAATTATTTACTTTTTAAAATCTATGTAATCATTTGGTAGTATTGAAGGTATAACCAAAAGCAAATAGTTCAAAAAATTTAAGTTATCTCTATCAATTGTATTCAAACCTATTATCCATAAATATTCATAACTACATATTATTTTCTAAACTTAAGACCTAAAATATCTTTTTCTACATTTTAACAGCTGTCGAGTTTCCAAAGAAGGACATGCTTATCACTTTTACAAAACTTTTGGACATAATTTCGAACACTCGTCATCGACTTAAACATAGGTATCTTGATAAAAACAAAATACTGAAATGAAAACCAGCGGCGTAACCATAATATTTTTATTTGTCTGCATGATTTTTTTTATTTTTGAAATACTCGAAATATTTTTGTAATTTTAAAGTGGGAAGAGAAATTAAAAAATATATAAATATTACTTTTATTACATCAATTTAATAATTTAATTCTAAGAGCAAAAGTTTAAATTTTATTGTTATTTCCTTTACGAAGGATTATTTAAACTACTGTAATCTAGTTCCAAGGTCAGAATAGCTATGATGATTGCCAACCACCGCCGCGGAGAAGGCAAGTGAAGAAGAAGAAGTTATTTTTAAGTTGACAAAAAAATATATATTTTTCATCTATTTCTTTCTTAGAATAAATAATATACTTTAAAAATTTGTTAGAAAATGTTATTTAACGATAACACCATTGTTACAAAAGACAAATATTTTATGTGGATAGTGAATTTTTTGTTGGTCTACCCTCGTCCACGCCATTGGTACACATATTCACAAATTGCGTTGGCGGGTGGTCTTCTTTTCCTCGGTTTTCATGATATGTCGTAACAACGGATTTTATTAGAATATATTTGATGGGCAAAACAAATTACCGGTATTTAATTCTTTAAAAATTATTTATTTGAACACCTACACATTAGCTCGCACTTAATTATATGTTAATTCTTGAATTTACACTTGCTTAGGAATTTGGGAATGTCTCGAAAAGATTATCATAAAAATTACATTTTTTCTTTTTTAAAGACAAAATCTATTAAAATATGTTAACTAAAATAAAAAATCTTGCATCTAACAAAATAAAAATGTAAGAAATGTTTTACTACAAAATTAAATAAACAAATATTCCACGAAGTAAATGACAGCAGAAAAAAGGCTACTATTTTAAAGGACACAAGGTTATAAAAATATTCTCGGAATTTTATCTTAATCTCGTTTTATGCCTATTTACGTTTGCCAAAGTCTGTACGACTCTGACCGGTAATTCGTTAAGCTTATTTGAAAGTAATCATAATTTAATGATAAAAATAAACGGTAAACAAACTACGATACTTCCCAAAAAAAAAAATAGACGTCATCATGATCAAGAAATCTAGGAAGGACCAATTTTTCCACAATAACTTCCACCCAATTAGTCCACTATTAGGTATGAAAGTTGAGAAAGTGATACAGACAGAGCAACTAAAGCAAGAGTAAAGACAGAAAATCACACAACAAGATATGCCAAGGTGGAAGCAGTACTTTACCATATACACCAGCGACATACCAAAGATAAACAAGACAAACATGTCACTATTTGCAGACAACACAGACGTAGCAGCAGGTCAACTAAATAGAAGATTGATGCAGGTAAACGCATAAAAATCTCAAGCGGTGTTTTTTTGGAAAAAGAAGAAAATACACTACAAGAAACATCCAATTCTTAAATGAGAACATTCCCTGGACAGTTAGCAAAATACCCAGGTATCCATTCATACAAAAGATTTATCTTTAAAAAACAAGTGGACTATGTGGTTAATAAATCAAGATTCGCAAGAGAACAACTACAGTACATAATAAAAAGGAAAGGCAACCTTCTCCCAAAGGCAAAGCTCCCATTAATGCAGCATAATCCTCTTGATGCTTACATTCGCCTCTGTGGCAAAACCCACAAAAGAAAAATTCAAGTACAGCAAAACAAAGTATGAAAGAGGCTGTAAACCTACCATGGTATGTCGCTAACGATGAACTATACGAAGATCTAGAGATTACACTCATCTTAGATACCATAAAGAATCATGCAAAAAATTTTTTTTAAAAATTAAGAACGCAATCAAATAGAGAGCTTTATAAACTAACAATTTATGACCCGGGAGGTGCTGAATAGAAGCACTTGAGTCCTAAACACCAGCTGACATTAATACAAACACTTTACAGCATTATTTTCAGCTACTAATAAAGACTTTTCTTACAGCTACTAAAGATTTGTTTATTTTATAGAAAACCCAAGAAAAAAAAAAGACACAAACACATGTCAGGTACTTGTGCGGTGGCTTCATCGGCCACCTCTGACCTCGGCACGAGAGAAACCGGTACACATGCAGTACTGGAGGTGGTGGCAAGTTCTAACAAAACTGGAGATTATGGCAATCTTGGCAAAAGGGCGATTGTTACAAACAATTATTTGAAAATTATATAAATTCTTTGGACCTTGGAGTATATATTTTATTATTTTGATGTAGTTTTTGAATTTGCTTTTTATTCAAAAATACACAAAATTTTAGAGAAACAGTTTGCGTGATTAATGATGAATTGGTGGTATGAAAATATTTAATGTGCCAAAAATAATTAGACTTAATTTTTAATGGTCTACATAGCTCTGCGGTTGCCAAAAATTTGTGACAGCCGTAACAATTATGATCAAAGAAAATTATTTTAATATTCTTGACACGAAAAAATTTCTAGAATTGTGTAACAGTAATTTTCATTACTGTAATTTCAGTTAAATAAAAGGTAAAACAAACAAAATGTGTGTTCCGGGAATGATAATGCTTTTGCGTAAAAATTTTCAGATGTAGATACTCTTCTATTGACAAATTTAGCTCTTCGAGTATAACAATTTTCTCGTTAAAAATACCAAAGGACACGAGAATATATTACACGTATGAGAGATTTTATTTCATAAAGGACCATATTGCTGCGAGGATTGCGCGTATTTTCAAAGGTAAAGGGTTTGGTTGAGTTTAGTAGATGGACGCTTCTTCCTGTTATAAATAGAATGTAAAATGCTTACTGACCCGATTACAACTTTACTGATATATTACACATTTATATTAACAAAAAAACTATACAGCAAATATTCAATTTTAAACTACCAATAAACGGTACATATTTACGAAAATGCATAAACACGATTTATCAGGGCTGACCAACTTCATGTGAACCAGTAAATAAAATTTCGACTATGTGTGGGTCGCGTAATAAAATACTTTTTATGCAACTATCAGTGATTTAAATTAGTAACAAAAAAAGTGTTTGCTCGCACAACTTTTTATTTATTCAAGAAAAATAACAAACATACAAAAAATTAGTGAAAAGTTTGATTATTAACGAAAGTATCAATATTAACATTAATATTTGTTATTGACAAACGAAGCAACTAAGATAGGAAACTTTATAAATTTTATGTTAAATAAGTTGCTTTCGCAAAGATAGGTACGTGCTTTTTAGCATTGAACCCATTTTGAAGCCTAAGTTTTAGGGTAACGTTCCCCTGAGAATAACTGAAAAAAATCTAATCCCGTTGTGCGCGCCGGCGCCGACCCCAACTAGGCGTAATAGGGCTTGTAGATATGCTGTGTGATGAGGTGTGGACAGCTTTCCCGCCTTTTGCCTTGGATTTCCTAGCTCGTTTTACTGCGTAAAGTTGTTGAATCCTTCGATAACTCATTAATCGCTGGTTCGATCTGTCTTTTTACTACTGTAGGCTTAACGGGTTTACTGCCTTTTATCGCCGGGAATTGGTATTTTCACAGTAAATGAAACAAACACGGGTCATTAATAATATATTGTTAACTTTAATACATGGAGCTTACAGTTTTAAAGCCTCCTGTATCTTTAGAATGATTTCACTGGTTACTACAAAATATGTCTGATCGATCTGATCGTGATCACCTTCAGTTGTCTTAATTAAAAATAGAAGTACCTTTTCTCTCTCTATCATATACTACAGTTACCTGTAATGCGTTGCTAGTAGCGCCATCTATGACTTGTCAAGCTCGTAACTACGTTTTTCGTATACCAGTTGCAATGCTATGTGGGTATATGCTGTGGGAAGAACTTGGGACTAAAGTTTAAATTCACTTGTCGATTACTTGTCGAACTTTTCATATCAAACAAAAAGATACGAGAAATCCTGATATTTTTCATATAAATTATTTCCATACCAATTATGCTATGAACAGTCCGATTCCTCGTATTCTGAAGCTGGGAAATGAATGTCATAATAACATAGATTTGTTTAATGTGTCACTTCAGGTCTTTAAAAATCAATTGGAAAGGCTATAGCGTTTCCGAAACTTTTCATTACCTTACCATTTTCTTTTGTATGTACCGGATTGGTTACATCATTTTCTTTGTTAATACCAGATTTGTTTCATCTTTTAGTAATATAGTAACTAGACATAGTGTAGACATTAGACATAAGAGTTCAATAATATTTTATAGTTTATCACACTTTGTTAAATGTAAATTGGCTTTGCCGTTAAATAAATAAATAAATAAATAAACCGTGGAAAACGAACTTCTTCACTGTGACAAAATTACTCGACAGACAGACTTAATTAACTCTCGTCTTTAAGAGACAAATCACGTGTAAAACAGTGCCAGCACCGGAGACTTGAATCAAAACTCATCAATCCACAGTGCAAGCAAGATCCAAGTGAGTGGAAGAAATTTCTCGTTATAAGCTAATTGAGTTATTTTCTTTTACTGTTATTAATGACCTTCTCAAAGTTCACAAGCTCTCTCGTATTTCATATTAGTTTTTCCTGCTAAAGAGGATCTGACTGCAAATCACCCAATTCCAGGTATACTCTGCTTTCGTTCTCAATAGAAATAGTGAGAAGCTAAGAAAAAACCAGAATTTCTTCTTCTATTTTTTAATCGATATTCTGCACTATTAACTATGCCACTCCAGCTTTGTTGCGACCTTCTATCCATCTTCTGTAGCATACGTGTTAGATTTGTTTTCTTTTTTGGTGTGGAATGACTCGCTGGTTTATATTTTCGTTTCCGACAATTTCAGAGACCAATGCAACTGTTGGCAAACAGAAATCGTACAGTTTCTGCACGATAAATGAAGTTGATGTTATTTTTATGATGTCAGAACAGATTTTGGTTATTGCTAACTTTTAAATAGTTTTCATTAACTAATCTGAACTGTGTTTCAATACAGGTAATATAAAAAATATAGTGTCAGAGATCTTATTTGCATGAAATTGTCTTGTTTTGTCTTACCACAAAATATTTTGTTTGAAATTTATGAAACTGTTGATTTAAAAAACAGATCTCGAATTTAAAAACTGCATAATTACTATTTCTTTTTTTTGTTTTTATTGTTGTTCTAACAAATGTAGTGCTTAAACATTTATCTTTTTAAACTTAAAAACTGTCGAAATTTTTTCCGTTCAACAATGATATCCCAGAAACAGAAACTCAGAACAAAAACCTCGATTGTTTTTTCAGTTGTCTAATCAGGGACTGTCATACCAGCCAACGAAAACCAAAACATGGTGGCGGATCGGTTTTTCTAAGGCTTTGTCACTTCAGCGAAAACATCCCTTAGGCCAGCTGTATTTTTGAAAACCCCTTTCAAATGGGAATTACGACGGTCTTGTACAAATATTTTTTCAAAGGACGCTAAGACTTCATAAAGGATTCTGCGGTTTTCGGTGTGCGAATTGGATTTTCTTTTGTTGCGTTTGAAGATTATTTTGACACGAGCGTTCGTCTGTGGGTTCATTTTTAAAAATTTAATTGGTTTATAAAAACTTGCATTTCCCGTAATCGATGTAACCAACCGTTCCATTTCAAAATTAGAATTCGTCTAACTACACTACCCACTTGTTACTTTAATGGGACAGGAAAAATAAGAATGCTTTGTAATGTATTATTTATCATAAATTTACATGACACTCTCGATTTCCACAATATTTAGGGTACTGAGGTGGTCGTATGATTTAAAAGTAATAAAAATTTTGACTTGTTTATTTAAAAACATTGGGCATGATATTTTAAAAAATTATCCTCAAATAAAAAATTAATTGGTTAGGTTAGGTTAGGTTAAGTCATTTAAGTGCATTTATTATTTTTCCAGGAGTTTAAAATTTATTTTAAAAACAATGTTGGCCATTATTGTATTTTTAACGAACTAATGAATTTTTTAAACTTAATCTTCGGTAATAAATGTTAAATTTCAAAACATGTTATATATTTTAAAATTTAATAAATCTGCAAATTAAGGAAACCATTTTGTTTAAAAAAGATGTACTTATACGTTAATATTTAATAGAAGAACCTTTGTAACCCAACAAGAACGATCTACGCTTCTGGTTTGTTATGTATTTTTTTGGTTTGTCAATTGGATTTTCTATTGTTGCACTAGGAGATTACGATCTGGCTGTACGTAAAGGGAGACTCTCTAGAGGAAGTTGTTGCTTTTTAATCTCTTCTTGGATTAAAAATGTCTCTCTCTTATTTTTGTAGGGAATTTGCTACTTGAAATAACATTTCTACAAAAAAGGACAAGGTTCCCGTTGTCACCTGTCTGGAGAAATATACAGTATAATAAAGAAAACCACTACAAAAATAATGATGTTCCCATTTGTTTGAGTTCTATTAATTTTAGGATGTCTAGGAACTTTATATAAACAATTACATGATAAACTTGGTACATTTGACTAAAAATGTACTATGTTTTGACTTTTATACATTTTTTTCTTTTAATTAATAAATAAAAGGATTATCAAATCAACAAATTTATTTTTTTTATTCCAGGTTACTTGACCCTTTTTCTAAAAGGTTTTTTAAAATTCTTACTGGTTTTAAGTATTAAATATTTATAAATTATTCTTCTTCTTTTGGTGGTAAATCAGGTCCTTCTTATGTTGGCAATCACAATGGCGAGCTGTGCTCTGTCTTCGGCGATTCTAAAGAGTTGTTCTGCGCTTCGAATTCCGGTCCACTCTCAAGATTCCTTAACCACGAGGCTTGTCTTCTTCCGAGTCCTCTACGGCCTTTTATCTTTCCCTTCATTATAAGTTGAAGGCTACGGTAACGATCACCCCTAAGTATGTGACCTAGATAGGACAGCTTTCGGCATTTAACTGTTATAAGTAGTTCGCGGACGGCGTTTGTTCTATTTAAGGTCCAAATCTCTGCTCCATACAACAGTATAGACCATATGTAGCAATTGATCATTCTCTGGTGGAGCTTTAAATTTAGATTATGATTGCAGAAAAGCGATCTCATTTTTTGAAAGGTTGCGCGAGCTGTTTCGATCCTGCACTTGACTTCTTTATCTGCGGTGTCATCGGCATAGCGAATGGTATTGATCAGTTCGCCGTTAATCTTAACTCTGCAATCCTGGTCATGCAACGGCTGTTTAAATATTTTATCAGAATATACGTTGAACAACGGTGGATATAGCATACTTCCTGTCTCACTCCACGCCGAATCTGGCATTCGTCGCTTAGTTTTCCATTGACCCGAACTACTGCTTTTTGTCACCAATACAGGTTTTTAATAACGCGTATGTCTCTGTCATCAACTCCAGTACTCCTCAATATATCTATAAGTTTTTAATGTTGTACCCTGTCGAATGCTTTCTCATAGTCTTTAAAACATACGAAAATGTCTTTACGTTGATCGCGACATTTTTGAAGAGGTATATTTAAGGCAAACATTTCTTCCTGTGTACCAAGAGCGTTTCGAAAACCAAACTGGGAATACTTTTAGTATGTGGCTCATGAGGCTTATTAATCTGTTATCACTGCACTTATTTGCGCGTTGTTTTTTGGCAAAGTTACAAACACGGACTTTAGCCAATCTTCTGGTATTTCTCCAGTGATGTACAGTGTATTGAATAGTTTAACTAAGATCCCGATGTTGTCTTCATAAATCAATTTTAAAAGTTCTACTGGAACATTATGAATTATTACTATTATTATTATCGGGTCTTAACAATTTTTTTTTAAATTATTTGCATCTACAGAGATTCGTTTCAGCAGTCTGTCTTCCTCAATATTTTTAATCATTTTAAACTATTCCTGCATAATGTGTGAATGTTTCATAGACTTTTATCACTTGTTTGGAATTTTAAATTAAAAAAAAAACCAATATGCATTCACCAGAGTAATTTGTAAAATTTGTGGAGGTAAAATGAGCCAGATATTGGGTTCGGAAACTGTTGTAAACATTGTGCTTTGGTTTATTGTTTTCTAACTCATTGTCGGCTTTTAACTCGACATTTGTATTTATAGGTCGATTTTGTAATAACTGACTTTTCATTAGCATTTTCAGTCGGTAAGGGAATCGTTTGCGTGATTTGTGATGAATATTAAAAAATATCGATATTCTTTAATTAAATTGGTACCATTTTTGTCACGAAAAAATACGACTAAATACTCGCATTTATTTTACAGAAATATAAGTTAATAACTTTTAAATAAAATTTTCCTGCAATTTAATTTAATAAACATAATAATAAGAAATAAGAAATATGTATCGAAAAGGTGCCATAACTGAAGAGAAAAGAAAATTTTCTATAACCGAGGGACTTACTGTGGGCAAATGATTTTTAATTAATTATGTAAGGCTAGAAATAGTTGCTTAAAGCCTTTTTTTACTGAAAGTAGTCGCAAAAGGGGTAGACCTATCGTGTGGACCGCGGACGGCCTGCACTGCGACTATTAGAAGGGGGAGGGATTATAGAAAGGAGATGATTGTGGACCCGCTTTTTGAAAAGTTGCAGGTCATAGTTATCTGGAAAAACTGATTTTGGAAGCTTGTTTTATTCCGTAGCAGCCCTGTAAAAAAAGGACTCTTGAAGGAGATTGGTCCTTGTAGTGTCAATATTGAGAGTAAATCGGTGAAACTGATCAGCGTGCCGAGTTCTTCGGCCGAATGTGGACAGTGGTGGTATAAGAGTTTTTATTTCTCTGGAGCATCTGCCATGAAAATATGTGTAGAGTAATGTCTGGTCTGCAACTCTTTTTCTATGTACTAGTGGGTAAAGAGTTGAGCTGTTTATCAACCGAATGGCCCTTTTCTGAATGGAATTTAGAAGAAGAAGAGAATGCCTTGGTGCTGAACCCCAAATGTGCGAGCAATACTTCAGAAGAGGTCGGATTTGAGCCTTGTACGTCGTCAACAGTTGATCAGGAGTAAATAACATTTTAGTTTTCCACAGAAAACCTAGCCTCTGGCTTGCTGACTTTGCAATGTTGGCAACATGGTCATGCCAAGATTTATTATTAGACTCCCAAAATCGAGATGAAGAGACTTGAATCAAGGGTATTTCCGGACATTGTGATGGAATGATTTGAGGAATTCACTTTTTTGGAAAACGTGGCGCTTTGTGTTTTTTAGGCGTTGAACTAAACAAGTTTGTTGGTTCCCCACTCGACGATTGCTTCAAGATCTCTATTAATGGAGTCAACCTGTTTCTGCCTGATTCTTTTTGTATCATTTATCAAAAGTGATCGATAGGATGTAAAAGTTGAAACAAGTGTGCTGTCATCTGCGAAACTGTAGATGGGGTTTGGGAGACTTGGAAAAGTTTTTTGTTGAATAATTTTGAAATGGTTACAAATTTGTCTAAACTCTTAGTAAAATGTGAGTCTGGATAATTTTAAAATCTTGCTAGTTCCTTAGTTTTAAGTGTGTTTTTATTTAAGAAATTGATAATTTAATTACAAGTAAGTTGTCTTAATTTTCCTAGTTTTCCTTTTAGCAATCACCCCTTTTTAACGACCAATATGTAACTCCCGGAGGTTTTACTGTATTATAAATCTGTAAAGTATTCGATCAGTGCGTGTTGCCAGTGCTTACACTCGGGGCTGAAACACTTATCCTCACAAACAACACTACGAATAGAATAAGTATCGCGCAGAGAAAAATGGAGAGGTCCATATGTTAGGTATATCGCTAAGATACAGGATCCCAAATATAACATTAAAGGAGAGGTCCGGAGTGACGGACGCGGTTACTCTTATAACAACCTTAAAATGGAACTGGGCCGGTCATGTGGCGCGACTTTCGGAAAATCACTGGACAAAGAGGATACTTGAATAGAGACCGCGCCAAGACGCATACAGAAGTAAAGGCCGTCAACCAACCAGATGGACCGACGACATCAAAAGGGAAAAAACAAACTGGATAGAGGCAGCACATGATCGGCAAGGATGGAAAAAACTACGGTAGACCTCTGTCCAGCAGTGGACGCGATTGGTCGATTGAAGATGATGAAATATGTAACAGCATTGTGTCTGTTCAATCACTGACTTTTATTATTATATTATAGTCGTAGGCAATAAATCGGTAGACAAAATCACCACTAACCCCTTGTTAATTTTGGGTTAAATTTTTGACCTGAAGAGGGTATATCCTAAAATCGCCATCACTCTTGTGGTGGCGATTATTATTAGCCAACAGTACCTGGTGAAGAACTTCGAAAATGCGGGGTCGTATTAGAAAAGACCCGTTTTATTTACTTTTAAATGAATATTTTCAATACATACGTAATCTGTAAAAAGTGTTGGATTTCATTTTTGCGTTTTTTATTATAATTTCAACAATGATGATTCTTGCACTATTTTCCTATAAATAAAAGAGCCATTAAAAGATCCATGAAGGCCAGTGGCGATTCTCGGCTATGGGTGTCCATGTACCCGTGTAAGCCGTGGCTATTTTAGGATGTGAATTTAAGGCGTAGTAATTTTGGTGGCGATTTTGAGATACACCCCGGGCAATAACTAGTATTTTATAAATATAAAAGAAGCAATTTGTCAATTTTCTGAAAGATCCATCGTATAGTACAGAATTAACTCTAATAGTGCGTTTTTAAATTTATCTTAACCACAAAAATAATAAGCTTATTGTCAACGTACACGTAATCGACCCGGTGGACGTTCAAAATCCTACATAAGAAACTCACGTCGTTTTCACAGAAATAACCGCATACAAAAGCTCATTGAATGCGAGAGCATAAAGCTCACTCGTTCTTATCTAATCTCCCGATCGAATCGCGCAAGCGCATAGACATCAGCCGGTCGAGCGGTTATCTAACATCTTCAGGGAATTGATAACGCATCTCGGAGACCGCGAAAGTGGCCACATCTGCCCCTGGAAGGTCTTTCTAGACAGTTTTTGTGATGTGGAAATAATACGCATTCAGAACGTACGTACGAATGAAAAAAAATCACCACTCGAGAAGTACTCAAAGATTCACTGTACCTAAATGCATTTAATGAACACTAAAACTAGGTAGAGAAGTGTGAAATCGTCGAAATAGTTATTTTTTTGTGGGAACATAAAATGTACGAAGTATTATATACATTTGCTGTAGCCAAAACATAGATGAAATGCTAATTCAGAAAAAAAAAATTCCTTATTTTGCGATAAGCGATAAATACAAATTGGTTTCAAAATTTATATCAACAATCACTTATTCTTCATTATTTGAACCCCGCTACAATAATAAATACACAAAACCAAAAGGCGCGCACGGTGCAAATCATAATATTGAATAAAATATAATCAATACACAGATACACTTCGCCGCAAAATTAACGCATTTATGTATTTTGTAATTTATAAATAATAGCATTCAGTTGAACTCATTAGGGATTATACTGTGCCCAATTCGAGGCCTTGGATTCTTTGTATCTACCATATATTTTGTTTTTTCTTCGTTTACTCGTATGCCCAGATTACCCGCTTCTTCCTCCAGCTGTAAAAAAACCTCTCGTATGTCTCTTATTGAATGAGCCACTGCATCTATGTCATCATCAAAAGCCAACAGCAGTTTTGAGCCTTGATGAGAAAAACCTTCTCCATCTCCTTCTCCTTCTACTCCTCCGACGCTATTTTGTTAACTGCATATTGCAATGTACAATTAAATAGCAAAGGTGATAGGGGGTCTCCTTGTCTGAGTCCTGATGTTACACTGAAATGAATTTATTATGCACATTTGTGTTAGCTCCACTTATTTCCTTGGTTTGCCCATCTCCAACATTGCCAGCCATAACCTGCTTCTTTTTATGGAATCATAGAAATCATCATAGAAATCCATGAAGATTTGGTAAATATCCCGGTTGAACTACCAAATCTTTTTTAATATTTGTCTGATCAAAAATATTTGATCTATCGCATAAGGGGTCAGCCTCCTCAGTATTATCATTGCTATGACTTTGTATGTTGTGTTAATAAGCGTTATACCTCCATAATTTCGTAATTGTTCTTTGTTTTCTTTTTTTATGTATAGGGTTAATACCGCTTCCGTTTCACTCTTTAGGTATTCTCTGTTGTTTTTAGAATCAGTCTATATATTTTTTGGTGCAGAACGTTTTCTCCTTTTTTTAGCAGTTTTACATTTATACCATCGTTACCGGCGCTTTGTGGTCTTTCAGGTGAGGAGTGATAATAATATTGACCATCCGTTACTGATCAATATATTGATCGTGTGCAATTCAACTCTTTAAAATGTGATAATTTTTTGCAATTTGATTTATAGACGAATATTATAACGCATAATGTATATTTACAATTTCTTTTTGATTGCACTTTCGTGGTAGATTTTGATACGGAAACAAAAAATCCGACGAAAAAAAATTAATGACTTACTTTAGGAACTCCAACCTATTAAATAACGATTAAACGTAATTAAAATAATAACCAAGAAATGGTTTAGTTTAAAATTATGCCTCCAGCTCGCAAACATGATCCTTAAATATTGTGAGCAACGATATATTAATGTTATATTAATGTAATTGGTCTTCGGTACATACTAATTAATCGTGATCGAAATAAAATGCTCGCTTAGTTTAACGACCCTTTAAACGATATGTCTCTTCAACGTCAATGTTAAAAAATTGACCTTCATTTTTTTTACCGGTAGTGTCTATTCGACGACGGCTCGTCTGCTTTATATAGTATCTAATTTACATTTTTTGATCCGTAAAAGAAATTTTAAATATTGAATATTTTTATTTTTAAAAAATAAAATAGCTTTTATTTTTATTTTTAATTAACCGCATGCATAGGGACAAAATACAAGTTTCGGCAATTAAAAAGCCATTATATCTAAGGTTGCTTAGCAGAGGCAATTTTTAGAACTTATGAGTAACTAATTGTGAGGTTATTTTAAATTTTTTTTTATCACAGACGAAGGTTTTGTACTAACAAAGATGGATGGATTTTTTTGATTTTAATGTGTAATAGATGTTTGGACCTAAAAAATTTATATTTAGTTTTTTTTTGTTTCGTTAAAATGATTTGTTTCGTTAAAATTATTTGACAATAATATTTTAGTGTCTCAAACCTTTTAAAGTTTTAAATGCAAAAGTCTGAGGGCTCTGCCGCAAGTGGGTATTCTACAAAATACGTAGCTTATATCTCGACGGTAGATACTTTGGGTCCTTAGGAAAATAAAACCTGATGTCTCGCAAGGCAGTTTACTAGGACCTTTCCTGTATTTATTGTACAAAAGTGACTTGCCAAAACCAAAATAAACGAAAGCTGCAATATTTGTAGGGGATTCATCCAAAAGAAACGACCGTTGCAATATTTGCAGGTGAGACAGTCATCTTAATAGTAGGAAGTAGTGTAAAAGAATCCACGTCACGTCTGCAAAAAGCTTTGAAAGAATTTGGACAAAGAAACAGCGGATTAATTTAAATAAAGTAAAATCAACTTTACCAACTGGCGAGTCAACTATAACCTCAAGTTCCTTTCTGTATCACAGCTAAATATTTTGGCTTAACCTTAACCTTAAGAAATACGTCAAAAACTTAAAATAAAGTTCAAATCCATGGTTTAGCTCCTAGGTTACCATTTAAAAGTAAGCATTTATAATAAAATGCTCCTCCATGAGCAAGTGTTAAAGCCTGCAGAGACGTTCTAGAAATATTTATACAACGAGAAGCAATGCCAATCCCATCCAAGTGTTCCAGAATAAAGATCAATTGTAAATGCACATTGGTATGTAAAAAATTTATCTCAAAATCCATACCATCGATGATAAAGAAAAGAAACATGCAGGAAAGCACTATGAAAGCTGGTTTATCATAGCAAAGTTTCTGAAAAAATAAATACTGTATCTCGGATGCATTCTATACTAGTTTCTCATTTAAGTTGCCTTAATATTTTCGTGGAGGATAAAGGTGAAAAAAATTATTATGATGTTGTTTTATAACATACAAAAATAAAAGGTCATCCAGTAGTTGTACCAAGGTAAACTAAATAAACCCTGACTTCTTTAATTTAATTTTTGTCTGATGTCTTCCACAGATGTGCATTGTTAGATTTTTTATGTGTACCAAATTTAATTTATGGTCCTTAACATTTTTTTTCGATAATTTAAAGCAAAGAATAAGTCACCACCTATAAAATCTCCGCTTATCGGTTAAAGAGCCAGAACATGAGCTTCATCTTCATCTTTAGATGATTGATGATGTACAAATATCTTTTCGAAATAATCATGTAGTCATTAAGATCGATGATATGCCATTGTTATTATTTGGATGTGCACTTAATGGTGAATAGAAGTAACATGTTTTGCAAAAATTGTCGGTGTAACTTGTAACGTTTGTAACTATTTACAATAGTTGATTAGGTCCTACTGTGATTATGATTGATGGTGGATATGGTTGGATTTTATGTTCGTTTCCATACATGAAGTTGCGTTATTTTAGCACGTGTGTCCATTTTTGTATTGGAAGAATGTCAGGAAATTAATTTAAAGTAACTGTATATTTGGGCAATAGTTTAATAATATTATTATAAACTATACACAATTTAAAAAAAATTACAGATTTTGTACTGGGTAGTAGTACTTGTAAGTACTTACTGTAGGTATTATAGTGATCTTTAGAAATTGACTATTTTGATAAAAAATAAAAAAAAAATTTTTCGTCTTTTTATCATCTTTAATTATTAAAAAATTTAACAAAACAAAAAAAATTAAAAATTAACCTTTTTGCTATATTTGGTATGTTCATTTGAACTTTTTTTCTTTTTCTTCCAGGTGCCATGACCGTTTAACGATCGTTGGCGATCATTCTGGCTATCACGTTTGCAATCATTATTTTGTTGGTAGCCGCTCGGAAAAGTTGTATAGTGGTGAGACCAAACCACTGTCTGAGATTTTTAAGCCAGTAAGTTCTTCGTCTAACGGGGCGTCTCTTGTAGATCGTAGGGTGGGTCGTGAAGGCCATGCTGCCTCTCAAGCACTTCGACTTATCAGATCTTTTGTGCATAACCCTTAATCTATTCAAGGCCCGGGATTTCGAGTTTTTGATATCGAAGGGCTTTAGGAAGGCCCCTCCCAGCAACTTGAGCCTCTTGCAGAAAAGCGCTGTGCATTCGCAAAGCAAATGTTCAGCAGTTTCAGCGAAGTTTTCGCAGTAGTAGCAACTATCACTTTCTGTTTTGCCCATCTTTTTCAGGTGGTACCTTAGAGACCACTGTCTGAGATGTTTGAGCCAGGAATTTCTACGTCTGCCGGGGCGTCTCTTACTATTAATCTTATCCTGTATTATAAGATGTAGAATGTCATACTTTTCTGTGTGTCTCATGATATGTCCAAAATATTCAAGTTTTCGTTGTTTTACAATATTGACCACTTCTGTATCTTTATGCATTCTTCTAAGCTTTTTATTACCAAACTATAAATTTAGTCTCTCGTCATATTCGACATGATTCTCCTTGTTTTTAAAATGTGATCTTGTGTTTTTTTAAATGTAGGTAGGTATTTTAATAAGCAAGCAGAATGTGCACTTACAAAGACATACTGCAATCAAGAGCTTTGAAATAACTATAAAATCTGTATTATCTTTCCCATTTAAAGTAATGATAGTATTAAGAATAATTTGGTGCAAATAAAAAATTAAAGGAAAAAGTCTAGTTAGGATATTTTATAAACAAGAAGTTGCAAAAACCAGGGCTAGCAAATTCTATGCCGTCCCCATTAACGGAGGTAGGCGACCACATATTTAAAAGTTTTCCTGTCTTTAGCCGCGTGGAATAATTCCTTCACGTTCATGTTTGTTCAGTCTCGAATATTTCGTAGCCATGACTTTTTCTTTCTGCCCATTCCCTTTTTTCCTTCTACTCTACCCTGTATAATGACCTGCCATAGCCTGTATTTTTCGTTCCACAATTTGTGTCCAAGGTATGCTGTCTTGCGTACTTTAATTGTTCTTAACAATTTTTTTTCTCGACTCATCCTTCTCAGCACTTCCTCGCTTGTGACTCTGCCGACCATAGAATTCTCAGCATTCGTCTGCCTATCCAAAGTTCAAAGGCTTTGATCTCCTTTATTATTTGTGCTTTTAACGTCCATTTTTCCACCCCGTAAAGTAGTTGGGACCGGGCATAACATTCTACAAACCTCAATTTAGATTATTTAGATTTCTGTCACATAAAAATAGTTCGAATTTTAAGAATGCTCTCCTTGCTATTTCTATTCTTTACGCCGATGATCAAGTCATATTAGCGTCATTTGAAGAGGAGTTGCAGGAAAAGCAATTTCATTGTTATGTTATGCACGATGCCCTGAAAATCAAAGGGATAAAAATAAATGTAAGCAAAACGAAAGTAATGGTTTTTGAAAGAGAAGAAAGCATGACAAACTGTGAAGTTTTGATTAAGGGAGAAAGAGTGGAACAAGTAAATGAATTGGTGTACTTAGGTTCAAAGTTTAAGAGCGATGAAAAGTATGACTGACATTGAGCGAAGGGTGTTGGCAGGAAAACAAATAATGGGGCACTGCATAGCATCCATCCAGAAAGTGTCAAAAAAGGCACGTCTGGCTGTGCATAGAGGTGTATTGGTTCCTACACTTACGAATGGTAGTGAATGTTGGATTTGGCAAAAAAAGCACAAAAGTAGGATAATGCTGCGGATATGAGTAGTCTAAGAAATATAGCTGGAGTGACTTGGTTGGATAAAGTAAAGAATAATGAGATCAGAGAACGCTGTGCTGAAAATAAGATGTAGTTACAAAGATAGATAAAGGAATGCTTAGATGGTTTGGACACGTAGAAAGGATGGATGAAGGAAGATTGACGAAACAAATTTATAAAGCGAGTGTAAATGGAGTCGGTAGAAGTCGACTGTTTGGCGAACATATCTCGATCAGATCAACATTGTTTTGCAGAAAGGCCAGGTCAAGAGTACCAACAACCGACGAGCATGTATAAGAGCACTGATGAAAGTAGAGGAAACAAAAGATGCGTATAAGAACCGTAGCGGAAGTGGAAGAAAGTGGTGTCTGCCTACCCCTACGGGAAAAAGGCGTGACTATATGTATGTATGTATGTGGTCTACATTGTCTATGTATGGGGTGAGTGGTAGTTTAATACGAGCACTGAAATCACTTTACTAGAATTCCACTGCTTGTGACAGGATAAACGGAGCTTGCACGGATTGGTTTAACATCGAAAAAGGTGTGAGACAGGGCTGTTTAACTTATACATAGACAATTGTTTAAAAGATCTGAAAGAGAGTGCGTATGGATTAAAAATGAATGATTTGATCGTCAAATGCCTCCTTTACGCCGATGATCAAGTCATATTAGCGTTATCTGAAGAGGAGTTGCAGGCGATGGTTAATGTTATGCATGATTCCCTGAAAATCAAAGGTATGAAAATAAATGTGAGCAAAACGAAAGTAATGGTTTTTGAAAGAGAAGAAAGCATGACAAACTGTGGGGTTTCGATTGAGGGAGAAAGAGTGGAACAAGTTAATGAATTTGTGTACTTGGGTTCAAAATTTACTAGAGATGGAAAGTATGACAGTGACATTGAGCAAAGGGTGTTGGCAGGAAAACAAATGAATGGGGCACTGTATAGCTTTATGAATAGCCAGAAAGTGTCAAAAAAGGCACGTCTGGCGTTGCATAGAGGTGTGTTGGTTCCTACACTTATGTATGGTAGTGAATGTTGGGTTTGGCAGAAGAAGCATGAAAGTAGGATTAATGCTGAGGAGATGAGTAGTCTGAGAAGTATAGCCGGAGTGACTCGGTTGGATAAAGTTAAGAATAGTGAGATAAGAATACGCTGTGGTGTAAAAGAATATGTGGTCACAAAGATAGATAAAGGAATGCTTAGATGGTTTGGACACGTAGAAAGGATGGATGAAGGAAGATTGACGAAACAAATTTATAAGGCGAGTGTGAATGGGCAAATCGGTAGAGGTCGACCTCGGAGAACATATCTCGATCAGATCAACATTGTTTTGAAGAAAGGCCAGGTCAAGAGTACCAACAACCGAAGAGCATGTATGAGAGCACTGTTGAATTAGAGGAAGCAAAAGATGTGTGTACGTACCGTAGCAAGTGGAAGGAAGTGGTTTCTGCCTACCCCTATGGGAAAAAGGCGTGACTTTATGTATGTATGTATGTATGTTGGATAGATGATCAGTGGACCTCTTGAATAATGTGTCACATGAACCCTGTTTGTATTTCAAAAAATCGTTAATTACGTCAACACAGGTGTAGTAACGTTTCTTATTTACGTGCTTCTGTATTTTTTTTAAAAGTCGCCCATTTTCGAATTTATTCCATGCATTTGCATCTTACTGTATATTTTTACTGTTTGGGTTATTTAATTAATTTTAATACACATCTTTACTGTTTTGTTATCGTGACAAAACTTTAAAACATTCTGATTGGCATTGTATGTATTCCGTTAAACGTTAGTTCGTAGAATCGACAATTTAGATCCGAGTTACCTACGCATATCCTCTTTGTATGACAGGAAGGTCAGCAAAAGAGGAAACCCTATAATTATTAAGCTTTTAGGCAATGCGGCAACCTTTTGTTACAAAGACAAGAGCTCGATGGGAAGTGCGTTCCAAATAATATTTCAACGGGTCATAATATTTGATGCCACTAGAACAAAAATCTGCAATATTCATTGTTTAATATTGTTGCTGTTGCTACTTTTTCACGATAATTCGGTTGTTCTTTCCATTATTTAAAATAATCATTAATTATAAATTCACTTTTACGTTTTAGCAAACACTATATTCTAAAAATTGTTACAATAGTATATTGTAACATTTTTTGGTAATGTACACGAGCTTTAAAAAATGTTTTGGACGAGTGAAACAGTATACTGTTTTTACAACCCTGTTTAAATTATATATTAATGTTTTTTGGAAAAAAACCCGACTTCAACAAATATCCGGTTAGCCTATAAAAGATTTGGCCGAGTATCGTTAATTTGCTCCTAAAAATTGAAGAGTTCCGTTACTTTGTCATGGATCCCATTATCAGAAGCTAACCAAACTCACATCAAACTACCCTTTAAGTACATTATTTCCAATAAAAAAAGAACCATCAAAATCGGTTAGCGTGATATTGATTTATTCGTCCATTTGTCGCGCACATACTCAATGCAAATTTAAGACTTATATGGTTTTCTCATGGATGCCATGGTCAGAACTGGAGCAAATTCAAATGGGACTACTCGGGAAACACCAGCTTTCAAATAAAAAAAGAATCATCAAAATCGGTTTACCCAGTCGAAAGTTCCAAGGTAAAAAAACATAAAAAAAGGGCAAGTCTGTTAAAAATATACAATAAACAAATATTTTATTTAAAATTAAAAATAACAGAATTTTTTAAACATTAAAAGTACGCAACTATTATTTTTATTCGATAATGTGGTTCTTAACATCGAATATATAGACGATAGCGTCGATGACTAACAATTTTTTGACAACCATCCAAAAAACGCAAGCAGCACAGTTTCCAAAAATGAATTTACGTGATTGTCAACTCTCTAATCCATGAATTTTGCATATATTTCTTCATATGGCTTTTTAAATTTTACTGGTAATAAATCCAAAGAGGTTTCCCCATCTTGATTTGCTATTTCGGCTGGTGTATTAGGAGAATCTAAATCACTTTCCGAAACAGAAATCATGATAACTAAAAAACTAACAATGCTTTCAGTGAAACATAACAAGTCTAAACAATTAACGAGGAACGTCAAACTAAGGAAACCAGGCAACTAGATATAAATTGTTTTTAAATCTCACGGTATTTTTACAATTTTTTTTTTGCTTTTTAATTTAACATTTAAAAAAATGCATTCTAATTATAGAAATAATTCCTGTCTTTAGTTATTAATAATTTAAAGTCGTTAAAACATTATATACGAGGGCGAGTAATGATTAAAAACTTTCGTCACTAGAGACGAAAAGAATTTCTCTCACTTGCGACGGAAATCACGTTTCCGCTGAAAGTAGAAAGTAGTTGTAGAAAAACACATTTCTATAAATGACTATCTAAAGGTGAGTCCAGTTTATGGTAAATATTTGTATTGGAACTAGATAAAAATAATCTGTAGCCCTTTTGGTACGCCAATGGCGCGTTGCAGACGGGATGGGAATTGATTAAATTTTGTTTAAAGGAATTTTAATCTGATTTGTTGCAGTAAAACAGTTAAAGGCGGCTTTACATGCTTTAATTTCAACAAAATCACGATTTGTGTATGGTAGACAAACAAAAAAATTTATGACTGATTTTTTGGTAGCACAAGCCAAAGGTCAAATAATTTTAAACTCGACAAATTTGGTAGTGATTTAATTTTTTTCTATTTTCAGGAAAAAAATTATTAATTATATAAATAAAGTATTATTAATAAATAAACTGTTATGTACTTCATTAGGAGTGGTCCGTCTCTTCACGCATTTATAATATAATCCAATACCTTAATAAATTTTTTTTTAACACATAAAAACTAAATATAAGTTTAAATTTTTACTTTGGAGGCCTACGACTTTTAAAGGAATTTGACGTCGTCAACAGTTGATCGGGAGTAAAACACTTTCTAGCTTGCCATAGAAAACCTAGCCTCTGGCTTACTGACTTTGCAATGTTAGCAACATGGTCATGCCAAGACATATTATTAGACTTCCAAAATCGAGATGGAGAGACTTGATTTAAGGGTATTTTCGGACATTGTGATGGAGCGATTTGAGGAATTTATTTTTTTGGAAAAGGTGGCGCTTTGTGTTTTCTGGGCGTTGAACAGAACAAGATTGTTGGTTCCCCACTCGACGATTGCTTCAAGATCTCTTTTGATGGAGTCAACCTGTTTCTGCCTGAGTCTATTCGTATCATTCTCCGAAAGTGATCGATAGGATGTGAAAGTTGAGACAAGTGTGCTGTCGTCTGCGAAACTGTAAATGGGGTTCGTGGTGGTTTTCAAGAGGTCGTTGATGTGTAAAAGAAATAGTGGGGGACAGGATGAAACCATTGTGGTCCCCAGCATTGGTTTTTATTGCATCAGAAGAAATACCGTCAACTGCCACATGTAAGGAGCGATATTGCATAAAGCTCATGAGCTTAACAATGCCTGAACGCAAACGCGGTCAAAGGCTTTAGATATATCCAAGGCTATTGTACTGAATTCACCAAACTTCTCAATAATGTTTTGTCCAGAGCTAAGTGATATAAGCCAGCAAATCTCCAGTAGACCGAAGTTGTCGCAATCCATATTGCCTGTCATGGATTATCTCAAATTCCGCCAGATATTTGATGAGTTCTATGTTAATAGCTTTGTTCATTAAAACAGGAGATATCTAACTTTGAGTGGTGAAAATGTCATATAGAGTTGAAAGTCCACGTCTTGCTCACCTTCATCTCATCCAATTTAAAAGTTTAATAGATTAAATAAAAGGTCTTAAGTCACTGAGTTCTTAGACCAAAACAAACACTTTATTTTCATATGAACTGGAGATATTGGGATACATAAATATTACAGAACTTGACAAAAAAACGTCCCATAACTTTAAAGAAAACACAATAAATTTGAGATATAAAATATTTTCTGCATGTTTTATTAAATCGGTCTTATTGCTTTTTGTCCAGCACAGTAATTTCATAATATATCGGCGATAAATAAAACCCTTACTACGTAATTTTCTAACCAACAATACATGTATTAAAGTCCCGGATGCAACTCCTAACAAGATCAAACCTATTTTCCATTACGTACAAAAGAAAGTCGTAACAAGATTAGAGTAGAAAGCATTAAACGATTGAAACCCCCAGAGTTTTAATACTTTTATCCGTCGAAGTAAAATCAAAGTTTGGATTCCGAGCAACAGTTATAGGGAAATGTTTCTTCGAATGGAAGTTTTCGGTGAAGACATGAGTATAATTCGCGAGGAAATAATATTCTCTTTATTATTTTGAGAAACTTTGCAAAATGGGAAATAAGCATGTTTTAATATGAACAAACATCGTATACACGGTTTATCATGAAATTACATATTATGCTATTGCTAGATATAAATATAACATTTTTTATTAGTTAAAAAAATTGGTAGTAGTCCGAAAACCTTTTGGGTATTATCAAAGGATTTGTAACGGTTCTATTTTGCACTATATTGGCGTTTTTTAGAATACATAAATATCTGTATTTCTAACTATAATATCAATGGCTCACCCTGCATTCGGTGTATAACCGTACTCACCTCTTTTGCTGCCAAATTACTAACTTTACTTTAAATTTACTTTAAAAATAATATTATATCTTGATCCTTTCAATATTTACATGCTAATCTAAATAATCTTTTAATATAAATAATAAGTGACAGTTATCAGATAGGTAGTACCATTTAAAAGCGTAGAGAATCAGCACAAAATCCTAATTAGTGTATATGTAGTCACAAATTTAAGAATATTAAATAAGTTATGATCCGTTAAACATTGGATTTTTTTAATTTTGAAAGGAATCATACAAACTGCTTTGCATAATTTAAAAGACGTGTTAGTTATTATCTAGGTTATATTTCGAACTTGGGCTTTTCTTTATAGATTTCTGGTACAAGCCAAGTACTTTTTTTAAAATAAGAGCCATCACAATAAGCTCTCCAACAATTTGGAGGTTAGTAGGGAACACCTTTAACATCCATACCTGCAGAAGCAATCAGTTGCATTGTATTATTTTTATTTATTTTTTGTTGAAAGCATTATTTAAAAAATGCAAAAATAATTTTTTACAAACAAATTCAAATTTATAACATATATATAACTTATTTTTATCTCTTTTAATTATGGGGACTCTTGTAGATTGTAGATTGTAGGGTGGGTCGTGAAGGCCATGCTGCCTCTCAAGCACTTCGACCTATCAGATCTTTTGTGCATAACCCTTAATCTATTCAAGGACCGGGATTCCGAGACTTCGAGTAAAGTTTATCAGTTTCCTGAGGGTTAAGTTTCTGATATTGAAGGGCTTTAGGAAGGCCCTTTCCAGAAACTTGAGCTTCTTGCAGAAAAGCGCTGGTCATTCGCAAATCAAATGTTCTGCAGTTTCAGCGAAGTTCTCGCAGTAGCGGCAACTATCACTCTATATTTTGCCCATCTTTTTTAGGTGGTATCTTAGAGGGCAGTGTCCAGTAAGGAGTCCCATCACCAGTTTCAAGTCTTTCTTATCCAAATCGAGAAGCTGTTTAGCTTTCCTTCGCCAAAGTCTTACTAGCCTTTTCGCTTGCCTTTGTCCTGGCACTTTATGCCAGTGAGATTTCATTTCATCTGTTTCCCAGCGTCGAACCTCTTCTTTCAAGCGGGCTTTGGAAAGTTCACAGAAGGGTTCTGGGCCGGAAAATTTTGTATTTGCCGCTTCTTTGGCAAGGCAATCTGCTTCTTCATATGAGGACTCTTAAAATTATACCTATAATAAAAAACTTTCGATATTGCATAGGAAAGATTCCTTTAATTACATGTTGGTGCTTTTTTTTTGCAGAGGCGGAGAAAATCCTTTACGGAAAGTTATGAGTTTTTCACCTCAAGGTCTACTGTGAGACTCCCTGACTAATGTCAGGTCTACTCACTAAAAACTCCACCCCTATTTAGGTCCGTCTTGCTATTGCCTTCGGTGACACTTAGGCCTGTTGGCCCATTGTATCTTGCCTATGTTTTATATCATTGTACCCAATCCAGTACTTTCGTACCTTGTACAAGTTCTGTATTGGGTGGGAGCAATATAGTTCTGGGTCTCCGGTTGGCTGCCCAAAGATTTCCTGTCTTTTGCGGCCCAAAGCCACGCACTAGCACAGAATGTGTTTTACTGTTTCCGGATCCTTGCCGCACAATCTGCATTTTGTTCAGGTGCTTCTTTACAGGTGCGTGACCGGTCAAGAGCCCCGTAGTTATTCTTAACTGATTCCTGTTCATTGCTTCCAGTTCTGCTCTCCTTTTATGACACGGTCCTTTGATGTATTATTTCCCGTATTTGTTCCCTGGTCTACTTTCCCAGTAATATTTGTGTTTTTCCCCAATCCAGTTTTTTACGGACACTCTCACTGTATGCTTTAGTACCCCTAGCATCTGCCCTTGGTTTGGGGAAGTTTCCGAACCTCTTCTTGCAAGTTCTTCTGCTCTTTGCAATTCCCTGGTGTCCTGGAGTCCCGATTGAGTCCTGATTGAGCCTCTTGTACGTTCTTCCAGAAGTCCTCTTAAGTATTTAATTTTTCTGTTCTTTAAAAATACGTGGTAATATTGCCTAAGAAAGATTTCTTTAATTACATGTTAGTACTTACATATTTATTTAAGTAAAACCTGGGTTATAGTCAATTCTTATTTAAATTTGTTTTTTTTTGTTCCTTAAAATTTTTTAGTAATTAAATTATCCTCTCTTCGACTGAAATATTAATCAACTTAAATCCAAATATAACTCGATAAAGTTGATAATCTTATAGCCCCGAAGCATCACAGTATATTTCTTCAATCATTCGTAAAATCTCATCATTTTCTCATTGCCATCGAGACCTGCAGTCCGCAAACAGAAATCTTCCAATTTTACTTGGCAAAATTCGAACCGTATCGCCCTTTGAAGTTGGTATTGGATAAACAAATGAAATTATGCTGAAACTGAAATAATATTTTCCGGTGAACCTTTGAACTTATCCAATCAGCCCCATTTCCCATCCATGTAGGATTAACTTCGTTATTTTTGATTACACTAAAAGCATTATCATTTATTTTCGTTGTTTTTTTTTAATTCTTTGAAAACGACAATGCCACTTTGAACTCCATGGCAAATGCGACTGATGATAGTTTTTTCTAAAAGATTGCCAATACATTTAAAGTTCTAGATGGATGAGTGATGTTTTTGACAATCGACGAACCAAATAATTAGTTATTTTAAATCGAATCTAAAATCTAAACTGCAATTAAGGTATCTAAAAAGTATTAATATTACGAGGGATATTCAAAATATGTGCTTTAAATTACCCTTCCTAGTATACTTATTTTACTGATGCTTGCGTCTTCTAGAAATACACGAGATTAACAATAATATCATTTTGTTTTTTTAATGTACGAGTCCTAACAACAACATCTTCGGAGATGCACGAAATTTTAAAAAAATATTTATATTTATTTTAAACCCCGATTACATAATCGGATCACAAACTCTCTACCTAACATAAGAAATACTTGAAAGAAGAGGTTCGACGCTGGGAAACAGATAAATTGAAATCTCACTGGAATAAAGTGCCAGGACAAAGACAGGCGAACAGCCTAGTGAGTCACTCGCCAAGGAAACCTAAACAGCTTCTCGAGTTGGACAAGAAAGACTTAAAACTAGTGACAGGACTCCTCACTAGATACTGCCCTATAAAGTATCAGCTGAAAAAGATCGACAAAACAGAGAGTGATAGTTGCCGCTACTGCGAGAATTTCGCTGAAACTGTAGAACATTTGCTTTGCGAATGACCAGCGTTTTTTTACAAGAGGCTTAAGTTCCTGGAAGTGACCTTCTTAAAGTCCTCTAATGTCAGGAACTTAGCTCTCAGGAAACTGATAAACTGTGTACAAAAGATCTGATAGGTTGAGGTCCTTGAGAGGCATAGCCTTCACGACCCCCCCTACAAACTACAATCTAACATAAAGTCTGATCGTAAAAAATTACTTCTTTATTTTGCATAAACTACACAACAAAATCCATTACTAAAATTATAAAAAATAAATAAAAAAAATTATGCTACATTTTAATATATGTAAATGTGTAAAAGAGTATTTGTGTAAATGATCTTATGTAAATTAAAATTTTGTATGGATTTTGTACACCTGACGAGTTGCACTGATGATGACTTGATGGTCGAAAGCGGCCTGCAATATTTTAATAAAAGTTGTATGCACGAAATACAAAAAAATTATTTCTTAATACTTTTAACACGTGCACGCAGCCTTACACTTCATTCAATAAAATATTTTTTGTCATGTTATAACTTTTGATTAGCTCGATTTTTACTAAATTTTTTTTCTCATTTAAGAGCTACTTCTTCTTAAGTACCATGTCCTTCTAGAACGTTGGTCACCAACAAGACTATCCGAACTCTGTCGACGGCAAGTCTCAACAGAGAGCTTGAGTTGAGTTCATAAAAGTCATGTAGATTCTTGAGCCATGATGCTTTTCTGCGGCCCGGCTTTCTTTTACCATAAATTTTTCCCTGCATGATGTTTTGCAGTAACCGGTATTTTTCGCCTTTTATAACATGCCCGAAATATTGCAGTTTTCTTCTTTTGATGGTGGTAAGAATTTCGGTGGATTTATTCAGAGGTTGGAGCATTACCAAGTTGGAAACTTTTTCCGTCCATGAAACTTTTAATATTTTCCTGTAAGCCCACATCTCAAAGGCTTCAAGTCGTCTTTCTTCGTACTTGTTTATTGTCCGTGCTTCCATACCGTATAGCAGGGTGGAGAAGACATAACATCTAAGAAGTCGGATTCTTAGAGTTAAGTCTAGACCTCTAGAGCATAAGACCTTACTCATGTTTTTAAATGCTGCTCGAGACTGCTCAATCCTTGATTTCACTTCAGTTTGACTATCCACGCTGTTAGTTATTAAGCTGCCTAGATATTTTATTTGGTTTACTTGCTTTAATAGTTCACCCCAAACTGTTATATTAGCTATGATATTAGGTTGCTTTCTAATTACTAATACTTTGGTCTTTTTTGCATTTAATCCGAGTCTAGCCATTGCGCATTTTTCGATGACTGCATCCAGTATCTGTTGTAAATCTTCCTGATTCCTGATATGGTCTAAAGTCTCTACCAAAACATCATGCTTGACCCTGTCGAATGCCTTTGGAGGTCTATGAAGCATGCATAGACATCAACTGACATATCACGACTTCTTTGAGACAGGACATTTATCCCAAATAGAGCCTCCCTTGTGCCGAAGCCATTGCGAAACCCAAATTGCGATTCGCGTAAGTATTCTTTACACTTTGAATAGATCCTGCCATGAATAAGAGCTTGAGACACTAAAAAGATTAAGAAACAATTATCCATAAAAAGCATAGTAAAAAAATTGACATTAACCCTGCAGAATTTAAGTCACAATTTATTATGCTTTATAATATCCTTAAATACTTCTTATATCTTCCCAACTCGTTTATTGTCGTTACTGGTCTTAAACAATAATAATAAAAACATGTCTGTAACCCTCAGTGAGCGGCTTTTATTACACAAATTAACTTTGAAGATAATACAAAGCCTCCTTCTAAGCAAATGCTAATGTTCCTCGACTTCCTTGTTGAGAAGCGCTTTAAAAATAAGATTATCAAATCCCACACGCATCATCTTATAAAGATGAAAATAACAGACCACACAGACCGGTAAAAAAATGTCAGGAAGAAAGTAAAAATGTTTTCCTATTATGCCGTCCGTTATTTGATTTGATTTTTTTTTGCAGCGCCCCCTAAATTTTTAGTCTATGGCCTAAAAAACTATCAGACCAAAAAAACTCTTAATATTCATATTAAACCATGCTCCAAAGACGATACATTTTCTTTTTAAATTACATGGGAATTTTCCACTTTTTACAATTAGTATTATTTCTCTTAAATAAGTAAATATATAGCAATAAAAAAAATATACTTATTCAAGGTTAAAATTAAACTCACTGTTAATTTTCAGATTTTTTTACTTTTACAGCAACCTTATTATTTAGGAAAAAGTTTGTTTTTATTTTTAAAAATATCTGATTCTGAAGGTATTACGGTAAAAAATTGGAAAACAATTTTGAAAAATGGAAATTAATATGTTGTATGGAATGTTAGTTTTAGCAATTTTTAGGATTTATTACTCACAATTAATTTTTTATAAAGTTTTCTTAATTTTTATGTACATCGATTTTGATTATTTTATAACTTTTTATTTTCTCAAATTTTTAGTTACATTTCTGTTAAAAATTTTTAGTTCTTCCGTGGGTTCGGCGATTAAAACTCTCGATACAGTAACAAAACAATCTTTATTTTGATACAATAAATTCTACTTTTATTAATCACTTAGATATTTACTTAGATATACAACTTTTTCAACTTTTTGTAACTATTTACATTTCTTAATTCATAAACACTTTTAAAACCAATACCCATACTGTCCCTTGTTATGACCTCTGCGCTTTTATATACTTCTATATCACAATTCCAGATCATTCCACATGTTTCTTTACCTTCTCGACCGACGAGGTTTCGAGAAGTTACTCGACCTTGCCAGACCGTGCGGTGGCCGACAAAGGTGGTCGTCGATTCGGACCCTAGCCGCGGTCGATTCCTCGGTTGCCGACAGGACCGGATTTGTAACATTTCTATATCGATACGAACTTTCTTTAGCTAGATAGCAGTAAAGGGTCGAATATTAAAGAGGCTTAGAAATTGCCAAACATTTAAAAGTAGTCAATAATACTGCAGAGTGAGCTGTAAAATTGACTAAAGAATATAGAAATATTTAAGCTAGACACAAAGATGGAAAACAATATGTGATTCAGATCGTAAGCGAGTATAATTTTTTTTTTAAAACGTAACTAAAGAATGTTTAATAAAATAAATCATGTTGTATACTAAGATATTCTTCTTCTTTAGGTGCCCTGTCCTCCTCGGACGTTGGCAATCATCAGCGCTATCTGAACCTTGTCTACAGCTCGGCGGAACAATGCGGTAGTGCTCACTCCATACCATTGTCTTAAGTTTTTTAACCCATGATAACTTTCTTTTACCCGGGCCTCTTCGTCCTTCGATCTTCCCTTCTATAATAAGCCTTAAAACTCGATACTTGTCATTCCTTAAGATGTGACCAAAATACTCCAGTTCGCGCTTTTTTAGTGTAAACAGGACTTCCAGCTGCTTGTCGAGGCGTTGAAGTACCTCGGTGTTACGCACCATTTCTACCCAGGAGATTCTTAATAGCCTTCTGTACGTCCACATTTCAAAGGCCTTCAATTTTTTGCACATCGCATCTGTCAAATTCCAACCTTCCATTCCATAAAACAGTATGCTGAACACGTAACAGCGAAGCATTCGGACGCGCAGATATTACGAATTTTATTTGATCTTATACATTATTTAACTCCTTTCTTAATTTTTTGCCACAATACTGTCAAATATTTTTAGACATCTAAATACCTTCAAAAACATAACTTGTAAAAAAACCAAGTTTCGCAGCTCAGTTCTTCTACGGTAAAAAGTTGTGAGATCCATGTAATACCAAGTCAGTTAATTTATTCAGTCCCTACTTAAGGGTCCTTCTGTCTTTAGTTATTACGTAATTAGCTAACCTAACAACATCTTATAGTGACCATATCAATATTTAAAATCTTTTATGTTTTAAATAAATAGATTGACTTGGCTATCGCATAAAAACACAATGTATCTCACAAGTAATACATATTATATTAAATAAGATTGTTTAGTTTGGTTTTTGGACCCCACTGTGGAATGTAAATGGTGTTTTTTAAGACAACACTGTTTCAAATAACAGTAATTTATATATTGTCTCTAACCGGGATGTTTTCTTTAGAACTGGCAACATGGGTACCAATTTAAAAGTCCAAGGTCATGGAGTCGGCAATCGAAACATTAAAAGAAATGGGTGGACCTTCATATATGTATGTTTTTTTAATCTGTGCCGATTTCAGGACTAACCATTGAACTTAGCACCCATTTAGATCTCATTTCTTTTGTCGTTGAAGACAACAACTAAAAGGCGTATATTATAATATTGAACTTGGCTCTTATTTCACATTTATGTTTTTGATGAGATATCATTACTTTTTGTACAGAAATTATTATTAGTAGGTACTTATTCCTACGAAAATTAATACCAAATAGTTTTTGTTATCCTACTGAATTTTCCTAAGTTTACGGGGTATAATTGTTTTTTTGTGTGTTATTTTTAATATTTTCTTGTACCCTTGAAATGTTCGAGTGAACACCAACCCAACTTCCTATCTGGATGCCATCTGGAACTGGGTTAGAGTTTTAATCTATAGGTTAGTCAGTGATAAAAATGACGATTTTTGGAAGTTAATATCTAAATAAATGTTTGAGGTGTGTTTATAAAATTTGAAGCACATATGTATCTCGCAAGTCTCAATATTTGAGCCAAATTTGACATGTTTATGTGAAATAGTTTTTGAGTTATGAGAGGGTCAAAAGTGGCTCCAAATGGTTCGTGTAATATTACACATGCTACCGTTCGCCATTGTGTTAGCTTGAACTTGGCTTGACACGCTACCGCGTGTCTAGATTTGTTGTTTTACTGTATTATAAAGTTTTTAAACTCTAAAACGAAACGTTTAATTAACAAAATTTTAAATACCAACAAACAGAGTTTTAAGTTTTAAGCGCTGGCTAATTTAATCGTCCGAATAAACATTTTTAACCCGTAAAAGCAATAAAACAAAACAAACAAACAAAAAATAACGCAAATTAAAAAAACGAAAACACCACCAACGATTCGCTAAAAAAATCAAATTCGTTAAAGTATCTCTAGCAACATTAATTTGCTGCTTTGATGAATCCAAATTTCGCTGTCAATCTTTGTCTATCAAACCGACACGTGACGGGAGCCAGCGCCTAACAAACTAAAACCGTTAATAACGGCTCCGTTAAATTTTGACAGAACACTTTCATTTCGATTGCTGCCACGTTCGGTGCGATTGCCATTCCAACAATTTTAATCGTGCGTCAAATATTTAGATCGAGTGGATTCGTATTTAATTGTATATTATGGAATACGCACATCATTTCGCGAGTGACGTGCCCCCCGACGCGTAGACATGGGGATTGTTGAGCCAATGAACCACAAATAATAAAGAAATTAGAAGGAGAAATTAAAAATTCCATTAGGATGATTGCTACTCACGAAAGAGAAAATACATTTTTAACTACAATGCTGTTATATAGAAATCATTTCACAAATATACTACATACATATAGTCACGCCTTTTTCCCGTAGGGGTAGGCAGAGACCACTTCCTTCTACTTGCTACGGTTCTAACACACATCTTTTGCTTCCTTTACTTTCATCAGTGCTCCCATACATGCTCGTCGGTTGTTGGTACTCTTGACCTGACCTTTCTTCAAAAAAATGTTGATCTGATCGAGATATGTTCGCCGAGGTCGACCTCTACCGACTTCCGTCCATTCACATTCGCCTTATAAATTTGTTTCGTCAATCTTCCTTTATTCATCCTTTTTACGTGTCCAAACCGTCTAAGCATTCCTTTGTCTATCTTTGTAACCACAGCGTTATCTTATCTCACTATTCTTTACTTTATTCAACCTACTAACTCCGGCTATACTTCTCAGACTACTCATCTCCGCAGCATTAATCCTATTTTTATGCTTCTTCTGCCAAACCCAACATTCACTACCATACATAAGTGTAGGAACCAACTCACCTCTATGCACAGCCAGACGTGCTTTTTTTGACACTTTCTGGCTGTTCACAAAGCTATGCAGTGCCCCATTTATTTGTTTTTCTGCTCAATGTCACTGTCATACTTTCCATCTCTCGTAAACTTTGAACCCAAGTACACAAATTTATTTACTTGTTTCACTCTTTCTCCTTCAATCGAAACTTTATAGTTTGTCATGCTTTTTTTCTTAATATACCAAGTTGTTTAAATTATGAGAATCAAGTGATGTTAATTAGAAAACAATACTAATGCCAACTTTGCTAATGACACTGCTATATTTGCAATGGGGAGCAAAAAAAAAGCCACCAAAAACTACAAACAGCAATAAACAGTATTTACGGCTGGACAAATAGATTAAACAACGAACTCAATGGGACAAAATCTGGCCAAGTTAACTTTACGAATAAAAGAATTGATCCTATTCCTATCAGATTTAACAATAATTTGATATCTTATTTAAATACAGCTTAATATCTTGGTATTACTCTAGACGCCAAGCTTCGCTGAAAAGAACACGCCAAAAAAAAGGATAGAAATCACACTGAAATACAGAAATATATACTGAATCTTTAAAAAAAACTCTACTCTATTCCTACATAATAACCTTATGCATTATAAGCAAACCTGTTTGGTCCAACGCCATCCAGATTTGGGGATGTAACACAATAAAGTGCCAAGGAACATCAGAAACAAAGACCTTCATCGGTACTTGGAAATTGAAATTGTTGACCAGTCTATCAAAAAATTTGCCAGGAATCACCAACTCCATCACCACGTAAATATTGAGGCCATCCAGCTACTTGGACACTGGACAAGTAAGAATACTGAAGAGGACGAAGCACTTTGAGTGCAGTGACGCCAAGATTAGTGTGATTAATTATCAGAACAACTTAATGAACACTAATGAGTAAACCTTTGTTTAGGTTTTGACCTTAGTTAGTTTAATTGAACATTGGTCGTTGGTGACCAGATTGTAATTATAAAAATACTTTTTAATAAGTACTTTCTAAAATAGTATAAGTGTGGTAACACTTTTTTTTATTGGAAAAAACGTTAAAGTAAATTTTTAAATCTAGCGGCCCTTTTACACGTAAGAGTTTTAGTTGGGAAACTCTAGATGGAGAAACTCAGTGTAATGGTGTACAGTGACGAACGCATTTAAGAGACATGTTTTTATTTTGTTCTTAATTTTATCGATTTCAAGAACTAAATATAATATATTTTTTTTGTTATTGCAGAGGTGGAGAAAATCCTTTATAAAGAAGTTATGAGCCTGAAAGCTCAAGGTCTACTGTGAGACTCCTCTGACTGATGTCAGGTCTACTCACTTAAAACTCCACCCCTATTTAGGTCCGTCTGGTTATTGCCTCCGGTGACACTTAGGCCTGTTGGCCCATTGTATCTTACCTATGTATATCATTGTACCCAATCAAGTACTTTCGTACCTTGTACAAATTTGTACAAGTTCTGTACCGGGTGAATATAATATATTAGGGTTGATTTAAGTTCAAAGTAAATCACATACATTTTTTAAGAGAACATGGTGAGACAACATTTAAACCGTAAATGGCGCTGGACAAACAGATGTAGCGTGAACATTTGGCACTTTTTGACATAATATTTAGCCCGGTATGTAAAAACTGGAGATGTATTTGAAAGACACAGAGAAAGCACGAGATTTACAACCTATAATAAAGATCGTTTGCAAGAAGAAACCCTACGGTAACCTTTATTACAAAAGCACCTGTTGCAAACACATGAAACACAAGTTTCTTCCAAATCTATCATATACACGAAATTTCCCTTGGTAATGAAAAGGCCGCTGAGATGTCAGTGAGAGGCAATCGCTTTACTCATTTAGTTTGAGCGGTGGAACGCGTAACATTTAAAAATGTATTAATTTTGAATTTAAATGTAAGTTTTTGTATGGCTATTTTAGTATTTTTTCATAATTTTGTCAATCAAATCAATGAAGTGGCCATTTTATCAGAAAAACAAGGCGTCTGGTATATGTGTAAAGGTAAAACGGATGTTTTTATTAATTAAAAATATTTTAGGATTAAATTTTTTTGTCTCGTGGGATTAAGTTACGAATTTAAAAAAATTTGAAATATAAAATAGGCAAATAAAACACAATTAGTTAATGGTTTCCAGATTATGGAATAAATCATAAAATGGACTATTAACAAGAATTTATGTAAACATAAATAAAAGAAAAATTATAATAAATGTGCAGCTACTGATTTATTGACCATTTTTTTTAGAAGTAGGTAAATATATTTTTTTTAAATAAATCTTTGAACAAAAAACAATACATCTTTTCATATTTTTTTTTAAACTTTGACACGTAGATAAATCGATTTTTAGGTAGGATATTTTTTCATGAAAAAATAGGTATATATCTCTATTTTAAGAATAAATTAATAAAGTATATTTATGGAAAATTTGTTTTAATTTTACAAATATAGATATAAAGATTTTCGATTTATAACTAGCATATTCCAGTAAGTTTTAAAGATGAAGTTGAATGGTTTTTCCACGTAGTTTTTGTGGAAACAGAAATTATTTTCATGAAAATCGGACTAAAGCTTTAGGACTTGGAACCGAAGTACCAACAGAGTGTTATTCCTATTCTTATGATTATTTTGTGATTACATGATCAATTATTTTTTAATTCAAATTTTATTTATTCATTTAATTTAAACCACTATACAGATTTACCTCCAATTATTAAGTGGGAAAAGAAAAAAAAATAAAAACAACACAAATTATACAATTAAAAAAAAAAAGAAACGTAAAAATTAACTTAAAATAACTTAACTAAATCATAGTTATAAAAACCTCAAGAGTTACAGAGTAACAGAGTTATATGTGCGCAGGTTAGTCCTAGGTCGTGATAGATAAAATGTTTGTGGGTTTCTGGCTGATAAGCGAGGCAGGTTAAAATTAAGCTGTCATAACAATTCAGGCAAGTCAAATACAGTGCAACAGAAGTAGCTTGGCGGGCGGCCAGCCTCTAAAATAACAAATATTCGGCTGAATATACTTCAAATTCGTAAACTTCTTCCTCCGATTGTACTTGAGACTCACGATGAAAAAAAACACTGTACATTAAAAAATAATTTTGACTTATACATTTTGATATGATTAGCAATTTTTCAATAATAAATTTTTCGCTTGTATTATTTATTTTTCATTTTTTCTGTAGCTTGAAAGTGTTAGTTTATTGAAATATAATTTTATTTTAATGTAAACACAATCTTATTATAAGCAATACATAAATATTACAGAATGAATTTATTTTATGGTTTGTTAATACTCTTTATCAAAAACATATTGAAAATGTTTGTTTGGGGTTGTGATTGTATTGGATGGAGCAGCAAAAGTAGACCTGTTAATAGTTTAGAGCTCATATAGGCTAGCGGAAAAATCCAGCAACGCGATATTTTTCTCCAGAAATAAATAAACTTATGAACTGAACAGTAATAAATGAGATTTCTCTTTTTTTATTACATACTTTGGAAAACTACATAAATTAAAGCATTTTTTTTAAATAATCAATTATTTTTTTTTTAAACAAAATAATTTCAAAAAACACCTAGCAAAACTTCCATAAATACGCAGTTACAAAGTAAAAGTTTCCTCGATCTTTTTTGACATTTACGTTATGAGAAAAGTGTTCTCGTCCGAACAATTATCAATTTCTATAAAATTTAACGCTCTTCAAAACTGAATTATTTTTAGACTTATAGGTGACATGATATCCAACTCCATTATTAAAAATTATTTTTTGAATTTAAATCTCGTTGGTGTGTCCGATGCATCTTTTTTGTGAGAGGTTGGAATTTTTGACAGACAGCGTATTACTTTTAATCTTTTGATCCGAGTTAATTCAGCAGTGGTGCACTAATAAGTTTTAATAAAAATATTATATTAAAAAACCCATTTTTTTATACCAAAATCGGTTTATCGGTTTTTATGTAAACAATAATTTACAATTTTTGATTTAATTTTTTTGAGTTCGCAAAAATTTATGAGAGTATGCAATGTTGACCCCTTTTCTTAAAAGAATTAACGTTAACTGTCATTAAAAATCTGTCCGTCAACATTACTATGCAAATTTTTAAATTTTAGATGCCACTCAGAATAGTTAATATAAATATAATAACATTTAGTGGTTAATAACGAAAGTGAATTTAAAAATTTTAATTTACTTTTTAGTTTGGTATTACTCAAATCCTTTTGTCCCCGCTTATTCTACGTTTATTATACCGCAATTTCGGGAATGAATCTGAATCAAAAGAGATGGGAGGAATTTTTTTATCTAACTGACAGTTATGACATAAGAGGTTTAGTTGAATGACAGAACCGAATTGAGAATAGGTGAGCATTCTAGAGAAATGTCATATTTTAACATCACTTCACTGATTAAAATCAAAATCAGGTAGGTATATTTTTATCATGCAAGTGACTCACTACGAATTCCTATATAATGACTGCTTTAAATTATTTTAATATAAAAAAGAATTTTCGGGAAATTGCAATGTTTTTTATAGTAGTAAAGAACATTATGTATACTACGTCACTTACAGACAAATATACAAGCTGCGTAATATTGAAAATAGTACATTTTATTAATAGTAACTGAAAAAAATATTTATACGCGTATAAGATCTTAAAAGTATTTAATAACATTTCTCCCAAGTGTGATATAGACATTTAACCTCAAGTGAAAAATTTTGTGAAAAAATTGTATAAGACTGACACTTACACAAGCACTTATGACTTGATACAATGATTAATTAATTGTGGTTTTCATAACCATTGGTTGTTGATTAATAAAATTTGACATTTTCATTAATTTAAGTCCAGATTTTTGGTCACAGTGCATGTAAAACGTTGTAAAGTCATTGCCAGAACATATGTGTTTGGAAACTAAATCAGCAGGTCGAGGTTACTTTATTTAAAATCAAAAGAACTTTACGTAAAAAATTACATAAAAGTTATGCCTTTTTACCGTGTGGGTAGGCAGAAACCATTTTTTTTGAGACTTACACACGTATTTCGCCTTTTCTTATTTCTCTTTTATTTATCTTTATTACATTTTCTTACACACCACAGCGTTCTCTTATCACATTATTCCTTAATTTATTTATTAAAGTTACTCCAGTTATACTTCTGAGGCTACTTATTTTCTCATCATTAATCCTATGTTCATGCTTTTTCTGTCAAACCCAACATTCACTACCATTTATAAGTGTAGCAACCAACACACCTCATGCACAGCCAGTCGTGCCTTTTGTGACATGTTCTGGCTGCTTTTAAAGTTATGCAGCGCTCCAATAATTTGTCCCTTTTAACACCCTTTGCTCAAAATCTTTTTCATACTTTTTGGACCAAGTATACAAGTATAGTTATTTCATTCTTTCTCCTTTAATTAGCACCTCGCAGTTGGTCATGCTCTTATATTTTTTATCCTGCTTGCAATAACTGTTATTCCTTTGATTTTTAGTGCATCATGTCTAATATTAACCATTGCCTGCAACTTCTCCTCAGATGATGCTAATATGACCTGATCATCGGTGTAAAGGAGGCACTTAACGATAAAATCATTCAATTTTAATCCACACGCACTCTGTTTTAAATCTTTTAAACACCCGTCTACAGAAATGGCGAAGCCACACATCCCTGTTTAACATCTTTTTTGATGTTTACCCAGTCTGAGACTCCGTTTATCCTGACACGAGCAGTGGAATCCTCGTAAAGTAATTTCAGCGCTCGTATGAAACTACCTCTTACCCCATGCATAAACAATGTCAACCACAATATATTTATCACTTAAGTTAAATAAAAAAAATTAAATAAATAAAATAATAGTGTATTTTAGTCACAAAAAACAATCGTATAATATACTTCAATAGCAGAGGACATAAATTTTATTTTCTTTTATCATAAACAATTAGTTGATCAAAGTTTTGCAACAAAAACAAAATAAAGCATGTTTATTTGTCAAAATGTTTAATTTGAATTTGTATTTATAAAATAAAAATGTAAAGTTTTTCAATCATCTCAAGTAGACTAAGTTTATTTCTTTGTTACTGAAACTACTTACTTGTCTCTTTTCTTGTATTGATTTTACGATAACTTCTCACTCTTAATCTTTTAAGATTCGAAAACCGAGTTAAGAAACATTAAAAACGAATTAAGCAACCTCGCCGCTCCGAATACTTTATTTTCAGATTTTAGAAAAGTTTCATGAAATAGAATTTAATCATCTCAACTTTTCTCTTTTTATTCTTCCGACTCGTGTCTCCCATCTAAGTTACAGAAAGTTACAGGAACAGCCTGGTAAATATCAATAGTTTCCTGATCTGGAAGTTTGTGAAACCAGAGGATCAAAAGTTTTGTTTACAACGATAACTATAATTTCAACTTATGAACACCCGCTTCGTTTAGTTTACTAGATAAATGTAATAAAATATGCAACTAATTTAAAACAATCAGAATATTTTTAAAAGATTAAGGTATAAAATTTTAGATTTAATAGTGTTGCTGCATCTATGTGAGAAAAAGTCAATTTTTACGAGCTAAAATTATGTTTTACCACACCTGCGTGGAAAGTTCGAATTTCCTCCCTGTTTTCAGGGAAGAAAATGCCTCGAGTAAAAATAATTTCATTATATGTGCGCATGTGTCTACTTTTTTCCCAGTCAGATATAAATAATTATAACTAAAGCATAGCAACGCATAATAATAAAGTAAAGTTTAACCTTTACCAAAATTAATTAATTTTAATAATTTATTATTTTAAAGATAAAAATAGTCCAATTTGTTAGTTACAGTTAACATTTAACTTATTAAAAAATGATTGACTCTGACGAAGTTGCTGAAGAAGAAACTCGAAATTCTAATGAAAGGATTCCACTAAGCCTGATTAAAAATCTTGCTTCAGTCAATTCTTTTTTGCCTGTCGCTCCAAATTTAGTTGTCAAAATTCAGCCTAAAATAAACAGATCGTTTACCCCGAACCTTTTTGTCTTCACAACCATTAGAAAGATTTAAAAATGATCTAATAAAACAGTCCGCAGAAAAAATCACGATCCCAGGTGTACTTACAACTCTGAGTATTAAATTTGAAAAATGCAAGATTGATAGCTTAATTAAAAATTATTATCATAAAAATAACGAAAGTAAAAATAATTATTATTTTTTGGTATTTAGGTTTATTAATTTTGTTCAAACATAAAACGATTTACCTAAAACAGATAACAATAAAAATTCCGTTTATTAATATTGTAGGTTATAAGATTTAATTAATTTTTAGTGCATATAAAACAGAAGAAGAGTATAAAACATATTAAATTTAACCCATAACTTAATCAAGTAACATTTATTTACATACTTATTTAATTCAAACTTTCCATTACAAAAGTGTTAAAATAGTATTTTTCATTAGGAGTCGAGAAAATAGGCTTTTTCCGTGCCCGCGCGACAAGTTTCAGCCGAACACGGAAAGTCGTCCAAGCACGGAAAAAGCTTTTATGGACGTGTAATGAACGATACTTTTCATTGTATCTAACTGAAAACCGCAAATTGTTAAGATATTATCACTCAAAATATTAAAAAATTGTAAAAAGCGTTATTTACTGTCAATAACATTATCTTATTTTGACATGCAGACAGGCAGCTGATGACACTAGTGCACCGTAAAATTTTCCGTGCGGGCACACCTTAAAAAAGTTATGTTCAATACTACTTGGTACGAACCATGTAACTAGCGCCCTCTATGAGAGTCAGATATAAAAACAAATTCATGGGAAGTATCAGCTTCTAGAACATATTCGTATAAAATTTCATCACAGTATTTTCAGCAGTTTCGGCAAAATCGTAATAAATGTGTATACATTTTTTTCTTCAACGCCCTTTATCTTAAATACAGATGGCGTTACGAAAATTTTTTACTTAGCAAACCCAAATTATTTTTCAGTTTTCTACCTATCCTAGAAACGAGGTCACCTTTTTTTTGAAACACCCTGTATACATTAAGCAAATAAACAATGAAAAATACCACAGAAACAGCAAATGCTTTTTTTAAGTGGTGAAAACCATTTAATTTAACAATATTCCAATATTTGAAACACTGAAATAAAAAATAGTATTTGACAACAAGTACGACATACAAAATATATATAATATACAATACATTTGTGTTACATGGAAATATGAATTCGATGAGTGCTTTGCCACGCCTTTTTTTTGGTTCTCTAAAGAGTACTCTGCTAGTGGTCTCTCTACTGGCAAATTATGCCCGAGCTCAGCCGTAGAGGGTAGAAGAAAAAAATCTAAAAGTGAGCCGCGCCACCGACTTAAGACGGTACAAGCCGGAAACCCCTAGGTCTTGTAGGCACCAGCAGAGCCACGCGAAAAACAACAAACAATTATGGTGAACTAGATAAATAAAACTATATTTACAATTACTGCAATATATTAATTAAGTAAAAATGATGTTCTGATTTTTTTTACAATAAATTCTGTATTTTCGTAAAGTGGTTTAAACGAATTTAATACACTTTCTTAAAATAATATTTAAATTAATTATAACAATCTTCCAGACAGTAATAAAAACCTAATGAGGTACAAAAGAGAATTAAAATAAAAAAAAACAACAAAAGAAAATGTGTTCACAATATTTAAAATTTCGAAAATAATTGGTTTTATATAAAATTCCTGATGGCAAAAGATTAACACAACAAAAAAGAAATACCAAATAAATGGACTTGCTACAAGAATAATATTTTAAAACCCTTGCAATAACCACATAAATTATATTCAGTGATATATAAATTCAGATTCAGCTTGGAGCCGGTACAAATTTAACGAAAAATAATTTGGTTACTTTTAAACTATTGAAAACTTCATTGGGACGTCACTGGGAGCAGGTACAAATTAAATGAAAATAACTTGTTACTTTTAAATAATCGAAAAACTTAGATCAAGCACATAATAACTGATAAGTTGATAAAATTAAATTCCATACCATGTAACCAATTGAAAACCTCACTGAGACGTCACGGTAACATCGATGATCCAAGAACCGAAACACCAAGTAGTATTATCAATAATTTCTGCTAAAATTACCAGGCAAGTCTTTATAACGCTGAAATTCCTCGTCGATGTGGATGGAACGGCACGTGGTACTTCACGATGGCTTCACTTCATCAAATCCCACAAGTGGTGATCTTAACTCGACCCCAATATCCAAAAATATTCACCACATAGGCACGACAGAATGGTCAAGTTAAGAATTAAATGGTTTATCTTCCTAATCCAATAAAGATGGCCCCAAATACAGCCAGATATGAAAGAAAAACCGTAGAAGTTCCGCTCACGTGTAAATATCAAACCGTTCCAAGAACTCTCAACCGACTTCCACCACTGCCACCAAACGAATCCTCATCACTGCTCGCTCCCAGACCGGACATCAGAAAATGTCCCGGGACACGCGTCAGCCAACCTTTTCATGTATAAGTCCCTAGTTCATAATCGCGCTCGTCCGCATCAATTGCCAGCCCAAGCAAACCAACAATAATTTATCTAACAACACACGACAATCGAGGCCAATAATCAAGGCGAAGTCCAATAAGAGAGACAAAAATGTCACAGCTATTAATAATCGAATTCTATCACTACTATATAGGCAACACTATATACAACGAACCCAAATGCAGACTATTATAATAATGAAACGGCAGATAGGAGAAGAAAAAAATAGGCACGTGACAGCTTACATTTAATTATTTTAATCAAATATTCTCCCAATGTGTTTACGTGGAAGTTTTGTAACAAATGTTTCGAATGCTTTTTTTAAGTGTTTGATAGACTCACAGATTTGTATATTCTCTGGTAGTAAATTGAACACCATCAGTCCCAGAAATTGGTGATATCTTTGTATAGTATGTCTTTGAGTTACCGAAACATATAGGATACCTTAAGTTTTTTCACTAGGTATTTTATATGTAAATTTCACTCTAAGTGGGGGTCTATAATAACCCCCAAATATTTTATATTTGTGGCTGAGTATATTTGAAGGTATTTTAAATTAATAAAGTTTTATATGGTGGTTTTATTTATTTATTCATATGGCATACATGCAATAATATAATTCCATAATAGTAGTAGTAATAAAAAGAGAAAGAAAAAGAGAATACAAGCGAAACCAATTAAACAGAGCAAACAGACCAAGTCAAAATTAAATATTAATATCTAAGTTCACGATCCAGTCAAGCGCAAATTCTTCAGCCTTCATGAAATCACTCCAACTCCCCTGAAATGGACGCAGAGGGCACTCCTCTCTAATGTGTTTGATGGTTTGACGAGGGGCTCCGCAGTCACAGCTTGGAGAGTCAGCTAAACCCCATTTGTGGAGGGAGTCAGCACATCGGCCATATCTGGAACGGATTCTATTCAGCTTGACCCATTTCTGTCTGTCGAGATTGGTACCTGTGGTATCGCAGTCATACCCTTCGAACCACCTTCGAGCCTCGGGATCCTCAATACGTTGACAGCTTTGTATCCATTGGTGTTTTCTACTTATGTTGTTATTGTCCAGTTGTTCGGCTTTCCGTAAAGGAGGTTTTCTGGAGCGAAGACGATTCCTCCGCAGAGCAGGTATGTCGTCGTGTAGAGAGAGCACTGGATATTCCTGTAGCTTTCGGAATTCTTTGAGTAGAGCTTCAGTTCGGCGGAATTCAGGTGGATACGTATTACTCAGCAGAGGAAGCCAGTACGTGGGTGTCGGTCGCACTGCACCACTAATTAATCGCATGGTATGGTTTAATTGGGCGTCAATCAGATGGGTGTGACAGCTGTTTAGCCATACTGGGGCACAGTATTCTGCTGTTGAGTAAACCAAGGCCAAGGACGATGCACGCAGTGTTTCTGCAGATGCTCCCCATGTCGTGCCGCACAACTTTTGGATAATATTATTTCGTGTCTTCAATTTAGCAGCGGTGTTTTCGAGGTGCTTTTTGTATGAAAGGGTACGGTCAAGAGTGACACCAAGATATTTTGGGGAATTGTTGTGACGAAGTGTATTTCCATTTAGTTGTATTTGTAGTTTAGCTTTAGCCTGTCGATTGTTTAAGTGAAAAGCACAAACTTCAGTTTTGTTAGAGTTGGGCTTTGATCTCCACTTTTTAAAAAAGGTGTTTAAAACAGATAGATCTTCCGAAAGAACTGGTGATAATGAGGATCTTTTATTGCAGAATGGCAAAAAGAATGTTTTTTTAAAGTTTAGTGATAATTGTTTAAAGTCAAACCAATCTTTAATTAGTTCTAGATCCTTTTCTGCTTGTCCTTTTACCTCGGGCCATGTTTCTCCGGAGTAAACAATGGCTGTGTCATCAGCGAAACTAGTAATTTTTTCACAAGACCCTACTAAAAATAATTCATTTACATATATACAGAAAAGTACCGGTCCCAAAACTTTTTGGATTTTTTATTCTGTCTATTTCCTGTCTGTAATATAATATGATTGTATTAGTTTGTTTGAGTTTCCCTTATACCGATATTCTCCAGAGTGTTTAGCAGAATTCTATGATCAACGGTATCGAATGCCTTTGACAAATCAATAAAAACTCCAATTTATGGTTTACTATCATCTAGTGCTTTGTAAATGCGTTTTGTTAATTGTAATAGCGCGTGTTGAGTAGATTTTCTTAAAATCCAAATTGTGAGTCTGATAAAGAATTATACTTTCCGATGAAGGAATCTAATCCAACCTTTATTAATTTCTCTAGTATCTTTCCAATACTCGTTATTGGGGAGACGGGCCCGTAATTTGTTATTTCATCTCTAGGTCCGCCTTTATGAATTGGGGTTTTGATGTTCTCTTAATTATTTTAGCTAGGTCTATTACCGTATTTATAAATGTATTATTGAAAATGTTCACTATTTTATTCATGTTGTGTTCATTTTCCATCTGTAGTTTATATATGATTTATTTCATCTCTCGGGTTTTTACAGTACATTTCGTTTATAGTTTTCCATAAATTGCTCGTATTTTCTTTGTTTTCCTTGATTTTGTTTTTGAAGAATTCATTCTTAGTTTTTGGCATAAGCTTATCCAGATTAGTCTTATATTTTTTATGATCCTTTTTGAGACGTTCATTATTTGGATCTTTCCTAATCTGTAGATGTAAGTTATTCTTTTTGTAATTAATAAAGTTTGCATTGTCTGATCGCAGATGAGTAGTCTGAGAATTGTATAGCCGGAGTAACTCGGTTGGATAAAGTTAAGAATAGTGAGATAAGAAAACGCTGTGGTGTAAAAGAAGATGTGGTCACAAAGATAGATAAAGGAATGCTTAGATGGTTTGGACACGTAGAAAGAATGGATGAAGGAAGATTGACGAAACAAATTTATAAGGCGAGTGTGAATGGGCAAATCGGTAGAGGTCGACCTCTGCAAACATATCTCGATCAGATCAACATTGTTTTGAAGAAAGGCCAGGTCAAAAGTACCAACAACCGAAGAGCATGTATGAGAGCACTGATGAAAGTAGAGAAAGCAAAAGATGTGTGTACGAACCGTAGCAAGGAAGTGGTCTCTGCCTACCCCTATGGGAAAAAGGCGTGACTTTATGTATGTATGTATGTCTGATCGCATTCAAATTTAGATAGTTAGGTCTTCTTTGGGTAATAAGTCTATTGACCGCATCTACCGTTGGTGTGGGAGTTGGCAGAGAGCTCGCGATTTGGATCTGTCAGTAACACTGCTCAGATAGCTCATTTTTCACTTACAACTGCTTTCCTCACGTTGTGCATCTTGGTCGTGTGCTCTGGGTCTTCTACCTTTGATTTTGGATTGATAGGCTGGTATCAGAATTTTTGTGAGGCATTCGCATCGTACCAGCGAAATAAAGTCTATCACTTTAAAAATGTGTTTTTTTGAATTTCTTTTTCGGACCGCCTAGATAATTTTTTATTTTAGCCCTTTCTTTAAAAAGTTTGCCCATGTCTGGTGTAGCCTGTCTACAAAACAAATTTATGGTCCATACAATTGCTGACAATATTGTCGAAATGTATATATTGCCGAGCCATATGCTATTAAATGTTGTCATGATTACTGGCCAATTTTGTAGCCACATATTGCTGTAAAAATATTGCCCATCTCTAAATAAATCCGTGTTCTCCAAAATATAAATCGTTTATAAAATAAACCTTAAATATGTCCATCATTCGCGCTCCTAATTCAATAATAAACCTGTTTCTAAATATGGTTAGGCTGTAGTTGTATGTCTCCCGGCGAATTATATATGAATAGTTAACGACATATGTGAATAGTTTCTGTGAATGTTTGATCCCTAACAGTGCAGAGAATTAGAACAAGGGTTATTCTCTGCATTGTATTCTCATGAGGATCTTAATCAGTTTCGGTTGATTGCGAGCAGACAATAATGATTCCATGCCTTCGAACTCAGTGTAGATACAGGTTTGGATATTAGTTTGTATTGTTGGAGATTTCTATAGTTTCTGTTGGAGGATCGGATGAATATGAGATACATCAACGTTATTTGACGTTGTTTGCTTCTAATTTGCCTTCGCGCCGCTATTCGATGACGGCTTTTCGAACTCCACTTTATTAATAAGTGCCAATAAAAATTAATTACCACTAGGAATGTTTATCTAATTAAAACACTAATTGAACTTATCTGAATACGTAGTAAGTTATTGAAATTGCATCAAGTCTTGACATTTTTATTTGCAGAATTGTAACGGGAACTTTTCCTCAAAGAATATGATAGGAAATCATTAAAGCCGGCACTGGCATATTAATGAATTTATTCTAATTCCCAAGCCGTCCCTAATCATGTCCTTATCAGATAGTTAGCGATAAAAATTGATTTACAATTTGTATTAAAAGGACAGATTGTTAGTTTGTAACCATTAGTTCAACAGAAAAGTCGATAATAATTATATTGTGAATCTAATGTAGTAAACCCCGGAATAAGACCAACACCCACCAATAAATGTATAAACACAGTACTGTTTGCCGATGACCAAATAATTTTACAAAAAACAGAAGACGACCTACAATACGCAATCTACCGCTTGAATCAGGTATGTAAAAACTATAACCTAAAAATATCAGAAAAAAAGACGAAAGTTATGGTTTTTCGAGGAAAACAACCCGTTCGTTTCAAGATACTCATAAACGAAACACCCATAAAACAAATATCCCACTTCAATTTCTTGGGATGTGACATGAGCTACGAAAATGACAAAGATGTTACAAACAAACTACATAAATTCCAAATGATGTGTGGCACTATACAAAGAACACTAAAAAACAAGACAAGTAAAGAAACAAAAATGAAATTATATAAAGTGATGACAACACCTGTATTAACATACGGAAGCGAAACCTGTGCACTTCGAAAACAAGATAGACAACGAATACAGTCTGCCGAAATGAAAGAAAAAAGGACAAAAGGTTATAGACCACGAGGAAGAAGAGACATTGGTAGACCCAGCAGAAGATGGCTAGAATGAAGACGAAACAGGCTGCAAGCCTAATCCTTAAAGTGCAGAAGAAGAAGATCTAATGTAGTAGATTTGGAGTATAATTGGAAAGTTTGGTTTAAATCTACTGTTACATTACTTTCCAAGATAAAAGTAATCTTATTTTATTGTGTTTAAATTGTATATTTCCCTGCTTAGACATTTGGATTTTCGTCATCCAAACCTTTTTGGATTTTAGCCGCTCAGACATTTAGGTTTACGCTGCCCAGATATTTCGCCGTTCAGACATTTGAATTTTCGCCATTCAGATTTTGGATTTTTGCCTTTCTACATTTCTGATCCTTCCCGAATTTTTTCGTTTATTCTACGAATTTGATTTTTCTTTTTTTTTTATTTGAACTTGTTCATTTGATTTTTTTTTAATTTTTTTTCCTTCTTCTTAAGGTGCCGTCTTCTTTAGAAGGTTGGCTACTATCGTGACTATTTTAACCCTATCCACCGCTGACCTAAAAAGTTGGACTGACGACTGTCTGACTTAGTTGGAATCACTCTCTCAAGTTGTGCTGCCACGACACTCGTCTTCGACCTATGCCGCGTTTTCCAACAATTTTGCACTGCATAATCACTTGTAACAGAGTCTTTCTCCTCTCATAATGTGGCCTATTTAGTGTAGTTTTCGGATTTTTTGTCTCATTCACAAGTTCTATTCTATTATAGTTCCTAGATATTTATAAGTAAAAACTCTTTCTATAATTTATTTGCTTAAATGTTAAATACTTCCTTGGTAAAACAAAGAAAGAACTTGAGGTAACCCAATACCCATCATTCATCCGCTTATCCTGTAACATGCAAGTGTGAAGCTCCCAATTGTACGTGGGAATTTTATTCAGTGTCTTATATACCGGCCACCGGTAGAATAATTACTGCTTCAGAACATCGGTATCGAATTTCCATTATCACACAGGTGTTTCACATACTTAAATGCACCCTCATTTTTTTGGTTACATACTTTAAACATTTTCATTTTCTTATTCAATTTAGTAACATTTCCCAATCGAATATTTGACTATAAATGTTTTTTTCTGTTAAAAAAAGAAAATTGTTGTAAGATCATTGTTTTTAAATTTAAATTACTTCAAATCTTTTACCAGAAAATCAATGAAAGTTGTTAATGTTTGACATTTATTAACTATTTATTTGTTTTCCTGCCAACACCCTTCGCTCAATGTACTGTCATCCTTTTCATCTCTGATTTTTGGGGCATTATACGTAACATTAACCATCGCCTGCAACTTCTCTTTAGATGACGCTAATGATAACAGGATTAACTGCTTCGATGCAGTTTGACAAACCCACCATTCTTCTATTAAATTTTGTGACACATTTTTCCTAAATTTCAGGAGTGGCAGTATTAAGTGCTCGTTGCCAGGTTTTCAAAACAGCCTTATCACTGTAATCATTAGATCCAATGTGATTGCATATTCCCCAAATATACTCAATGAGATTAAATTGGCAATGATTAGTACACGATGTCCATAATTCAATCCACTTTGTAAATTTTTACTAATTCGTGTCTTTTAGCCAATTAATTATTTTATCATTCTGAATTTTTAACCAAATAAAAAATATAAGCATTACAGATGTCCCAAATAAAGATGAAAAAAAATTGAAAATTCAATAAGAGATTTTTAACATCTTGTTTGCCCGTTTATAGATAAGATCTTTTTGGTATTATTGTTAATAATAATAATTCTCCCACTTTTACAGCGAAAAAATGTTAACATTATTTAAATAAGTTTAAGGTTATATAATTATTAATACAATTTTAATTGTATTTTGTACGTGATTACAAACATAGTGAACAAAAAATTTGCAAATTTTTTAAATTCGCTGTAAAGATAGTAGAGAGGAAAACCTAGATATCACTTATAAAGTTCTAAATTATTATGTTAATATTTGCTTTTCAAGTGATATTGGTTTTAGTTATCTCAATATTATAAGTTTTATTTTTTATGCTAGTAGGAAACCAATATTCTTTAAATAATTTTAATAATACTCTCATTTATGTTAAAAAAAGTAAGTAAAAATAAATAAGAGATTAGTTTGCATTTAATCTCATAAAATTTGCCATGCACAATGAAATCCGTTCTCTTATATAATCGGAAAATTTTAAAGCCTCCAAAACTGTGTAAATTTTAGTATTATTTGTAGACAACTGTAGATCGTTAATACGCCATGTTTGGTATACTCCTTTCTAGATTAGAATAACCCCCTATAACATTAACATGATCCTTTACGGCTGATTCATTTGTTTAAAATTTTGGTTCAAATAGAGCCAGTGGCTGCACGTTTCCCCAACAACCTAATAAACAAAGGCGCAACAAACATATTATCTTTTTCGTCAAAACTTTACTGCCTTATTTATTATTTTATTATTACAAATACTTTTAATAAGTGGCAATTTTTGTGAAGCCAACTTGACAAATAGATTTATTTAATAAATCAGCAGCTTTAAACTTGCGAAAGGGGATTCAACAAATAAAAATATATTGATAATCTAAAATTTAAAAAATAAATATTTATTAGAACTCACTACCTTGGAAGCTAACTTTAGTGGAAGGAACACAGAAAGTTGATCGGAATGAACAACGTTACGAAACTTGAGTAAATAAAAACTGGATGGCAGTACTTTAAATGGGTTAGTAGTACCAAACACCATAAACATCACAAATTCTTTTGGGTGTTAAGACACCCCAATAAGGTCGCAACAGTAAAAGACAACATGGATATTTTAGATTGCACTATCACACAATTATTGTACACGGTTTAAAATTTTTAGAAATAGATCAACTTTTTTGTGGTATGATCTTGTTTCTGGTTAAAGCTCATTTCTAGAAGGAGTAATGGTGAAAAGTTATACATTATCGTAGCGTTCTGCCACTGGTGGTTTAACTGAAATCCGTATAAATTCGAAGTGCTACTCAACCAAACGCAAATTTCCCTCTAAAATGTGCTTACAAAGCTAAAAAACAAACAAACCTCTCTTTCTGTTTAAACATCAAAACCGGATAAAATATGCCAAAGCGCGTTTATCATTTTAATATTACTTTATAAAACTAAGTTGAAGTTGTTTTTTTTTTATTAATTAATTTTCTACCAAATTTAAGAGTTATAAACTCAATCAATTTTTAATTGAGTCGAAAATATCATTATTCAAACTATTTTTTCGATCGAAGTCGATGAGTGGTTGTTGGAAAGTAAAGTTTTTACAGGATTTGTGTTGGTAAAAGGATTATTGGTGGTGCGTTTGGAATTCCACTAAATTAATTAGCCAGCCTTTTTTTTATATTTTTTTCATTAAATTCGTAAAAATTATAGAAACAAACAATTATACTTACACGGTTTCTTAAGCATTAAATTACTCTTGCAGGCGTGCTTAAAATTAAATTATTTTTGATATCCCAATAATTTTTACGGTAATATAGATATATGATAGGGCCCTTTTTACAGTTTCTAATATTTTATTGTGATTGATATTATTATACGCTTGTTTTTTATATGTATTACTACGGCACAAGCTTAAACACTTGGAAAACAGTGCATTTATTAGTTCTTAACCCGTTGAACTCTATTTCCATTGGATAAACAGCTCAACTCTCACAGATACTCTTAACCCACTAAAACATAGAGGAGGAATTGCAGACCAGACATTACTCTACAAATATTTTCATAGCAGATGCTCCAGAGAAATAAAAACTGGGAATATTTGACGGTATTTTTAACAGAAAGTATCGTATGGCTCCCGAACTAAAATTGAAAAAGTTCTCATCAGTAAAAATGGGCGGTACTGCGTGTCACAGGGTAAGTTACTGCGGTCGATCGCGCCATCGAGAGACACGCATCACCAACCAAACTACAAAACGAAAAAAACTTCAATACAAACAATTAAATTAATTTTTCACTTACTTCTGATCGTATCGGTCCAACGTCTGGTCCGACTACCAATTTTGAACAATAAAAAAGCTGGAAAAAAAAAGAGAATTGTTTAACAGGTTTACGTTCAGGATAGAGTGAAGCTGAAAGTATAAAGTATGCAACTTATAATTTTTAAAGATTTTTTTTAAATATTCGACATATAAATTGTGAAGAAATCCATCTAAAGTTGAATACAATAAATTTTTCTTGATTACTATCATCACTTAAAACATTAATACCAATAACAAAAGAGAAATAAACCGTCAGCCTATTTAAAATACATTACAAAACGTCTAGAACAGAATTCGATTAAAGATAATCAATATGAACAGCTGGAATATTTTTGCTTTTTTACCTTTAAAACGTCTAGAAGAGTTTGGAATGAAAAAAATTTAATTTGGTGTAACGGGAGACCATAATCTTTCATTATTTTTTACAGTAGCAAGAACTCAAAGTTGTTTTTAACTTGTTAAATTTTTGTTGAACAAAGTTAATCTGCTCTTATTCTATTTCTCTCAAAGCTTTTTATATCTATTGTTTTCCAAAAATCTAAAACTCCTTTTTTCACATGAAGGAAGTAGTCCATACTCAAAGTAGAGTTTAGGCATAATGAAGCTCAATAAAACTCAAAGTCATCTCCACTCCAGCGTAGGTGTGGGGTGTTGTCAACGCAACTATAGCAATCAGTTGTCAAAATGGTTGCAAAAATTATAAATTAAAAAACATATTTTTAAACACAGTAATGATCATCTTAAGTTCATCTTCCACCATTTCATCCCACAGTTTGACACGCAATATGCTGTCGTATGCTTGTCTGAAGTCTACGAAAAGATGGTGGACATCCCGGTTAAACTTCCAGAATTTTTCCAGCAATTGTCTTAGGGTAAAAATTTGGTCAACTGTTGATCTGTTTCTTCGAAAGCCGCACTGATAGTCTCCAATACTTTCTTCCGTAATTGGATTTAGGCGTTCCAGGACTATGTTGGCTAGAAATATATATATGTAGTTCTAATGAGGGAAATGACCCTGTAATTGCTGCACTTCTTTTTTGTGTATTTACGGAAAATGAAAAGTTATTTGGACCGGCTGGTTTTGAGATTAAAGCACCATATGTTTATATTACAGGTAAAGTACATTGTTAGGAATAGTTGACTTTGCGCTCAGGAAGAGTAAACTATAACCAAAAGTATTAATAAAATTTGATTTAAAATAAACAGATCAACTTTTCCTAGAGAAACTTAGGTATACCTGCTGCGGTTTAATAAATGTGGATTCAGAAATGTTGCTCCCTATGGATAGCTGTGAAGACTGTTGCAACAAACAAGGGTTTTTATATGCTCTTGCAACACTTAATGCAAATCCAAGAAGTGCATGTGAAAGAAGAAAGATGTGCTTTGCAACTTGAAGTGTCACAAATATATTACTTACTAAAATAAATGATTAAAATTTCTATTTCCCTTTGTATTATGAAGGTTTTGCTTTTTTATTTGTTTTTTATTAGGTAGTAGATTAACCTTTTTTTACTCGGAAAATACACACATAAATAAAATAATAGGATCGTACTCACTCACCCCTATATCCGTTGCTATAATATTTTTTTGTTTTGTTTGATTTCGGCGTTTCGTGAAAATTAAAATATGGCCGGGTTTGGATTCAATAAACAATGGGCGGGTGATGCAGAAATTGTTGCACGAAATATGTTAGTTTCGCAGTAGGTACCTTTGTTACAGTGTTTATTCCAAAGGGACTCGTATGCCGTAAGTAAACAAATAAATATTGGCATGCAAACGGGTATTGAGTCAGCGGAGACAAAGCGTAATAATCTATAAATCAGTATCCGGTTTTGATACTGCATAAAAAATATAAATAACAAACTTACTGGTTTATTGTTTTATTTTTTTTTAACAAAATGAAAAAAGTTTTGAGCTGGTATTTAACAAAAACAAATTTTGTTTATTCCAGATAATATAAAGACATTTTTAACACGTCTTAAAAATAGATCTCTTTCTTGGACGATCACTACATCTTAAAGATGTCCATGAACGCCCACAGGCAGGATGTTAAAAATATCGACGTCTTTAGGTCAATCTTTTGTTGTAAATAGACTTACAAAAGAGTGTGAATGCAATAAAATAAATAATTATTTGAAAAAAAAATAATATCGAATTATTTATAACCAATTTCTTTTTCTTTTACTTTAGCAACAAAGTACTTTTATGGTCCACGAGGATGAAAGTAATATACAAAGAGGCCTTACTCAACAAATGATCAACTAAGGTAAGGTTAGGTATCATGTTAGTGGGTCGTAGTAGCGCCACTTCACTGCGACCCTTAATGGGTCTAATCTGGCTCATCCCAAGAGGTTACAGTTAATCACACAATCTAATTTTTCCTACAAATTTCATGGTTATATGAGGTGAGATTTTCTTAAAATTGGTAGGTTTTAAGTTGATTAAACCTTATTCTTCCTGGATAGGGGCATGAACGTAGAATATGTATTCAGCAGGCTTCGTCTTCCAAGCAGCAAAACCGACAGTCTGTTTGTTGGTTCAGACCTATCCTTCCGAGGTAGTATGTATTTTGGACGACAATGTTCTGTTGGTAGTCCCGTTAGAATTTTCAGGTCATTCCTACTACATTCCAGGAACTGCTTGGTTGTATTTGTCGAAGGTTTAGTTATAAACGCCTTCAAATGAGTCGATCCTGGTAGATCAGACCAGTGTGAGAGTGTTTTTTATTCGATGTAATTGCATGCAAGTCAAGAATTTATCTTTTTAGAGCTTAGTGATTTTAGATCAGCCTCGCTGTCTAAGATTATACTAATGTTTTAATGATCAACTTATTCTCAACAGCAAATTTCATCTCAATGAGATAACGAGATGATAAAACTACATTCTGTGCGGGCGAAGTCCGTGGAAGAACAGTAGCAGTACTTAGTTAATTATCTGTGACCATTGATCACCAAGTTTTAAATAATTCGCCTGTGTTTTTTCGTTCTGACTGTAAAAGAAGGACTGAGTTTAGGGCAAACAAGTAGATGGGACATATCTTGTTGTGCATACATCATCACCGTTTGGAAAAATGCCCCATTTACTAGACAGTATTTGCATTTGCCAACACCCACAGGCAATCTATTTAGTGGTTTCTACGTACTGTATGGTAATTCAGATCCACCTGAGATTTCTTCTTTAAGTTCCAAGTTGTGAGGTATTTTTCTTTCAGAGTTTCAGATTTTTATTCTTCAGGGAATGCATGGGATAGTGCATGTTAGTTATCATAAAACTATTTCTGAATTTCAGACGACTTGGTTGATATGGATTGTCATAAGAATCATTTCCTTGTTTGGTTTTTCAATGTCAGCGCTGACCTTTTGTGATATTTGGAGGGGCACTGCCCATTATTGGGTAAAGTTTTTCTCAGGGAGTGGTTTAAGGCATCCAATTGCTATGTGGAAGAAAACGTCGACCTGTTTGGCATGGTACGAGTTAAACCATGCTGGAGATGCAATTTTCGCTACAAATAGACATAGAGCAAGTATGGATGTACATAAAACCTAGAGTTTTGTTACCTAGAAAGAACCAGTGAGTTTTAATATAAAGTTGTTTTTTGCTCACACTTTATTTTTTATACTTCCACAGTGTTGTTTGTAAGTAAGGGTTTTGACTAGCGTCACTCCTAAGTATTCCAATGTGATGGAATGTTTCAATAGTTGACATTGCCATAATATATTGAGTTTTCTAAAATAGTAAGTTTTATTGGGGCAATAAATGTTTCCAGCCTAGTCGAGGCTGTAGTAATTAAGGTTCGTTAGAGTAATATGCTCAGTATAAGACTGAGCCTAGTCTTCGTAATAACACATAATAAGTTTTGTCGAATAAGCATTATCGTTTATCAGTAAGACTCATCCTTGCCATCAACACGGAGACAGACGAATCTGTCTCGGCTCTTCGCAATTTCAGGAGAAATATTAAAGGTTAGAGGCATCCCTACCACTTTTCCTATCTATCAATATTCCCGAACTTTTACTCTACGGCGAGCATCAAGTGTGAGGCGAAGAGACGACAAATTTGAATACAATTTTTTAGGAAATTATTGTTTATTTCAATAGTTTATTGACTTTTTAACGGGATAAATTACTTTGTTGATCATTAAATGAATACAATTCGCTTTTATCGAACACCTGTCGATTGAAATGAAATGCGTAATACTTTTTGAGTAGGGTTTAGTTTAAGGTACGTCGTAATAGCAATAACATGAGCTCAATATCTTGTTATGTGATCTGACTTCTAAATTAAGTTTTAATTTATTATTTTTCACGGAAAAGCATCAAGTGATAATTCAATTACATTAAACAAATAAATGCGAGAAGAAAATGAAGCGGAAACGTTGGTGCGTGCCAGTCAGCCATTTATAAAAATTGTGAAAATGGATTTTAATTTTAGGAAACAGGGTAAAAAGCGTGCGAAATAACGGCAATTTGGTATAACGATATTTTAACCGTTTCAGAGGATATAGATACATATCTTTTTTTTTAAAACATATAATTGTTACATTTAGTTTCCTGGGGATTTACTGTGTCAAATGACGTGACGTTAATGCAAGGAAATAAGCTCACTGCCTTGTTAAATACTTCACAAAACACAGCGATATTGGTCGTTTAGTTCTCGACTGGTTTATCAGTTCAAAATAAACATACGAAAAACTGTTTTCTGCTCATTAACTTAACAGTGGAAATTATAGTAACGGGTCCGATTTTGTGAATCCCGAATTTTGATATATCTCCACATTTCAAGGTCACCAGAGTCGAATACAATAGTTTTTACTGGATGTATGTGCATGTGCATATATTCCTATGTTTGTATGTTCGTATGTGCGTTTGGAATTATTTTTCGTCTCGATTATCTCGAAAACAAAAAATGATATCGACGTAGGACCAATTGCATTTAACGCATAATTACGCAACTTGGAACTGATTAGATTTTCAGCAAAATCGGTTATGCTGTTTTTTATGGAGAATCAAAGAACTGAAAAAAATGGTCAGCTTTTGGAATTATTTTTCGTCTCGATTATCTCGAGAACAAAAAATGATATCGACGTGGGATTAATTGCAATCGACGCATATATGCGCAACTTACAATTGATTAGTTTTTTAGCAAAATCGGTTAAGCTGTTTTTTTTTTGGAGAATCAAAAAACTGAAAAAATAGTAAACTTTTGGAATTATATTTCGTCTCGATTATCTCTAGAACAAAAAATGATATCGACGTGGGACTAATTGCATTCGACGCATAATTACGCAACTTAGAACTGATATGATTTTTAGCAATATCGGTCAAGCTATTTTTTATGGCGAATTAAAAACCTAAAAAAAATGATAAACTTCCTGAATTTTACAATTTATAAATTATACTATTTTTAATACAGAATTTTAAGATCTTTTAAATAATATAATTATTGCATGTTAGAAATATTTGTATGAAAAATATGATGACAATATTTCATAAAAAGAGAAAGTTTTAGAAAACAAAAATAGGAATTGGAGAATTTTAAACTTGTGTCAGTATTGAGAGAATAGCATTGAAGACGCTATAACTTTGAAACATTATTGTTAGTAATAATTAAGCATTGTTTATAACAATTCAATATTGTTGCTAACAAATGATTATTGATCATAATAATTAAAAAAAAATTGAAAATAGGTCCCGCTTATAAAATGATAAGAAAAAGTTTGAAAGACTACGGTTAACATAAACAGATAATTGTTAATGACAAATCTAAATTTATTGTTAACAATTTGAAATTGTTTTTTATAATAATTATATCAACAAAACGTATGGTATTTTTTCATTTTTTTCACTGGGAAGTTAGTCATGTGGACTTCTCGGGTCGAACTCAGACTACTGATATTTCCATATCAACAATTTATTCGTGACTTTAGCAAGTGTATTTGCCGGTATAATTTGTTTAAAATATTAGGAATATTAAGCGTTGTCGAAAAAAGGATTGTATGTAACACGCACAAAGCTTGTGCTGCAAACGTAATATCACACATACTTACAAGTAACAATGAGTAAGTTTGTTTTAGATTTCTTCCACGCTGATCTGAATCGATATTCAATTAAAAATAGTGAATAGTCGGTCGTTTAAAATATTCGGTTCAGGAGTGAATTATTGAAAAAATACATTCTCTCATGATTTTCAATTCCAATAGAATTACGACTCACAATTCCAAACGAATTTTTTGAATATTTGTATTAAAGCATTGATTAGTTTTTATAATTGCTTATTCTTTGGATTTAGTAAAAGAAGATGATATGGATGTAGAATTATTTTTATATTTTGCAGCTTTTTATAGGATATAAACATTTTAGACTACTGAAATATGTAAATTAAAAAATCACCTACACCAACAATATTTCAAAAATAATTTGCAATTAAAAGGGAATTTTTTTTAAAATTGTGGTTCCCACGAAAGGTATATCCTGTAATCCGCGGACGGCCCGCACTGCGACTATTAGAAGGGGAAGGGATTATAAAAAGGAAATGATTATGGACACGCTTTTTAAAAAGTTGCAGGTCATAGTTCTCTGGAAAAACTGAATTTGGAAGCTTATTCCATTCCGTAGCAGCCCTGTAAAAGAAGGATTCTTGATGAAGATTGGTTCTTGTAGTGTCAAGCTTGAGAGTAAATGTGTGAGACTGATCAGCGTGCCGAGTTCTTCGGCCGAATGTGGCCAATGGTGGTACAAGAGTTTTTATTTCTCTGGAGCATCTGCCATGGAAATATCTGTAGAGCAATGACTGGTCTGCAACTCTTCTATGTTCTAAAGGGTGAAGGGTATCTGTGAGAGTTGAGCTGTTTATCAAGCGAATGGCTCTTTTCTGAATGGAATCTAGAAGACGAAGAGAATGCCTTGGTGCTGAACCCCAAATGTGCGAGCAATTTTCCAGTAGAGGTCGGATTTGAGCCTTGTACGTCGTCAACAGTTGATCAGGAGTAAAAACTTTCTGGCTTTCCACAGAAAACCTAGCCTCTGGCTTGCCGTCTTTGCGATGTTAGCAATATGGTCATGCCAAAACATATTATTGGACACCGTGACTCCCAAAATCGAGATGGAGGGACTTGGTTCAAGGGTATTTCCGGACATTGTGATGGGATGATTTGAGGAATTCACTTTCTTGGAAAACGTGGCACTTTGTGTTTTTTGGGCGTTGAATTGAACAAGATTGTTGGTTCTATATCTATAAAATAGAGACAAATCGCTAACTTTTCTACGGTGTTCCAAATCCAATAGTTTTAAGACATATTAGGGTGCCGCACTCCAAATATTGGATCAGTATTCCAGGACAGGTCGGATCTGTGCCTTATAGATCATAAGCAGCTGACTGGAAGTAAAATAGCTCTTGGCACGAAACAGAAAGCCAAGTTTTTGGGTTGCACATTTGGCAATGAACCTCACATGCTTGTATTTTATTTGCATTGAATTCTGCCAAGTTATTGGATCCCCCATTTTAGAATTGTTGCCAAGTCCATATTTATTTTGTTGAAATTTCTTCCTCGTTCATTTCTGATTTCACGGGAAAACTATTTGCAAATTTGCTTTCCTACAATAAGATAAAATTTAAACAAAAACAAATTATACCTCTGTTTGTGACGGACTAGAATCTGAGAGCTAGATAACTGCTTGATGTAAAATAAGAAATACTGGTTTAAGGATGCAGAAAAACTCAGGTCAATACACAAACTATCTGCGTCCATAAATAATGGAAATCACATATCAATCGAGTAAATATTTTACAGTTATTTATATTCATAATTATGTAGGTAACACTGTGATTTCGTATTAAACTGGGAATATCCCATATAAGTTTTAGTTGCCTTATTTGATTAACAATCTTAAGGCTCGTACACGCGTCGGTAGAGAGAGTTTTCCAAGAATTAAATAGGGCTGTATTGCTTTAAGCAAGTAAGTAAATAAAACTAAAATCCCAAATATACTTACCTATAAAAGTATCGACAATTTTAATCACTGACGCTTATTATGATGTGATGTCTTTAAAGGTTGGATTTATTAACAGAAATTTACCAAACAATGAGTAGATCTGGAACAATAAAGTGTCTCGCGTGCTACTCGTAGGCGGACTAAGTTGGTATTTGGAAAATTATGATGGATGAAGGCATTTACTTCTTGTTGGATTTTCCATGACAAGAATTATAAACCTGTGATATTGTTTAATCAAATACATTATGTAGGTCAGTTGGGGATTAAGAAAATCGATGTAGATGTGGGTCACTTAAATGTCGACCATAATAATAACTAGTTTTGTAATCTAGAGTCTATTATCCAGACGAGATTTATTTATAAAGTAAGCTTTAATGGAAAATTCTAAACAAGGCGTTTTTTATAAATTAGTTGATTCAATTTTTAAAGGACTTGTGTATTGCATATTATTTTATCAATAATGTAAAATAAAAAAAACAGCTAATAAAAAGCCAGAAAGCTTGTGATTAGACTGTTCTTCTTTATTTAGTTAACACAATTATTTAATCATCGTTTTATCGTCCTTGACCTGTGATTTCAAATCCAAATTGATTTTGCTAAAAATCTAATCAGTTCTAAGTTGCGTAAATATGCGTTGAACGTAATTGGTATCACGTCGATCTCATTTTTTGTTCTTAAGATAATCGAGACGAAAAATAATTTCGAAAGTTTACCATTTTTTTCAGTTCTTTTATTCTTTTTAAAAAACAGCTTAACCAATTATGCTACAAATCTAATCAGTTCTAAGTTGCGTATTTATGCGTCAAATGCAATTAGTCCCACGTCGATATCATTGTTTGTTCTCGAGATAATCGAGACGAAAAATAATTCCGAACGCACATACGAACATACGCACATATGTACATACACACAAAAGTCCATTTAAAAAGTATTGTATTCGACTCGGTGGACCTTGAAATGTGGAGATATGTCAAAATTCGGGATTTACAAAATCGGACCCATTACTATAACTTTCCACTGGGAAGTTAAAAATACACCCCAAATAGTATTTCCTAAAATAAAAAAAATGTACATTTTATTAAAAGAAAAGTTATTAAATCTGTAAAAAAAACTATCAGTTTTGAACCTTATTTTATGATCACAATAGAATGTCGGTTTTTTGTAATTACAACCTAGTATTTTTTAGACTTATAGTTACGTTGCAAAATTTTTGTTAATAAATGAACGGTAGTGTCGTGACTCATGCGTACTAGAAAGGAACGAATTGAAACGTTCTTACATTTTCACGCAACAATTTTTTTCTGTTTCATGATAACTTACATAGTAAACATTTAATGCTGTACCTAAACACTCATTTGAATATTTTAGTAAAGAATTCTCGCGAGTATTAAGAAATAAAAATTCCAACTAACCTTCGCCAGGACTTTTATCATCCCTTTTATATTCAAAGTAAACACTAATTAAAAACAAAAGATAAATAAAAAAAAACCCGCGCGCTATTTAACTCTTTCATTCTTGCAAACCGTAAACAATATTTCTGAAACATCCTTTCAACACGTCATATTACCATTTTAATGCCATTCCTTTCAAAAAAAAAATTACACAATTTACTTAATGAAATTAAATTACGATTTTATAAAACAAACTAACCTTATAATGTAAATATAAAAAAAATTTATTATGATATAATCACAATAATTATTTTTTATAAGAGCTAAAAGGATGTTGCATGCTAAAATGAAATAATTATGGGCGTTTTATGAAAATAAACTTAAATTGTCGACTAATAGGGAACGGCTTAGCCCGTGGAACGATGTTTTTACACAACATTTAAATAACGGTAGGACAGTAAGTACTGGCAACAGCAATTATTAAATAAACCATTTTCTCCACGACCATTGGACTCTACAACAATTACATATGTGTTAACTATTGATGAATGAATATGATTTCTTAGATATGTTGGATCCTGATAAGTTATTCAACAGCTGACAATCAATCACCAATTTCAATATTCAGAATCCATCTATCCATCTGTTCTACAATTTAAAAATTATAATTTAATATTATGGTACAGGATCCCTCTAAAATCATCGGACTAGAATTCTGATGCCCTGAAGACACAGCGGTAGACAAACAGGATCAAAAGATCTAGGTGACATAGGTGCCGATACCAAAGGCCCAACCGCAAGATTGTAACGTAATGTAAAAAATTCTCGGCGCCTCCTCTTCGTGTAGATCTTCGAATAATTTTGCGGTCTCTCTCGCGCTATAGTCGAGCAAGAGGCAATTAGAAAAGGACAAGGAGCTTTACATATTTTTTTAGCTTGACGAGTTTACTCTATCTCAGTGTAGTATCCCATACGAGGTTTCACTTCAAAAACAGACAAGGGAAGTCGATCTCAGACTATAAGTTTCTAGTTAAATATGACACACATTTTTGCTCAAATAATTTAACATTATCGCAGCTAATGTCACTTTTGAGTATTAGTTCCTTTGTGCAAATTATGTCATCTCGACTATTCGATTACCACAATAAGATGGAAAATTTAACAAGTGAACGTGATGATCTGCGATGATCGTAGAGAAAGTATAGTCTTCTACTCGCATATAATGGCTATTATTCTCTCGGATGATTCCAAAACTCGCCTGCAGCTCGTTCCTTAATTTTTATCATCGAGAATAATAGCCATTACTTTACGCTCGTTGAAGAATATACTATTATTAAATAAATTTTCAAGTATAAAAAAAATATTTACAGTTTCTACAGATACTTCAGGGAAATTTTTTTAATGAGAGCCTTTTTAGGATATATTTAAATTTGTTTACATACTTTTACAGTTACAGTTTACCACTCTTTTTCAAATTCCCTACGATTAACATTTTAATTTTTTGATCATTAGTTGATTTATTTATTCAAACAAACAATAAAAAAAGTCATAAATAGTTTCACTATCAGAATTCGTATTAGAGTAGCACATTCTAACCGAGTAACAGAATATATTTTCTCCACACTAGAAAGTATGTATCAAAATAAACTAAAACTAAATCTGAACAAAAAGTTATTTGGATTACACTGTATTAATATTTTTATTTATACCGTTGGTACAATAAATACAATACCGATGATCAAGTCCTATTGCATTGCTCTCAGTCATATCCAAAGTTATGGAAAAAGCGATTAACACAGAACTTATAAAATAACTAGAGAAATTTGAGATAATTCATGACAGAAAATATGGATTTCGACAACTTCGGTCTACTGGAGATTTTCTGGCTTATGTCACTCAGCTCTGGACAAACACTATTGCAAAGTTTAGTGAATCCCGTGCAATATATCTAAAGCCTTTGACAGCGTTTGGCACCAGGCATTGTTAGGTAAATTATCTGCCTATGGTCTCCCAACCAAACTGCTCCAATGGCTCTTGAGCTTCATGCAAGATCGCTCCTTATATGTAGCAGTTGACGGTATTTCTTCTGATGCGTTTAAAACTAATGCCGGGGTCCCCCAGGGTTCCATCCTGTCCCCTACCTTATTTCTTTTACACATCAACGACCTCTTGAAAACCACTACGAACCCCATTAACAGTTTCGCAGACGATAGCACACTTGTCTCAACTTTTACATCCTATCGATCATTTTCGGTGAATGATACAAATAGACTCGGGCAGGAACAGGTTGATTCCATCAATAGAGATCTTAAAGCAATCGTCCAATAGGGAACCAACAATCTTGTTCAGTTCAACGCCCAAAAAACACAAAGTGCCACGTTTTCCAAGAAGGAAAGTGAATTCCTTAAATCATCCCATCACAATGTCCGGAAATACCCTTGAACCAAGTCCCTCCATCTCGATTTTGGGAGTCACGGTGTCCAATAATATGTCTTGGCACGACCATGTTGCTAACATCGCAAAGTCGGCAAGCCAGAGGCTAGGTTTTCTGTGGAAAGCCAGAAAGTTTTTTACTCCTGATCAACTGTTGACGACGTACAAGGCTCAAATCCGACCTCTACTGGAGTATTGCTCGCACATTTGGGGTTCAGCACCAAGGCATTCTCTTCGTCTTCTAGATTCCATTCAGAAAAGAGCCATTCGCTTGATAAACAGCTCAACTCTCACAGATACCCTTCACCCTCTAGAACATAGAAGAAGAGTTGCAGACCAGTCATTGCTCTACAGATATTTCCATGGCAGATGCTCCAGAGAAATCAAAACTCTTGTACCACCATTGGACACATTCGGCCGAAGAACTCGGCACGCTGATCAGTCTCACCCATTTACTCTCAAGATTGACACTACAAGGACCAATCTTCATCAAGAAAACTTCTTTTACAGGGCTGCTACGGAATGGAATAAGCTTCCAAAATCAGTTTTTCCAGAGAACTATGACCTGCAACTTTTTAAAAAGCGTGTCCACAATCATTTCCTTTCTATAATCCCTTCCCCTTCTAATAGTCGCAGTGCGGGCCGTCCGCGGCCCACACGATAGGTCTACCCTTTTTGCAACTATTTTCATAAAAAAAAAAGTCATATTAGCGTCATCTGAAGAGCAGTTGCAGGCGATGGTTAATTTTATTTATGATGCCCTAAAAATCAAAGTGATAAAAAAAAATGTAAGCGAAACGAATACAATAACAAACTGTAAAGTTCTGAATAAGGGAAAAAGAGTGAAACAAGTAAATGAGTTTGTATACTTGGGTTCAAAGTTTACGAGAGAAAAGTAGTGACATTGAGCGAAGAGTGTTGGCAGGAAAACAAATGAATGTGGTGTCAATGAAGATGTGGTTACAAAGATAGATAAAAAAATGCTTAGATAGTTTGGACACGTAGAAAGGATGGATGAGAAAAGATAGACGAAACAAATTTATAAGGCGAGTGTGAATGGACAAGTCGGTAGAGGTAGACCTCGGCGAACATATCTCGATCAAATCAACATTGTTTTGAAGAAAGACCAGGTCAAGTGTACCAACAACCGACGAGCATGTATGAGAGCACTGATGAAAGTAGAGAAAGCAAAAGATCTGTATAAGAACCGTAGCAAGTGGAAGAAAGTGGTCTCTGCCTACCCCTACGGAAAAAGGCGTGACTATATGTATGTATGTATGTACAATAAATGAAATTAAAAACCGGTGTATTGGAAATATTTTTTAAAACGGATTAATTTGTAAAGGCAGACTGCAACAAAGACTTCCTGCAACAGTCTTGTGACTATATGTATGTATGTATGTACAATAAATGAATATGAAAACTGGTGTACTGGAATTTTTTTTTAAAACGGATAGATTTGTAGAGGCAAACTGCAACAAGACTGTTGCAGGAAGAATTGGAAGATGAGGAGTCCGTCCCTGACGAATTGCATTCAGTAATTAAAGAAAGGTGGCCGCTGAGGTACGGCGGAAACAGTGTTCAGTATACTCTTGTGGATTGTCTAGATTCAGAAAAAAATACATTTATTTTTTTAGAAATTAATAAAAAAATTACTAGTACGAACATTACAAGTTCTGTGAGCCCAGTATTGTTTTACAATATTCTGTGATTGTGCTCGTTTTGTTTTTTAGATCTTGTATTGGCAACAGTGCATACCGACCAGTTCGCCAGATTCGATCGTAGTAAAATTTGGTTTTGTCTACTCATTACTTATTTGCACAGTTGTAAACTTGGATAAATATTTAATAAAATGCACGTTGGTTTCTCTATTGAAATAGTTTAACAAGCCGCATTATCAGCCAACCTTAAATCCAGCGCTCAACTCATTTTCTTATACTTTTACTGAGTATTAATAATTGTCAAAAATGATTAGTCCACTTCTGTATACGTCTATAAGGCTGTAATTTTTAAAATATGTGATATGCAAATACCTAACATAAAGAAAAAAGTCGAACGAATGGCGAAGTAGCGTGACTAACTGTCAATGTTGTTGAATTTAGTATTGCTAGTTTCTTTCAACTTATTAACAGCAACCCATTTAGCACGAACGAATTACATTTTAGTAGCGAATAAAATTTTTCCGAAACGTTCGTCCTTTTTAGTAACTAAAATATTTCTACTGGAAGTAAACATGAAAATGATTTTTTTTTAAAAATTTGTTTGCAACAAAGAAACAATTTTTTTATACCGGCATTTTCCTCAAAAGAAAACAAATTTTATTATGCTTTTTCTTTGTTATTCGATAAAAATTTTGTAATCATGTACATACTAGAAATTTGAACTGGATGAAAAATTTAACAGTTTTTTTTATTGAGGTACTTTATTATTTCCTAAGAAACCTATTAAATATACACATGGAAAATATCTAAGAATATTCCTTTTTAGTTAAGAAAATTGAATTTTATTTTACAACATAATGAAATAATGGAAGGTGTATCTTGTATTTTTATAACAGCTCTGCATTGTCTTTGCATGGACTGAATTAAGTTATTTATTTTTTGTTGAGGTATCATCCATTTAAATCCGGTGATTTGGCAGACCACAGCAATACTTCGGGGTCCCCCAGGGTTCCATCCTGTCACCCACCTTATTTCTTTTACACATCAACGACCTCTTGAAAACCACCACGAACCCCATTTACAGTTTCGCAGACGATAGCACACTTGTCTCAACTTTCACATCCTATCGATCACTTTCGGTGAATGATACAAATAGACTCAGGCAGGAACAGGTTAATTCTATCAATAGAGATCTTAAAGCAATCGTCGAGTGGGGAACCAACAATCTTGTTCAGTTCAACGTCCAAAAAACACAAAGTGCCACGTTTTCCAAGAAAGTGAATTCCTCAAATCATCCCATTACAATGTCCGGAAATACCCTTGAACCAAGTCCCTCCATCTCGATTTTGGGAGTCACGGTGTCCAATAATATGTCTTGGCATGACCATGTTGCTAACATCACAAAGTCGGCAAGCCAGAGGCTAGGTTTTCTGTGGAAAGCTGGAAAGTTTTTTACTTCTGATCAACTGTTGACGACGTACAAGGCTCAAATCCGACCTTTACTGGACTATTGCTCGCACATTTGGGGTTCAGCACCAAGGCATTCTTTTCGTCTTTTAGATTCCATTCAGAAAAAGCCATTCGGTTGATAAACAGCTCAACTCTCACAGATACCCTTCACCCACTAGAACATAAAAGAAGAGTTGCAGACCAGTCATTGCTCTACAGATATTTCCATGGCAGATATTCCAGAGAAATAAAAACTCTTGTACCACCATTGGCCACATTCGGCCGAAGAACTCGGCACGCTGATCAGTCTCACACATTTACTCTCAAGATTGACACTACAAGGACCAATCTTCATCAAGAATCCTTCTTTTACAGGGCTGCTACGGATTGGAATAAGCTTCCAAAATCAGTTTTCCAGAGAACTATGACCTACAACTTTTTAAAAAGCGTATCCACAATCAATTCCTTTCTATATTCCCTTCCCCTTCTAATAGTCGCAGTACGGGCCGTCTACCCTAGGCCTAGGTCTACCCTTTTTGCGACTATTTTCAGTAAAAAAAAACAGTAGCAAAAACCTGTTATTTTTTAAACTTTTTTTTGTGCCAAACTAAAACAGAATTCATTGGTATTTAACGTGGGTTAAAAATATAATATAATTAAAAACCTATTTGGTTTATTTGTATGTGTTTATTTATAGATGTTATGGTTTCTGTACAATAAATGTAGATAAAATTACATATATTAAAAGTTTTTTATAAAAGCTGTCGTATATCGTATTTGGCTACCATCGATGTTCCAACAAGAAAAAAACGAATAAAATTTTCGCGCTAGCTGCCTTCAGCGCTATCGAAAGGAATAAATATGAAAAACAATAGCAATATAATCCCAAAATCGCGAGAAATCTTTCACGCACACAACCCGACCGCCATATTTCTCCTAATCGATGAAATTTATGGTCCATATTGCTGACTTCTTGTAAAGTTGGCTTTCCAAGTACCCCGAACCATCAATTTTAAGGGTCAGCCGGCCGACCGACGTGCACCCGCTCTTCGCTAATCTAACTGAAAAGTCACGTTTCTGGATATCTCTTCTCTTTTACCGAATGGCATCACACCAACCGTAGGTGGATTATTATTATTCGAATCAATAACTTTGCCCCTACCTCTGTGGTCTTCTATTATACACACGCAGAAACTGCTGGCGCATTAGTCATTTGGTTTTAAAACACTCATTTATTTTATTTACTTATCTTACCATATAGTTGCAGTAGTTACCAAAAATTGGATTTTTGTTGTATATGCATGTATTGAAGTTTTACAATGAAATAAAATTATGTAATAAAGTGTGAAATTGTAAATGTTTTTTGAAAAAATTGTTCATCATAATCTTGTACATCATATATAATTTGATGTTTCTAATAAACTCGACCAGTATCACTGAAGATGACTTAAGTGTCGAAAGCGCTATGCAATTTTAATAATAAAAACTTTTAATGCACGAAATCAAGTTTTGTTTTATTTATCAATTATATTGTTACGATTTTTAGTTCTATCTTGGGTTCGGCGATTAAAACTCTCGATACAGTAACAAAACAATATTTATTTCAATATAATAAATTCTAGTTTCATTAATCACTTAGATATTTAACTTTTACAACTCTTTATAACTATATTCATTTCTTAATTCATAAACACTTTTAAAATCAATACTGACTTTCTGCTCGCTGTCCCCTTTTTTTATACCTGTAAATCATACTTCGGACCTTATTCTCGAAAGCGATAGCCCCCTTTTCGAACGGTCGAGGACGTTCGGCGGCCGAATCCTCGGTTGCCGACAGGACCGGATTTGTAACAATATTAATATGTGCACACAGTCTCACATTACATCATTACTATTTTTAAATACTGGATAATTTTCAAAAACGAAGAAAACAATTAATTACTTTTTTGGATAATTTCATATTGTTGCGTTAATTTTGTTCAGGAATTTTGGTTTATTATTTTAAAGCTTAAAATTTAAACACATTGACTCTTTAATTAGATAGCTGTACCTTTTTTATTTCTTGGGGTAATAAACTATTTAACGACAAAATTTGTTTTGGTCTATCTTAGAGCATTGTTAGATCTTTCCCTTTTTTATAGTTGCTTCCATGTACTCTAGGTATGTCTTTTGGAGCCACATTATACTCTAACCGCATATAAAACGAACAGTTCCAGAACATGACAAATAGAAAAACACCAAAAAAAGGTAGGTTTTTTTTGTTTGGTATTTGCAAATCTTAAGACATTAAAAGAAAAACTTGACTCTTCCTAATAGTGTGGGACTTTAACCCACTAAATACACCCCCACACTTAAAGCCAAAACCAATTGCAATTCAATCGACTTTAGATTTTGTTAATACATAGATTAATTATCGTTATTAACAAATATTTAGAAAAATGAGTTGTCGACATTATTGTTACACTACTAGATCGTGATGTTTGGTCGATTTAAAAAAATGGGAATGTTTTTCTTTTGAAACTAGGAATTATACATACATATAGTCACGCCTTTTTCCCGTAGGGATCTTACACACATCTTTTGCTTCTTCTAATATTTATCAGTACTCTCATACATGCTCGTCGGTTGTTGGTACTCTTGACCTGGCCTTTCTTCAAAACAAGGTTGATCTGATCAAGATATGTTCGCCGAGGTCGACCTCTACCGAGTTGTTCATTCACACTTGCCTTATAAATTTGTTTCGCCCCAGCATTAATCCTATTTTCATGCTTCTTCTGCCAAACCCAATATTTTCTACCATACATAAGTGTAGGAACCAACAAACCTCTATGCACAGCCAGACGTGCCTTTTTTGACACTTTCAGGCTGCTCATAAAGCTATACAGTGCCCTATTCATTTGTTTTCCTGCCAACACCCTTCGCTCAATGTCACTGTCATACTTTCTATCTCTCGTAAACTTTGAACCCAAGTACACAAATTCATTTACTTTTTCCCTTAATTAGAACTTCACAGTTCGTCATGTTTTCCTTTTTCTTAAAAACAATTACTTTCGTTTTGCTTACATTTTTTATTTTCATCCCTTTGATTTTCAGGGTATCATGCCCAACATTAACCATCGCCTGCAACTCCTCTTCAGATGACGCTAATATGACTTGATCATCGGCGTAAAGAAGGCATTTGACGATCAAATAATTCATTTTCAATCCATACGCACTCTCTTTCAAATCTTTTAAACAATCGTCCGTATAAGTAAAACAGCCATGGCGAAGCCACACATCCCTGTCTCACACCCTTTACGATGTTATACTATTCCGTGCAAGCTCCTGCCACAAGCAGTGTAATCCTTGTAAAATGATTATCTATAGTTATTTACTTAAATATAATTTTATCACAAGGCTTTGGCTTCCATGCTAGATATTGCAAAAAATGATAAATCATTTATATCACTTCAAAGAATCCAACTTTTCAATATAATCCTCCTACACTACTCTAATAGCCAAACTTTAAACACCACTTTAACAAAGTAAATGAAGCCTAAATATCTCGAGTATTCTCAAACTTTGTTAGCTTATCTCCATTTAGTTAGTTTCTAAGAAACTCGTGGAAAATTATTAAAAATTAATATTGGTGTGAAATTTAATTTTTCAAATTTTTAAAGAACGGAACTACTTTAATTTTTCCATTTAATTATTAACGAGAAATTAAAACTTTGCAAAACTTATAACCAGAAAAAAACCCTGTTGACAGACAATTGAACAAAAAAACCAAGTAGTTTGGTCGGTAATACGGAACGCTAGGAAGTAAAAAAAAATGAAATAAGAGTGTACGCTTTCCAGTTTTAGCACAGTGCTGCATTTTTAATATCCATAAATTGCAATAAAAACTAATGGAGTGTGATACAATTCGCGCAGGCAGCAGCAGCGTTTTAATTTATTCGGGAGAATAAGAAAAATCTAATCGAAAAGAACTTTTTGTTTAAGGTGAGAAAATTTCCGGTTTATTTCTGATTTTGCTGCAACTGCATAAAAGTTGCAAATAAAATTTTACCAAAGTGCTTTTAATAATAAAATACGACTCGTCAACAAGAAAATGCTTTTCTTTTCATTAAAATAAATTATTGCCAATGGTTAAAGGGCTATTTGCTTAATATTATACTTTCTGGATCGTCACGTAAAACACAAGAAAATTAATAGAAGATCGTTTAAATCGATGTAATTTTAAAATTTCATATCTGTTCAATTTATTCACAGGCGCTTGTGAATGGAAATAAATGAATTGATCGTCAAATGCCTCTATTATACCAATAATCAAATTCAACGAAAACCTTTAAAAAACATTTGACGAACGTAGCTGCCAAACTGAGACACTGGCTGCCTACTTTTTGCAATACACTACCGACGTGCAAACGCTCTCTGTAGAGAATATAAGAAAATCCAAGACAACCTGCAGCTCCTAATTCACGAAGACATCGCTCAACTAGGTGAGAGGTTACGTTCTAGGAAACATTCAGTTCAAACTGCTGCAGCTCTCACCACAAAAAATGGGCCACGAATGGGCACAAGAATGGCGGAATAAAGTATCTCCTAACACCTACAACAAAATCCGCACAAACGAAACAGTTCCTGGGTCTACTCTACCAAGAAAAACATGGTGTGGTGAAAAACATGCGGTGTGTGCAGATTTTCTCTATAAATGAGGGAACTCGAAAGTAACGCTTGCGACAGTGAGGAACGACAGACCATTTATCACCTAGCATACAGCTGCGTCGGGAGGCAGAGCCACTGCACGACTACAGACTTCTTTAGGGCCACCCCATGCTGAGAAGGAGTTGCAGGCGATGGTTAATATTATGCACGATGCCCTAAAAATCAAAAGAATGGAAGTGTATGCAAGTTATTCTTCTCTTGGTTCTTATCCACTAATGGATGTTTGCGAGTACATTTTCTATCGCTTTTCTGTTTCTTGCGGTGTGTATCAGCGACTGCACATCATTTATCTCTGTCCACTGCCTGATGTTTCGCAGCAATGATACGCCCCAAATATGCCGTTTTTTATCCTCTTAATAATTTCAAACAGTTCGCGTTTTTTGTAGACGCATCTAAGAACTTCCTCATTTGTCAATTTGGCCGTCCAAGGCGAAGGCTTTCAGTTTGTTAATTGCACTCATTTTCAGTGTCCAACCTTCCAGAAGTACCGACCAAACGTAGCATTTTACGAATCTTAGTCATGAGTCAATCGAAACAGGTAAGTATACTTGCAAACTTTAAGAATGCTTGCCGGGCTTGTTAAATGCGACACTTTACTTCGTTACCTGATGTCCGCTTTTCGTATAGCCAGCTGCCGAGATACTTAAATTCATGCACTCTTTCTATGGGCATTAAATTAAAAGTTATGTAAGTTAGATGAAAGTAATGGTATTTGAATGAAAAGAAAGCATAACAAACTGCTCGATGCTTATTAAAGAAGAAAGAGAGTAAGTGAAGTAAGCAAATAAGAGAGTTTAAATACTTAAGTTTAAATATATACAAGAGATGGGACCGTGATATTAAGCAAAGGATGTTGGATGTTTATAAGCGTCTCAAACGTCTCATACGTCTCAAAAAAGGCACGACTGGCTGTGCAGTGTGCTTAGAGAAATGCTGGTCCCTACCATTATTTTTGGCAGTGATTGTTGGTTTGGCAGAAAGAAGCATAAAAGTAAGATCGATGCTGCAAAGATAAGCAGTGTGAGAAGTATACAGGAAGTGACTGATAAAATGAGGAATAATGTGATGAGGGAACGCTGTGGTGTGAAAGCGGATGCAGTAAAAAAGATATATAAAGAAATGTTTAGATGGTTCGGATAAAAGAAGATTGACGAAATATATTTATAAGGCGAATGTCTGTAGAGCTGTAGAGGTGGACATAGGCGAAAATATCACGATCTGAACGAAATTGTTTTAAATAAAAACCAGGTCAAGAGTACCAGCAATCGACGAGCATGTATGAAAACGCTGATAAAAGTAGAAGTCAAAGACGTATGTAAGAACCGTAGCAAGTGGAAAGAAGCACCCGTAGTCTGTCTACCTCTTTGGATAAGAAGGGTTACTATAGGTATGCTTGTATGTATATCTTAACGGATAAATTCTTCAAAGGCAGCAACTATAAAAAGAATTAAAATACATTAAAAGATTCATAAAATATTTTTCATACCGGAATTATTTGTTCCGAGCTTTGAATGAATGTTTTTGTTACATACAAATAATTTTTATGGTCCAGTGTTTTAATTGCTATAAGACTCTTTGCATTAATTTTAAAACGTCGTCATAAATATTCAGATAAAACGTGATATTTATATGTAAGAGTTTATTTACTTAATTTTATATAAATTTCATAAAATATGCATTAGTTTGCTGTAATGTCTGCAAAATGGGTACGTTCATGGTTGCGAGGGGTTGGAAAGCGCGTTGGAAAAGGGTTCGCGTGACTGCGGACAGTAACACTCACGAAAGTCGGTAGATTTATACTGAACAATGCGCATAACTCTCCCATTATCACTGTCCGAGAGAAATACCTATTACAAAAACCGACCGCAACCTCCATGCATTTATAAAGTAAAACCCCGAGAGACATATTTCTAGGTGACAGTCGTCACCTGATAACTAGCCGATCATAACTTACGTTCTTTTTCAAGTTGTTGAATAATTTTTTATTTGCAAAGCAAAACATTTGCATACATGACGTATTCGTATTAAATAACAATACAAGAATAATATTCAGATCCTTAGGTATTTTATTTTATATTGAGATAATTTAAACAAAATTTCTGTTTTCCTAGAGACTTCCTTAGATTTACAATTATTTCTGTACGTAAACAAGTATCTCAATAATAACGATAAGAAAGGTAGGTGTAAATTAAATGTAAGGAGATAATTTCATAAATACCAAACTAAAAAAATGAAAAAGGGTCCAAAACAAAAGATCGTGGACATCTTTATTTTATTCTTTATAGTATGAGGAGATCCATTGCTCCAATAATTTGTTTTTAAAAATGGTTTCAAAGAAATACTATTAATATAGTTTTAATTTACGTTACATTTCAAAATAGTGAAAAAATAAATGTAATATAAAATTATAAAATATTTAAAAAATTCATGTGAATATCCCTCTTCCGGACTTTCCCTTACATTTTTTCCAAGTGAGTTAGGGCACGATTACCTGGTGCATTTTTAACATTTTTCCTATACCATCGCGTGCTGTCAGCTCTTTATATTCTCCTCAAACAATCTGATATGAATAGCCCGACCATTATCTACTAACTTATCCATTAGTCATGTTGTGAAATGTGATATTAATATTATTAACACATTCGTAAACAATTATCCCAAACCAAGACATGCAACTGTGGGTATAAAGCCCCCGCGTGTGTCTGTTGTTATCCTAAGGGATCCTCACGACCGGACACCGTTATTCACCGGGTTGACATTTGGCAGGAAAATCGGCCAATGGCTTTTCATCGATACGGAACGAAGAGAACAGTTTGAGGATGGAGAAACACGAAATATTATGTAGCAGGAAAAATATAGGATGGTTTATGAGGCTACAAAAAAAAATTGCAGGATTTTGAATGTAGTATATAACGGAAATTTTTTCGTTACTGGATTTTCATTATAATTTAATTAGTTTAACTTTAATAAAGCTCTATTAAAACCAGTTATGCCAAGTGTGTGAAGCTTGAAGGTCAACGTTAAAAATAATTGTGGAATAGAAATATTATTAAAAGCGTTATTTTAAAATTTTGTGTATTAGTTAATCAACGAAGTTAAAAACTGCAACCTCCACAGTTATAACATTTATTTTGTTGGTAGTTATATTTTAATAAATCATAAATTACGTTCTGGTTTTTAATAATTTATTGGTTTTAATCACAATTACAGAAATATGTAGTATTTCTAATTAATTACAACAATTAAACTTCAAAAACACATATTTTTTTTTTTTTTTTTATGTTCTGGTTCCCACGAAAAGGGATATCCTGTAATGTTCAGAGAACATCGTGGGAACCAAGGGAAAGAAGGTAGGAGTTGGTGTTCTTAAATTTCTGGAGGTTGTATGCCTCGGGGAACTCCTCCCTAGGCAATGAGTTCCAAAGCCTCGCAATTCGTTGGATAAATGAGTCTTTGGAAAGTGATGTTCTGCAGGTCTCCAAAGTGACCACGAAGGGGGTGTGAAGACTGAACTTGACGGGTTAATCTCGAAGAGACTGCCAAAGGAGGAACGATTGTTGATATTTCAGAAGAGCATCGCCCATGAAAATATCTATAAAATAGAGACAAATCGCCAACTTTTCTACGGTGTTCTAGACAAGTGAGCGAGTTTGTAAGCGAGGCATCACCGACGAGACGAATTTCCCTTTTTTGGACAGAATCCAATAGCTTCAGGATATGTTTAGGTGCCGCACTCCAAATATGGGAACAGTATTCCAGTACAGGTCGGATCTGTGCCTTATAGATCATAAGCAGCTGACTGGGGGTGAAATAGCTCTTGGCACGAAACAAAAAACCAAGTTTTTGGGATGCACTTTTGGCAATGGACCTCACGTGATTTTCCCAGGAAAGGTTATTGCTGATAGTAATACCAAGCATCGATATGGATAACTTCAGTGGTATGGTTACTCCTGACAAAGTTATGTTAGGCACAGTGAGATCGGCTTTTCTAGAGAAAAGACATGCTTGTGTTTTATTTGCATTGAATTCTACCAAGTTATTGGATCCCCATTCGAGAATTATTGCCAAGTCCATATTTATATTGTTAACATTTCTTCCTCGTTCATTTCTGGTTTCACGGGCTGATATAGGGGCCCTGGAAGAGAAAGCGGTATGGAGGGTACTATCATCGGCAAAGCTGTGTACGGGACATGAAGTTGCTTTCAATAGGTCGTTGATGTGAAGTAAAAATAGTGTTGGTGCCAGAATGGATCCTTGCGGAACACCAGCATTTATGAGTAGAGTGTCAGATGAAACTCCATCGACCACTACATGGAGAGACCTTTTTGAGAGAAAACTAGCAAGCAGAGAACACAGCTGAGGTGGCAAGCCATAAGATGGAAGCTTGGCGAGGAGTCCCTGGTGCCAAACTCGATCGAACGCCTTGGAGATATCTAATGCCACAGACAAAGTTTCTCCATACTTTTCAATAGATAGCTGCCATATATGTGAGACGTATGCGAGCAGGTCACCAGTTGATCTCTGATGGCCGAAGCCATATTGCCTATCATTGATAATTCCTGAGTTCCAGATATTTCATGAGCTCGATGTTGATGGCTTTTTCCATGACCTTTGAAATAATAGATAGCAGTGCGATAGGTCTGTAGTTGCTAGGTAGGGTCTTTTTGCCTTTTTTACTGGCTGTACTCTTGTAATTTTCCAATTGGACGGAAATACTCCCAAGTTGTAAGAGTGGTTGAACAACTTCATTCAGTGTGATTAATAAACTTGACAAGAGGAGATTAAAGTCCCCCATGATTATGGTTTCAGCTGTTGGATAGTTCTCCTGTATGTAGTCCAGTTTGAGTGATAAAAACTCAAAGAGGTTGTTATATGAAGGTTCATTAGGTGATAGGTAAAGGCAGCAGAGGAACTTAGTCACTTTGGTATCAGATAGCTTAAACCACATCACATCAAAGTCTTTCGGTTCCAAACTCTCTTCACGCTGGCATGAAAGGTTAGCCTTAGCGTAAAGGCAGACTCCACCTTTGAACCTGAGTCGAGAATATGACAGATAAATAAAAAATAATCGTCATGACAACATAAATGAATAAATAATCAATGTTAACAAACAAATGTAGATGGTGCGAAAGTGCTAAATTTGAATAAGTCACTTAACATATTTTATGTGTCAAATATTTTTTTGTTGGAAGATGATCTAAAGAGGTCTTTTCCGTCTGACCATTTGAGAGTTTAGTTATTTAAACAAATATGGCCCTGGCAAATTAAGTGGGTGATTAAATTAACATTTTATAGTTGGTAAATAATTATTTAAGTACTTATTATAACTTGCAATAATTATTTTTATTTAATGCTTATTATCACATCGAGGTATAAGCACCTGTATGTACAGCATAAAAAAAGGCATTTATATAATTGCTACAGTGTGAACACTTTATGTAATATTTTTAATTCAGAAAAAATCATTTTAAGATCAAAATCTCTAGTTTTTGTAGACAAACTATGATTCAGTAACAAATTCAATTCAGGACAGAGTATCAGTATATTAGCATAGAAAGAGAAAAAAAAGATATAATTTAGTATGCACCTATATGTAGCTACATAACAAATAATTACAATTAGAATGTTAAATTTTTTCTCAATCCATTTTTACACATTATGTTTTTAAATATTCTATAATAATGCTACAGAAGTATTATTATTTTTATTAATAAACACTTTTATTACAGAAATAAACCTTTGGTTGTAGATTGTAGATTATAAGGGGGGTTGTAAAGGCTATGGTAAGTTCTCGCAGTATCTTTTTTAGGTGATACCTCAGAGGGCAGTGTCCAGTGAGGAATCCCGTCACCAGTCTATCTTGTCCAACTCGAGGAGCTGCTTAGCTATTCTTGATGAAAGGCTTACTAACCTTTTCGCCTGTTGTATCCTGGTACAATCCTGGGATTTCATTTCGTCTGTTTCCCAGCGTCAAACTTTTTCTTTCAATTGGCCATGGAGAGTCGACAGAAGGATTTTGGGCCGGAAAATTGTGGTATTGCCCTTTACTTGACAAGACAGTTTGCTTTCTTATTGCCTCTAAGTCCCTTGTGACCTGGAACTTACATCAAAGTAAAAACCTTTGGTTACTATCATATTTACAAATGTACAAAAAGGTATATTTAACATTTTTTTTATTGTCTTGTTGAGTACAAGTGGTTTAAATAGGTTTTATTTTTCAATTTAAAATAGAACATACAACTTGTTTAAAAGTCTTCGGGATCTGACATTTAAAAATGTTTTTTTCTGTAAGAATGTTAAAAAGTTTTTAAAATATAATTTTAAATGATTTTTTAATGCTGTTTAATTTACCTAATTTGCAAAGATGACTTACAGTTTTTATTGCACATAAGTACTTTCTTTTCATATGTCCAGAATTAACAATATTTAAATTTCAAATTACGTTGCAACTTTCTTAATTATTAGGTCAGTTATGGCTTTAGAATTTTTATTTTGTATAATTTTAATATTCAAGCAAATATAAGTGGTTAACATTTCTTTTGCTAGTTTTTTTTATTTAATAATAAGTTATTGTTATTTTTTTGACGTCATTTTTAGTTTTTTTGGTTCGTAGAGATTACACATCACATTATAACTGTATACTACAATTACGATTAAAAATTTGTCTAGCTGTCATTTTTTTTTATGAAATTTTTTCTTATTTTTTTTTTTACTGTCGCAAAAAGGCCTATCGTGTGGGCCGCGGACGGCCCGCACTGCGACTATTAGAAGGGAAAGGGATTATAGAAAGGAGATGATTGTGGACTCGCTTTTTGAAAAGTTGCAGGTCATAGTTCTCTGGAAAAACTGATTTTGGAAGCTTGTTGCATTTCGTAGCAGCCCTGTAAAAGAAGGATTCTTGATGAAGATTGGTCCTTGTGGTGTCAAGCTTGAGAGTAAATGTGTGAGACTGATCAGCGTGCCGAGTTCTTCGGCCGAATGTGGCCAGTGGTGGTACAAGAGTACAATTGTTAAAACTCATTAAAATATTCATGTAACAATCGGTTATTTTAAAATGACCAGCACGAGTCAAAGCAAAAAAAAATGGTCGATGAATGTTTCTCATAACTCGGCATGCCGTCTCAGTGAAATTGAAATTGAAGTCCATTAGAGAGTCAAGCAATTTCGAATTAACCGAAAGGCTCTCTCCGAATATTATTAACAGAAGTTCAAAACACGCATTAATCTAGGTTTGTTTCATAAATGCCTTTCAATTCATCCATTAATCGGAAAATTAAGCTTCGAGAGTTCTCTTCTCTCCGGAACGTAGTGTCGAATCCCGTGCCGATTTCGGCAGAATGTTGCTTTTAGCGGAGGTAAATTACAATCGTCCCGTCAGAAATTAATATGAAACAACCACCAAATGGAGGCCGCAACCCGACGACTGACACTCGCCTATAAATTTCAATGATCAGCTCTGAAAGCGTTATTTCTAATAACAAATCGATTCGGTACATGGCGCCACCGATGTTATTTATTTAAAATGAAACCGATTTCCCCTCTAATATTGACAGTCTCCCTTCTGATATAAGATAGTCGTAAATACAGCAAAGTTATTGAATTAACATTTGGTAGACTTACATTTTCACTAAACTTTTAGTTCTCCTGAACAAACACCCTAAACAAATTTGTAGAAATCTTTTGGATCTTTTTGGGTAACTTACGAAGTCAATAGTATCAACCAGAAATGCTATAAACAGTGATTTGTACTTTAGTTTTTACTAGTATAGTTTTCAAACGTATTTGTCCTTATCAACGACTTTTTTTATAAATAATTCATTTTTATTGGAGGAAATAATTAATAAGCAGCCAGAAGAACAAGCGGGTTTTCGAGCAGGCCGTTCGACTGTAGACAACGCTTTCACCCTAAAGATAGCCTTAGAGAAGAGGGTGCAAAGAAATAGAGAGACCCATGTAGCTCTTATAGATTTAGAGAAAGCCTACGATAGCGTGCCTTTGTCTAGGTTGTGGACGGAAATGGGAAACCTCGAGATCAATCCTGTCTTGATTTATGCTACACAAAAATACTACGAACAGAACACTACAAGAATAAAAATCGGAAACAAACTTACTAGCCCCTTTAAGACAACTAAGGGATTAAGACAGGGTTGCTGTCTGTCTCCTACCCTTTTCAAAATTTACCTGGACAGGGCGAACTGGGTGAAGAAGTGTAAAGGCATGGGACTAAAGGTGGGGGATGATACGCTATTCACACTTTTCTTCGCGGACGACCAGATAGTAATAGCCGAATGACCTCAATTATATGATTAGAAAGCTCAAGGAAGAATATGAGGCAGCGGGTCTACAGATGAATCTATCTAAATGCGAATACTTGGTGGTAGGAGATGACCAAATAAATGACCTTGTATTGGATACGGAAAAAATAAGAGGAGTAAAACACAGTAAATATCTCGGAATAATTTTTAATAAAAAAGGTAACAGTAATAACGAAATCCAAGATAGAATCAACAAAGGTAGAGCCGTAACTAGAACCCTGAACTCTCTTCTCTGGGACAAGAAAATTAAAAAAACTACAAAGAAACACATATACAAGAGTCTAGTTCAAAGTGTCACCCTATACGGCTCCGAATTATGGGACGTAACGAAGGCTAATAAGAATAAGCTTCTGGCAACAGAGATGGATTTCTTGAGAAGTAGCTGTTGTAGGTCTAGACTTGAGAGGGTTAGAAATGATGTTATCCGAAATGAAATGCAAATGGACAGAAACATACACGAGGATATAGAAAAGCGGCAGTTAACTTGGTTCGGACATGTAAAGCGGATGACAACTGACAGATGGCCAAGGAATGTACTGGAATATATACCACCAGAACGAAGGAAAAGGGGACGACCACGGAGAAGTTGGAAAGACGATATAGTCGAGGCAATGGCTAAAAGAGGTTTGGAAGAAAACGAGGTTTTTAACAGAGCAAGATGGAGATTGGGGACGGAGAGACGGCAACAGCTGTAGACAATCCGTTATATATATATATATATATATATATATATATATATATATATATATATATATATATATATATATATATATATATATATATATATATTGGTTCCTCAGGTACTATTCAATTAGAGAAACTAATAATTTGTCACGTAAATGAATTACTTTTATTAATAAATAATTTATTATCCTTAGCCCTTTCATGGTTTTTATGCATCTTGTTTGTACGAGATAATTTTCCTATGTAAGTACTTACATTTTCACTAAAATTTTACTTCTTTAGAACAAACACTTTAACCAAATTTGTAGAAATCTGTTTAATATTTCTGGGTAACTAACGAAGTAAATAGTATCAACCAGAAATGCTACAAACAGTGATTTGTACTTTAGTTTTTACTAGTATAGTTTTCAATCGTATTTGTCCTTATCTACGACTTTTTTTTATAAATTATCAAATTTTTTTTTGTTCCTTATGTATTATTCTATTAGAGAAACTAATAATTTTTTACGTAAATGACTTACTTTTATTAATAAATAAATTATTATCCTTAGTCCTCTCATGTTTTTTATGCATCTTGTTTGTACGAGATAACTTTCCTATGTGAATACTTATACTTCATCCGTAGCATTGATAAGTCAAGACAAAATTAAGGGTATAACACTAATAAATTAAGCCAAAATTAGAAGTATTTTTTTTATATATACGCTCATTGCCTAAAAAAATTCTATTTTAAAGGGGTGGAAATTTTTAACGTAATTAAGGTTTTACAATTTCATTCCGAAATAAAATGAATTAATAAGTGGTGTATCCTTCTCGATTATTTATAACAGCTCTACAACGTCTTTGCATTGATAGAATAAGGTTATCCATTTCTTATAAAGCGAAAAGCTCAATTAGGGATTTTGGGATCCCTAATCGAACCATACGAAACAAAACAGGAGAACAAGACGCCGTTAAGACTATTTTACATCTGAAATGGAACTGGGCAGGTCACGTGGCCAGAATAAGAGATGTTAGATGGACAAAAAGATTATAGAATGGCAACCAAGATTCGAAGCATTTAGAAGTAGAGGCAGACCACCCACACGCTGGACAGATAAAAATAATATAATATAATAATAATTTTAATCTACTAGTGACAGTCCACTAGTTCTGTGATCAGAAATGAACTTGAAGCTGTCCGCAATGTCACATTTTTCTTTAAAACAGTTAGAAGACGGTTAAATAAGATTAAACAACAGGAGACCAGCCACTGCAAACTTACTGACTAGAGAGAACAGCGTTGCCAGGTTACGTAATGCTCAATATAATTAAAATTGGTCTGTGAATAATTGGAAAAAAGTTTTATTAAGAGAGCCTAAAACATCCAGACGGTCGTGAACGAGCTTGGCGAAGATCCGGAGGGAGGTTTGCTCTTTGCAGTATCTCTGCATGGATTCCAATCAGCGGTGGCACTGTCTGCGATGGTACCCCATATGCTTTAACGCTCGCACATAATTAGATCCTGTCCAAATAAGATCCACGAATGCTAATTACTATCTTAACAATATTGTAATAGAACATGTGATGCCTTTTTGAAAGATTGAAGCCACATTTTCTTCTTTAGTATTTGAAACCAATAAAATATAGAACAAAAGCATGTGTTTTTAAATGTTCTTTTTCACTCTTTTAAATGACACAAACGTGCAACTTTTTATATGCGTAAACATAAGATTGTAGGCCTTTTGCAGGTTGTCAAAATAAAAAAAAAATTATTTTTTTTTTGATTTTGTAACAATTATTTCTATTTGCATCTACTACTATTTTATATTCAGGTACTGAGCCCAAAAAAATATAAACTTCCATTGTAAATGGAAATTAAACACGATTTTTATAAAGAGACATTATAAAGCACGTATTTCAACATTGTAATAAAAACGTATGATAAAAAAGTCGTTGTTCGTTCTTAACGAAAATTAATGGCCCCCAAATCTACCGACCCCCAAAAATCAACTAATCTTGCATTCAAGCCATTCCCCTTCTAACTCAAAAGCCATTTCCATTCATTATCTTCCCGGCGCAAGGTAAATAGTTACAAATATCAAAGTGGTGCTGACGGCTGCCCTATGGAATAATTAATATTATGAAATATAATGTCATTATCACCGCGATGATGGCCATGTGTTCCGCACCCCCCGAAGTAAATGGTGGGGACTTTAGGGTAGAAAACGTACAACTACACTAAAAAAAGGAAAACTTTTAGTCGTTGTTTATTTGAAGTACAAATTAAAAATCTACTTTTTTTCCCCGTCAGATATAAATAATTATAACTGTAGCCTAGCAACGCATAATAATAAATAAAGTTTAACCCATACTCGAATTTAATAATTGTGGGTTATAAGATTTAAATAATTTTTATTGCTTATAAAACAGAAGAAGAGTATGAAACATGTAAAATTTAACACATAACTTAATCAAGTAACATTTATTTACATATTTATTTAATTCGAATTTCCATTACAGAGGTGGTAAAAAGAAGTTTTCTTCCTACTGTAGGCGAAAAGCGGGAACTTTGTCTTGCGTAGCGGGTCGAAAGTGACGCTTTCTGCACAGTAGGGCCAAAATAGTATACACACCACGGTCATTAAAGTAAGAAATGTCTTAAAACAAAATATGTATTGTTGAAAATCAAAGGGATGGAAATAAATGTGAGCAAAAGGAAAGTAATGGTTTTTGAAAGAGAAGAAAGCATGACCTGTGGGGTTTCGATTGAGGGAGAAAGAGTGGAACAAGTTAATGAATTTGTGTACTTGGGTTCAAAATTTACTAGAGATGGAAAGTATGACAGTGACATTGAGCGAAGGGTATTGGCAGGAAAACAAATGAATGGGGCACTGCATAGCTTTATGAATAGCAAGAAAGTGTCAAAAAAGGCACGTCTGGTGGTGCATAGAGGTGTGTTGGTTCCTACACTTATGTATGGTAGTGAATGTTGGGTTTGGCAGAAGAAGCATGAAAATAGGATTAATGTTGCGGAGAGGAGTAGTCTGAGAAGTATAGCCGGAGTGACTAGGTTGGATAAAGTTGAGAATAATGAGATAAGAAAACGCTGTGGTGTAAAAGAAGATGTGGTCACAGAGATAGATAAAGGAATGCTTAGATGGTTTGGACGCGTAGAAAGGATGGATGAAGGAAGATTGACGAAACAAATTTATAAGGCGAGTGTGAATGGGCAAATCGGTAGAGGTCGACCTCGGAGAAGTTTACAGCAAATATTGGACTTAATAAAAATTAGGGATGCGCACTTAATGGTTTTTTTTAAAATACTTTGATAACGAAAAATGATGCAAACAATTTTAATAAAACATTTATAATATTTATAAATAAAAAACAGACATTAAAAATGACACGTCTATTTTTTCTGCTGTATATGTTGAATAACATCGAGAGTACAAAATTCAGCAAAGAGTGGCAGTTTTCGTTATCTTATAACGTTTTTAATTTTGTGTAACTTTTGATTTATGATACTGCAAAACGCTTTTAATGTTGCAAATTTAAATAAAACTTGCCCCGAAATGGGATTTCATTGCGAAATTTGAATAAGAGAACGTTTAATAATTTATCCAAAATGTGTTCACTTGCTTTAACGGACATTTATAGGTTATTTGCAGCCGTTACTTTCACTGCTATATAACGGAATCGCTAAGATGTCGAGAAAAGATACTTTACCACATTTTTTTCTAATTTAATACAGTGTTAGATAAGGCAGTTAGGTTTTTTTGAAAGTAGTACAAGAAAAAATTGTACCGAATGCAAAATTAATTTGGGTAACATAAAAATAATTATGCAAATATTATGCAGCGAAGGCTGTATACATAATTAAGTTAAATTTTTGTATATCGTTATAAAAAAGGGACACTTAGAATTGCAATAATATTTTCTATACCAAGTTTGTATAACAAATGATAGCAATATAGGGTAAGTCAGGGGGAGATGGTCTTACTAGCTTTAAGGCCCTATTGTTGGCAAACTATAAGAAATAAAACAACAATTAAAATTTTAGACAAAACTTTATTTACGTATTTAATAAATTTTAAATAAAGGCAATACAAAAATAAAAACATTTAGTCATATCAATAAAATAAGATAAATACGTTTGGTTATCCCACTCGGAGTATCAGGGAGTGATGACCATGGGATTGGGGGTAAGAAGTCCATTGCTTTTCTTTCCTGTTAAGAGATTTAACGACGGCAACGTCTAGCGGCTGCTGATTATGCGATGCATTGACAGCAAAATGGTTTTCAGTGCAAAAAATAAGTCTGCATCCATTCTAGAAATAAATCGCACGTAGGATGTAAAAAATTTCCTTCCGCATTACAGCTAGCATTGACTGTATTGGTTTTTCCTTTCTCTGTAAAAGTTGACATCGCTACTGCTTTGGAGCCTTTTCAGATAGATCATATCCTGGCCGATTGTTAAGCTGCAATCAAGTCTCGTCTATATTGAATACATAAATATATATATCCAAAAAATCATTTTCACAAAGAAATCCGTCCAGAATCCCAAAATAAGCGTTTACTTCTACTTTGTTGATACCTTGACTTCCAGCGTAAGATACTCCTGATTTTCTCAAAGAAATAGAAGTTCTTTTTAAAAACTGTTGCATCAAATCATAGCCCGCTTTGTTATTACTCTGCAAACTTAAATATAATTACTCTTAAATCATTAACTGTCAAGAGAAACCCCATTAGACTGCATCTCTTTTTAGTATGTTTGGACAACCTTTTTTATTGTCCATGCCAAACGTAGATAATAGACCCTTAGTCCCTTTGTATCATTGTTCACTTTGATCCTTCTTTCCAAAGTTAAAGGACACTCGATTAACTGTAATTTGTTTGTTTCATACTTCATCCATAGCTTTCTTAGGATCTTCCTTACCCCAGGAAGGCACCTGAACAGCCTTGGCTTGCCGCACGTATTTGTAGGCATCTGTAAAATATTTATTAGTTAAATAATACCTATCTTAAAATAGCACTTATAATTTTATGTTTATCTCTCCCAAATAAGGTAAGGCAATCTATGTCAGATGTCCGAGAGATATGGCCACACCAGAAATCAAAAGTGACATGCTTTTAATGTTGCCCATTTTTAGGTTAGAATCAGTAAAAAGTTGTTATTTATTTACATTCCAACTAACAAAACTAGCAAAATTTTGTGAAAATTATAAAATAATACAATACATACGTTAATACCGTAACTTATCTAGCTTTTACCCGAGGCTTTGCTCGCATTGATGTCCTGAAATAACTGTCAAAGTTCATTAAATATAATAATATTTTTTTTTATTTCTTGACTGGAATCATCAGTTTTTAAAAATTCTAAAATTCATCCTAGTTTAAAAAACTGAAAATATGCCTTATTAAAATACCTTACCACAAAAAACAAATAATTTAAATTACCAATGAAAAGTTGCTCATTTAAACGAAGTTGCATTTAAAGAGGCGTCTCAGAAGCTCTTATAGAAGCTTGACGGGAGGCTTGGCCCTCTAACCTTTCTTGTCTCTGAGAAGTTAATTCTTAAATCAGATTGTCGCCTTGTTTTATGAATTTTTTAATCATTCTAATTAAAATCAAAATTGAAAAAGATATGAATTAAAATAATTACTAATTTAAATAATAAATAATTGAATATTTTTTCAGGTAATTTATTTTCAATAAATAATTTGAAACAATTTTAATTATTTTTAATAAGAATTTAAAAAAAAAATCACAACCAGAGCAACCCATGGATATAAATAATAAATATTTTCATATTTTTTTTACTGGATAAAAATAAATATAATTTTAATTTATTTTTATTTTCTTTGATCAAACCTTTAATAATTATTTATTGAATTTTTTTTTTCTCATTTTTACGACTTTCAAATTTTTTTCTTACGCCAAATAATTATAACTTTAAACGTGCGTACATAAGTACACCCCTTTTTTTTTAATCAAGTAAATTACTTAAAATCTATTTTTCTAAACAAAGAATAACAAATCGGTGTTAAAAATATTACAATTATTTTCAAACATTTGAATTGCAGTTTAAATTGATTCCAGTTTTTAATATTCCTTATCAAGGATTTACGTTGAACTACTGCACGTTTCTCGAAAATTAACAAGTCTCACAAGGATTTTTAATTTAATCAACTTCATTATCTTTATATACCTTTAAAATCAACATGCAACAAACGTCCTTTTTGTTTTCATTTAGAATCGCATTTAACGCACATCCTTGCGTCAGTTTAAAATGAAAACCTCGTCCTGATTTTAATATTACTTTTTTTTATCACAGAGGGTGATTCAAAAGTCGCCATTCAATATCTTTCTTTTATTCGTGTCCCATTTGATCTAAAATTATCTGCAGATGGTATATTTTTCCAAAGAAATATACATTAATACCAAATTATGTTATGTTATGTTTTGTCTCTAAGGACTTAACTTTTGGACTTTAATTTTGATTAAGTGTAGAAAATAATACACGTATTTTAGTAATTCGATAATGACAGTAAAAAATATAAAACTTTTACCTAATTTGCAGGCGGGATTCCGGAGAATGGAAAATCAGCTTCCAGGGGGAACTGGAGTTTTTAATCTTTATAAATCTGATGTCCTGTAGGTGCTGGGAATATTTTATAGTTAAAAAAAACGAATTAACAACTGCATATTTTGAGTCTTGCATAACATTCCTTATCGCTGGATGGAACTTTACCATCGCTGACTCACAGAAGAAATGTTGGTGACTAGTCTTTGCTCTATCGTTACTATCACGGCAGATGCTCTAACAATTGGCTGTCAAGCGAAGGCTAGTAAGCCTTCCGCCAAGGAAAGCTAAACAGTTACTCGAGTTGGACAAGAAAGACTTCTCACTGGACACTGCCCTCTGAAGTATCACCTGAAAAAGATGGGCAAAACAAAGCGTGATAGTTGCCGCTATTGCGAGAACCCTGAAACTGCAGAACATTTGCTTTGCAAGTGAAGGGGCCTTTCTAAAGCCCTCCGATGTTAGGAACTTAGCTCACAGAAATCTGATAAACTTTGTACAAAGTCTCGGAATCTTGGACCTCGAATAGATTAAGGGTTATGTACAAAAGATCTGATAAGTCGAAGTGCTTGTTAGGAAGCATAGCCTTCACGACCCCCTCTACAATTTACAATCTAACAATTAGCTGGGCTCGTTCCTTCTCAAGCAGCTATAAGTCGTTCCATTCGACAGATACTCGCATTCCATTTATTTGTGGTTCGACTTAACACAGCCAGAATATCGGTTTACAAGGATTCTTTCTTCTGGCGAGTAAATCACTTCTGGAATTCGCTATCCAGCGAAATCTTCTCAAAACAATTCAACTTTTTAAAAGAAGAATAAACTCATATATATCTGATTCTCCTTGCACAAACATTTTTTGTTATGTTCTTTTTGGGTCCCATTAAAGGTTTAGATAATTTTGTTTTTACATTTAGTTTTAAATATAATGAAATTGTCTGATTTAAAAATGACTACTTAATTGATACATGTTTCTATACCAATAAAGTTTAAGTTTGCTGGTTTATTCGGAATATTTTTGTTTTGGAATTGCCCTATAGTTTCTGAGAAGTAGTCTCTCTATCATATCGAAACACGCTACCACGAGATGACATCTGCGAATTAATTAAAGAAGCCCACTTTATAACCATGGAATGAATATTTTTTCGACACGCACACAGGCTATATCATCATCCCCATAAAGATAAGTTATGTAAATTTTTTTTGGAAGTCTCCACCATCAATTCATTTTTTATGTCTTGTACCAACGCTATTCAAAATGAGGAATAGTGACAAAAGAGATTATCGGCAACCCAACAATAAATTTAATAAAAATCAGATATTAATGCAGACGAGTTTAAATTGTTTATTTTATAATAATGTTTGGACATCGAAGTTATATTTAGAAACATTTTCATTCGTATTGTATTTTAAAAAAAAATCGTCACCAATATTGTATGATTGTATACAACCATCTTCATCATCAGCTGCAATGTTTGTACTTCATACCATAATATCTTTAGTACAAGAACTTAATAGTAGTGACGAAAGCAACATTTTTTGAAACGATGGAACGGTTTACCAGCCGAGGCTGGTAATGTTCACGAACTTCAACTTAGAAGTGATATACTAGTAACCAGTCAAAGTTATTGTGACTGTCGAATATTACGTCAAAGTATTTGTGATTTTAAAGTTATTTTACATGGTAACAATTCTTCTTCTAGCCGTTTTAAGCTGTGCTGCCCGGTCTATTATATCTGTTATAAAAAAAACAGATGGTAACAATTCCGTTCAGAAAACTTCAAAAGCTACCTAGAAGTACTGGAACTATTATGTTTTAAATTGCAGTAATAATAACTATACAATTACCAAAAAAGTTTGATTTAGTTTGGGAAAAACCGTAAAGTCGTTATTTTTGAGCCACTATATTAGTTGATGCAAAAGGTGATATGCTATCATTAAAACGACTTGGTGGCTGGCAATCTTCTACAGTAGCGGAAGGCTATGTGAATCAATCTCTTAAAAATAAAATGGCAACGCATTACGAATATCGGAGGCAATTACCAATTATCAATCTTCGTCTTCTGATGTACCGAGCAGTACTACAATTATAAATAACCGATCATCGCCATTAAATAATAAGGCACAATCGATTTACAATAATTGTTCAATTGTTATTAACAACTATTATAATAAAGTTTAAATGATTGCGATGTTTTTTATTTAATGGAAGAAAATGAATGGGCGTAGAAAAAGTATAGTACGTTACACGAGTTGTAAGCCCATTACGCACTCATGAAATTTAAACTTTTTTATTTCGTGCGTAATGGGTTACTTACAACTCTTGTTACGTAATATACTATTATTTGTATTTTGAATGTCAAATGAAAAAAAATAAGTGGTATTTCTGTTTTCAATTTTTTATTATTAATCATTGATTAATTAAAATTAAAAATATTTCTTCATTAAAATCGTTAATTAAATGATTTAAATCGGGCGAACGCTGGTCTGTGATGATTTTTTTTTGATTCATTGGATTTTAACTTTTAAAACAAATGTAACCCATTAGGTACTTTCCGCCAATATAAAGCAAGAGATTAAAAATAACGTATTTTGTTAATGTTATAACATTCCCTTAAAATGAATACCCTTTATTTTGGAGCGTGTAATTTTCCTGCCGGTAAATCCGAGCCTTTCACGATTTCGCGAACGATATTTATGAAAACAGTGCTTTTCCCATTCTCATCTTACGAATTACAATGGTTAAAGAGCGTACCGCTGAACCCGAAGAGTAGGAAGCGAGGAAGCAATAAGAGTTAAACATCAACTAAAATCTCTATTTAAATGCAGCACCCATAACTTAGGTCTAATAACCGAAGGTATCACGCCGATATCTCTCTTCGATAAATAACGGTATAATGAGATCATTTTATTGGTATATTTATTAATAATAACGATTTAAACGCATTCTTCATGCAGAAAATCGTGGAATAAATAACAAAGGTTCTTTTACAGGATGGACAAGTAACATCACGACTTAATATGTCTGTCCTCTCAACTCAATACCAACAATACCACAATTAATCTCATTACAATTGTTTAATAATTATTTTTTAACTTGTTAACCTGAACATTGCGTTCTTCTAATACATCGTCGCGGTAGGATTTGCTTAAAGAGGTGGAGAAGCTGCTGCTTGCCTAAATGACTTTTTTCAATTCGAAAACAAACTAAGTTGAATATAACCCTCTTTTCAGCAGTAAAAGCTACGTTTATCCTGCCAAATTATATAAAAATTAATGTCAAAAAAGGCCTAAATGTTAAATCACACAAATTGTTTATAATACCAATCCGTCAGTGGAAAGCAGAAAATAATAATACATATATTTACGCCTTTTTTCCTCAGGGGTAGGCAGATACCACGGTTGCTACGGTTCTTACACACATCTTTCGCGTCTACTTTCATCAGTGCTCTCATACATGCTCGTCGGTTGTTGGTACTCCTGACCTGGCCTTTTTTCTAAACAAACATCCTCACAAATATAGATATGGGAATGCTTTGGATACGTAGAAAGGATGGATGAAGAAAGATTGACGAAACAAATCTATAAGGCGAGTGTGAATGGACGGAAGTCGGTAGAGGTCGACCTCGGCGAGCATATCTCGATCAAATCAACATTGTTTTGAAGAAAGACCAGGTCAAGAGTACCAATAACCGAAGTAAAAGAAAGTGGTCTCTGCCTACCCTTACGGGAAAAAGGCGTGACTACATGTATGTATGTATAATTCCAAGTTTCAAAAGAAAAACATTCCCATTATTCTTAAATTGACCTAACATCACGATCTAGTAGTATAACAATAATGTCGATCAGATCAACTTTTTGAAGGAAGGCCAGGTCAAGAGTATCAACAACCGACGAGCATGTATAAGAGCACTGATAAAAGTACAGGAATCAAAAGATATGTGTAAGAACCGTAGCAAGTAGAAGGAAGTGGTCTCTGCCTATCCCTACGAGAAAAAGGTGTTACTATGTGTATGTATGTAATGATCTAATACACTATTAAAATTGCAAATAAATTCGTGCAACCATCAAAATAAATTATTTGGTAACAGGTAAATATTTTTGCGAAACTTTATTGATTAAACACACATTAACGCTTTGATAAATTTAGTAACAGACACCCTGGTTATTACAAATAGATATTAATAAACCTTACTGAAATACGAAATTAGTTTACACCGACTTCTAATTTTCAAACTTTCTCCCCGACATTATACTTTGTTAGTGCAAGGGTTTAAATTTATTAATTCGAAACTACGTAGAAAGTGATTAAAGCCCTTCATATAACCACATGATGTTTCATTTACCTAAACTGACACAATTAATACCCCTGAGCGTCTTTGACGTTCGCAGGGTCGGTTCCAAATCGGAGTCTTCTGTCCGTAGGACTCAAAAACAAATAATTAAGAAATGTCAATTCAAAAGATCTAAATGTTTATTGTTTGTTTAAAATTAAATAGGATTTATTTTTGTCATTGGTATTTTTCTTAAAAAGAATCATTTTGTAATGACTGTGTTTTTTTGGAATTACACTCCTAAATATTGTAAATATTTTCAAAAAAGAATCCAAAAAAAACTTTTTTTTGAATTTTTAAATTTAAATCCTAAACTATCATATTTAGAAGCGAATTAATTGTCTTATTAATAATTAGGATAATTTAAATTGGTATTATAATTTTAATTTTATAAAAATAGTACTTTTCTATTTATTTTCAAAAATCAGGTATTAGATTTGACTTATTCATGCTGAACTACTCGATCCTAAACACCCTAAAATTTTGCCAAACCATATGATATTGGAAAATGCTCCAGGTTTCAGTCTTAGATAAGATACTAACCCAGTGGGGACTCTCGGACACCCAGGAATGCGATTTATAGCCCATAGACTATGTTTCAAATGTAATCGTACAATACATTTATCTTAATTGTTAATCAATCTGTAAAAGTGTTAGTTTTATACATATATATGTATATATTTTATCTATATTTATAAGTAAATTTGTAAATCCCCATTTAATAAATAAATAAATAATTCATGCTTAAGTGTATTTTTTAGAATATTGGTCATAAACTTAATAAAAAATGTGCAGTCATTGTGAAATGGCCATTACATATTAACAAAATAAACAAATTACGTAATCTGCAATGGAATCATATTCCATTGTGAAAGAATAATTAAAAATGTGTGAAGCATACTTCAAATTATATTATTTATAATATCCCGACGAATTTTTTTCACACTTCTTAAATTTTGTAAGGAAGGTTAACTGGGCTATTTGGTGGTTGGGGTAAGTACATTACCCAATGGTTGCCGATAAAATCCCAAATATGGTGGTGAATAGTCTGGGGAACGGGAGGAGCATGAAAACAAGGTCACGTAATTTTTGAAAGAACCTTGTAGTTACCACTGCTTTATACGAAGTTGAGTTCTCTTGTTGTAAAAGTGGTTGAATTAACCCTCGTGAGTATGGAATTGTGGGTAAACTGCTACCGTATATTCTTCTTTTTCTTCTTCAGCCAATTATTGCCCACTGCAGGACATAGGCCTCTTCTAATCTCTTCCATGCGTTTCTGTCTTGAGCTGTTTGCTTCCAATGGCTATCGTATATTACCACACCCTATATCATAATATTCCGTACAAAGGCTGTATGCCATTTCACAGCAAAATCTTCACGTAATAATTTAACTCTGCTGCTACTATCAAGGACCCAAAGCCTCGTCGTAGAACATAACACAATTTCATTCACTATCTCAATTTGATCTGCAGTTACACCACTCAAACCAAGCAGCACATACGAAATATTGCTTTAAAATAAAGAAAACATAAACTTATTTTTTGTGACAGGCATTCACTGCCCTCTGGTGAGCGCGGCTCTTGCAGCCAAGCTTTAATTTCTAAAATTTTGTAGCTGGTGTCACCACCTTATCGAAAGTATTCCGATTCAGCCGCCCGTACTGTATGTCATGAAGCTAGCGTCATACGCATACTACGAGACACCATTCAACTCATTAATTTTCTAATCTTTGCTAAGTCATGTATTGTCTTCCAATTTATATTGGCCATCTCCGTCACGTGTAATCTTTACTCAATACACATATTGTCTCCCATTTTGTACTAGCCATCGCCGCCACGTGTAATTTAATTGCTCAAGACAGCATGTCAAATTTTTCGTATGGGCAATTTTCGCCATGTGTTACTACACAATCATGTTCTAGACAAACTCTGCCTTTTGTAAGTTTCAAGCAGAGTGCTTTCATAGTGTCGTTAGTACTAAACTGTTTCCTAAGGCCGCAGTGCCCAGTCAACAGACCTACTAAATGCGTGCCTTTGTTTTGTTCAGATTCAGAAGATCAGCCATCAGAGTTTGACTTGGGTGCCCTAGCATGACTTTGCTGTGTATTTGCTCGTCGCTTTGTTCCCAGTGTTGTTGGTGTCTTTATTTCATCCACTCGTTAATCAGGGTTCGGCATCGATTTTTTCTGATTCCAAGCACAGGTTCTGGCCCTAAAAATAGTGTTTCAGATGCTTGTCTTGCTAACTGGTCTGCTTTTTCATTTCTCAAATTTTTACAATGATAACTAACCTAATTTTAAAATTATAGTGCATAAAAATGTATCATCTAACGGGAAGCGTAAAACAATTCCGAGATAATTTTTTATCATTTAGTTTTAAGCTAGGTAATAAAACGTTAAACCAAATAAATAAATAAAAAACGTGTGACGAATAGCTTTTTCAAATGGAATTGTTTTTTAAAAATAAAAATAAACCTCATTCTCGTCCGCTTGTTATAAAAAGGAACATCGCAAACAATAATCCCAAAAAGTAATATTTCTTAAACTTAAAAAAGACCAAGTTCAAAACTCTCCTATTCACATCACAGAGTTTTTTCCTTTTTTTTTTAACCAAACGCGGGAGGTGATGTTCTGCTTCGGGCGACATATTTACGACACGTCTCAAACCAAATGTCGTTTAGGCCCGTTTGAAGCTATGTCGATACCAAATTAAACTGTCAAAAGTGATATTTTATAATAATTCTTTATTAAACACTTAACCTAGTCATTTTAGTTAAATAAAAATGATTTCACAGTACTAGTAGATATATATTTTATAATTTAATTTAAAATTAGTACTTGTGATTTAATATAGGGACCGTGCTTCTAGACTTTTACGCCAGCTAGTGGCAAACATGTAAATTAGTTGGGATCGTTTATTAAATATTAAAACGTGATTTAATGTCATCTTCAAGACAAAATTGCTGTATCCGTGGCCTCGACTTTAAAATTTTATCCAAAGTACCAAATTTATTATTTTCCCATATTGATGAAATAGTTTTTAATATTTTGCCTTAATTAATGTTCAAAAGCCATTGTTTAAAAAAAAAGAAGTGGTTGAGTAAGACTTTGTTTGAAAATTGTAAATAATACATTGAATTTGGGATTGTATGAATTAAAACTATACATATCATTTATAAGTATGATTTTATTTTTAAAAATAACAAAAATATTATGTTTATAATTATAAGAACATCATGTAAATACAGGTTTAGTTTTTCCTATTAATTTCTTACAAATTAAATAAGTATAGTTTTAAATAAAATATATTTTTAATAAAATAAACGAACAAACAAATAAATCATATACATTAGGAGCTAAACTTAAATATAAATTTAATGAGCCGGATTTAAATGTAAACGTTCGGCTTTGCAAGTTTGTTGTTCCAAAAGGTATTTTTTAAATTAATTTTTATACCACAACTTTTACATTATATGCATTTGCCACACTTGTTTGTGGCACATATTTACAGGTTATGATACTTGCAAAATTATTTGTTTGTTCAACTACGCCATAGTCCTGATGAGAGTTGAATAACTTTTTTCCTTTTTGACCATGTATAGGTAATATTATTGACAACTGGTTGAAATCCGTATTTTATGAATTTTTCATTTTTTATAAATATTTTTTGTTGTTTTTAATGAATGTTTTAATCCCACTATATTTGGAAAAAGAACACTAGAGAGCGCTAACTTTGGCAATAGTGCTGCCTCTATATTTCGCGCACGGTCCCTATTACTACTGATATTAGTAATAGAAGTTGTTTGGGGATAATACACAAGTGGGATATGAAAGAAGGTTAGATTTAATGAAATAAAAAAAATGTGTGCGTGCAGTTCACACGCAGCAGAACTTCAGAAATATTAACGTCGAGAGAATGAGATGAATATTTACACTCACTATACGACGTTTGCTCTCTCGGTTTGACTCGGCAATGTACAGGCACACATATATCTACAATGCTTAGCAGACAAGAGTGGGAAGGCTACGAAGCAGCGCACAAAGAGACCGAGTAGTATGAAACGTTGTATAATGTATTCTATCCCATTCTCTCGCAGGCTTAATCCTATAGATTTATGTGTTTGTCTTTTTTAGTGCAGCTTTTTCGTTTTATCGAGTTTCAAATCACAACGATTCTAAAATTTAAGTTTAAAAAACAGAATACAAGTAATTCACAGTTTTGTACATGTTTTCCTACATTTTAACGTAGTATTAACCAAAATATCTGGCTCTGGCATTGACATAAAATTATTTTTGGACTGCAATTTGTTGAGCTGACTTTTATAGTTCCTCTCGAAGCCCTGTCAATAATTGCCTGTAAAGGCTTCTTAGTTGTAATTTTTTAGACCAGAATTACCAAAAAAAAAAATTAACAGTACTTGTTTGTACTTAGGAAACACATTTGTGAAATTTTCAGCATAAAAATTAATACTCATACCTTATAAAATGTATGGGGAGTATCTAGTTAGATTATAATCAGACTTAGTTTGTTGTTTTGGCTCTTATATTCATAAGAAAGTACTACGAGAACCAATTAAATAAATAAATACAAATACTACGAACATGATGTACCTTTTTTTTTGTATCTTTGCACAAATACATGAAAACGAATAAATAATAATAAAAAAATTAGTCACACATTTTTCGTAAAACAAAAATGCCATCCACTGGCCTAAAGGAAAACATCGTACCAATCTAACCTAATTTATATCAGATACTTTTTCTTTTCGTCTTCTTTGTCCATCGTCATTCTTTGGGTCCTTATTTGGCAGGACAAGACCTCGTCAAATAGCCGCGATGTCGTTTATGTGTTTCGTCTGGATTACACAGGGATGGCCCAGGACCATTTTATACCTTATCTAAGAAAAGACAAACATTATTTATTGTATAATATTCGCAACTACTTAATAAGCAAAAGTTATTGCTGCCATAGATAACACATTTTTTTATAAACCTTTAATGCCTTTTCTATTGTAATATTTACTTCACCGTGGTCCACCTTGTATTCGTCTAAACGACCCTGAATGACCCCTGGACTAGAAGAGAGTGACCCTTGTGATACAATCCCTTAGTTTTGTTCTCCGATAACCTCAAAGAGATATGTACAATGCTACACAAACTTCAGCTAGTGTGTGCTAATGTGGGTCTTACAAGATCACAAGAGATAATCAAACATGCCGAGATATGGAGTAAATGTCGCATGGGCAGCATATGGATTTAAAAACATCTTTAAAAGTGATATACCAGTTTCTTTAAAGCGTTAAACATTTGACCAATGTGTACTGCCTGTTAAGATCACAAGAGATAATCAAACATGCCGAGATATGGAGTAAATGTCGCCTGGGCAGCATATGGATTTAAAAACATCTTTAAAAGTGATATACCAGTTTCTTTAAAGCGTTAAACATTTGACCAATGTGTACTGCCTGTTAAGACCTACGGTGCCAAAACTTTGACACTGACAGCAGCAACCTCAAAAATGCTACAAATAGCTCAGAGGAAAATGGAAAGATCAATGCTGGGTTTATCACTGCGTGACCGAGTTGGAAACTAAAACTTGATGCGAAGGACGAGAGTTACTGATGTAATTGTCACATTTAAATGGAACTGGGCTGGACACGTCGCTCGAATTAATGAGGAAGGTGGGCGAAGAGATTACTCGAGCAGTGGCTAAAATTGGACAAAAGAAGTAAAGAGAGACCCCCGTGCTCGTTGGGCTGACAATCTTGGGAGAATCTCATAAAATTGGATGCAAAGCGCTCAAAATAGAATTCAATGGACAAGAATGAGGAAGGCCCATGTCCAGTAGTGGAAAAGAGGGGCTGATTGATTATGATGATGATGATGATATTGTTGATTACACTGCCCTTGCTTTGCAATATTATAATCCCAGTTTCATCAGTAACATCTGATACAGCCACGAACGTCATTTTCATTTGATCGGATCATGTAAATAGGCGTAGCAATAGATTTTACGGTTTCCTACGACAAAAAGTGGTGCGAAAAATACCCGATTGAAAGTTTCAGTACTATAAATTAGTAGCCGTAGGTTTATTTTTATAAAATAAGTTATTTTAATAACGAATAAAGGGAAGAAATTAATTTAAATTAAAATTATAAATAAACAAAACCCAGCAAACTCTTTTGGTCCGATATATTTTTATGCCTTAATAATAGCTGCGAGCAATGTTAATGATTCTCGTGCATAAATTGATTTAAATAACCAACAATTTGAAATTTTAATTTTTCTAAACGATTTAACAGGGCTTTATTATAACGGTAGAGTTTTCCATAAATTTTCATATTGTTGATCAACAAAATGATTTTTAAATAATTTCCAATAATTATTATTGAAAGTATTTAGAAACTAATTTGAGCATGCTTTTATTGCTTTAAAATACATGGTGGTTCATTTAAAAGTTTCTACCTCGAATATTTCTAATGGAAAATTTTCGTTTTGGAAAACCCGAAACAGCTCAACTTTATTTTTAAAGGGCATATGTTTTTATTTTATACTTTTAGATAAAGGTTCATTAAAATTTTAATTATTTTAGTTGATTACTTACTACCTAATTGATTAAATGTTCGAAATGATGACCGCCTGCTTCCAACGCAAATCTTCCAACGACGCTGGTTGTGTTTTATAGATTTTACTTTTCAGATGTCGTCACAAAACGAAATCGCGGGGCGATAAATCTGGCAATTGTGGTGGCCAGTATATTTCGCCAGTCAAATTGCCTGGTAGAAAAAAAAAACTCGCCAGTCGGTCACCGCAAATGCCAGCCTATACATCAGATAGTTTCACATTTAAAATCTAATTTCTCAAGTAATGGGCAGAATTTAAAAATTTAAAGACTATTGTATATAGAATTGTAAGAGCTTTTAAAAGACATCTTATTCGACCCTCAACGCCATTAAAAATTTTGGGGTGATTCTTACCCTCGCTTGGGGTGGAAAGTAGTGAATTCAAAAATACCGGAAAAGAGTGTCTCCCTTTAATAAAATATCAACGGGTCTAAGCGTTTTTCTAAAATGTTGATGAGGTTTCTGCAAATGGCTCTGTTTAGTTATCTGTTGGCCACCCTTTATGTAAAGGTTAATATCTAAATTTATGGAAACTGGATCCGTTGCTAGCAAACAACAAAGAAGGCGACACAAAGTTACCAACGAGGCTGCACATATTGCAAACTGAAAATACGTTTATTCTTATTAAATTACCTGAAAATTGAAGAAATTTAACATATTGGAGGGTATTTAAAGTACTTCTTTTATAAAGCATCGATTCCATCTCTGTAAGATACACCTTGTGCAAAAGCTCAATAATGATGATCCAGATCGCTGTATTGAATTTTTTTAAGAAGATAAGTGAAATAATTTCATACTCATATAAACAGCGAAGTATTAGAACTTCTAGACAACCAAGACCTAGTCCGCAGGCTCAAACGCACCAAACCTTTTGAACTTGTGTAAAAAGTGACAGTTAAAGCTAATTTCAGTGAACCCTAGCAATAACAGTTGGTATGTATAAACATTCATTCTTTAGGTGGACCATTGGAAATACCTTAGTCAGTAAAATGGTAGATTGGGTCAAATACAAAATGATAGTTTATCGCAAAAATAGATGCATTGTCTCCTTTTTTGTTCTTTTTGGACACCCTATTTAAATATTGAACGTTTATAAAAGTAGTAATTAGTTCAAAGTGAATTTTCTGCAAAGCTTTGATTTCCCCGAAATCCCCAAACAATATGAAAATCAAAGTACATTCTTTTCACAAAAACGTCAACTTCGTCACTATATTATTAAACTCGTTAAACTCCAATGACCCTTTTTAAATTTCTACCAACAAAAAAAACGTTACCCTGCCCTAACGATATGCAAATTTACTCGCTCTTCCACATAAAAGGAATTTATATTATCAACGTCTTTCAATTCATCATATTTTCCGGAAAATTTTCCAAACATCATAAAGATATTAAATATTTCCAACGAATTTCCTCGAAAAAGGTCAAGTTGGGTGTGTACGGGGCTATTCCCGAAATATTTCGCTGGAATTAAACACGAAATTAATATTACTTTTATGAAATTTTAATGTTATACTCCAAATTGCACTGTACGGCATTTATTATGGAATAAAGTTTTTTTAATGTACCAAAGACTTGGAATGGTCAAACTTTGCTTTAAAAGTACCGACTAATTATTTTAATGTTAATAGCTATTTGTGTATTTAGTGCGCAAAGTGATAGATCGTCGCTCGACAAAGAAAGTAATCTTTGAAGAGTGGCAATGACACTTTGTGCTCGAAATACACACAAGACTTTTTCTACAATTGCAGCTCTTGGAAAAAAACAGTCGATACTTTATTCAGCATATATATGAACATTAAAAACTAATGGACTAATAACTAAATATAATATTATTTTAATTTTTAACACATTGAACAATATCCTCAAAAATAATTAATTTAATTTATTATTTGCTACATTGAAATTGAATAGTAACATATTTTTTAAATACTTACACCTTCTTGGAGTGGCACCAATTTATGTATGTATGTGTTTATGTATTATGTATGTGTTTGATAGTTCACTGTCACTATTCTTCGTCATTAAAGAATTAAATGAATTAATGCTTTTTTCAGATATTGTGTAAAAAATCAATTATTTTTCACGCAATGTAAAATGTTTAAGAATCTTTTTTATTTACTAGTATTTCCAATATTACCACAAATAGTACAATTTTTAATTAGTCGTACCAAATTCTTGCTTATGCTGACGACATTGACATACTAAGTAGATCTGAAATAGAAGTTTAAGAAGCCTTCACAGCACTAAAAAATGCAGCAAAACGAATGGGACTATCGCTCAACATGGAGAAGACGAAATATATGCTCGCAGCAACAGAGCAAAACCGACGTGGACAAAACCCCCTGAGAATTGGCGACGATGTAATAGAATCCGTCGACCAATTTGTATATCTTGGATCCCTGGTAACCAGAGACGATAACACCTCTGAAGAGATACGTAGGAGAATTCTTAGTGCTAACAGATGTTATTTCGCACTAATGCCTAAACTAAAATCCCAAAATATATCGAGAAAAACAAAGTGTAAGCTTTATAAGACGCTAATTAAACCAGTGCTCTGAAACCTGGACGCTTAATAAAAAGGACGAAGCTGCACTGGGATGCTTTGAACAAAAATCCTGCGAAGGATCTTTCGAGGCGTCAACAACAATGGAGTGTGAAGATCCAGGTATAATTTCGAGCTGTATAGAATTTATCACGTGCCCGATATCGTGACAGAAACGAATGGTTACAAATTCTACAGCATTCTACAGCATTCTACACCACAAAATATATAGTTTTTTTTTAAAATTACCATAGTAAATGAGTAAGTAGTAAGCTATGCATTATATTATTAAGTTGATTTCATAAATCGTATTGTATAAAATCTTACTCTAGTAAACAAACTTATTTTATGGATTAAATTGTATTTGTGGTTTTGTTTAACTTGAATTAAAATTTAGTTTTTAATTTGTAAATTATCTAAATAAGAAAGTAAAGTTACACTAACTTTACATAGGTAACAAGATTTTCTATGTTTATTTTTTGTAATAAAAAAGATACCATGTTATTAATTTGTAATTTTGTAAAATAAAAACTATATGAAGACTACATTTTTAATTGGTCTATTTAAAAAAGAAAAAATAGTATTATGATTTTCAACATTTTGGGATTGTAATGAGATTATATCCTTTAACCCTTATAATACCAAGCGGGGTGCAAATGCACCCCACATGTACTTTTTTGTATATATCTAAGCCAATTATATTTTGTTTTATTTCCTCTTTTTAGTAGCTGCATTTTTTTAGGTTCCAAATGTAATTTACCTAAAATCTTACATGGATTTTTTCCATCTCAGTAATTATTTAGGTTTTTAGAGTGTGGGGTGCATTTGCACCCCGCTTGGCATTTTACGTATACCAATATTTCTATGTTATTATGAGCTAACGGTAGGGTAAAATCCTTACATGTTGTACTGTTTTTTTTTTTAGGCAAAGTAGGCAACAAGCCTAAAAAAGGACAAGGTGAACGGATTGTTCTTGAACTTTCTGATTATCTAAGTCAAGGATATGGTATCACAACTGATAACTTCTTTACTAGTCTTCAGCTGTCTCAAAAATTGTTGGATAAGAAGCTTACATTATGTGGCACTCTGCGCAAAAATAAGACGTTTATACCAAAGGAACTACTTCCATCATCTTCAAAAAAAGAATATTCTTTAATGTTTGCTTTTACAAAACATTGTACATTAGTGTCTTATGTGCCGAAAAAGAACAAAACCGGTATTTTGTTATCAACCGAGCATGACGATGACAAAGTAAGTAATAAGGAGTCAGACTACAAACCAGATATTGTCTTGCATAATAGTACTAAAGGAGCTGTAGATGCAACAGACCAAATGGCAGCAAAATATACCACTCAAAGAAAAACTCTTAGATGGCCCATGGTACTTTTTTACCATATTATCGATATTGGAGCTATAAATGCCTATAAAATATGGAAAATTAAAAATCCAAATTACGGGTCTGGGCACTTAGATGCAAGAAGAAAATATCTTCTTCAGTTGGGAAAGGAACTGGCCAAGGAAAATATGATTTATAGATTTAGAAATACTAATGGTTTGCCAGCAAGCATACAAGAAAATATTCTTAAAGTTGTTCCAGAATTGGAGCAAAATATCCCTTCAACAAGACCTGTAGGAACTCAAGGTAGATGTTTTCTCTGTGAAAGAACCAAAGATAGAAAATTAAGACAACATTGTGGAAAATGAGAGCGTTTTGTTTGTGTAAATCACTCTGAAAAAGAAATTTTTTGTATCCCATGTAAAGCAAAAAATTAAAATTAATTTTGAATACCTAATTAAGGTTTGTTTATTTTTTAGTAACTAAATTGAAATAAAAATAGATACAAAATAATTTATTTGCGTTTTTTTTTTCATTTTACTTAAAAAAAGTGTAAAAATTACAAAGATAGACAAAAAAAAAATGGGGTGCAAATAAACCCCGCTTGGTATCGCACGTATGTAAAAAAGCTTGGTATTATAAAGGTTAACAAAATACAGACATGGTTAATACTTAACCATTTTTGTATTTTGTCTCTTTTTACAATTTATATAATATTTAGTAAGTATTTTTGACTAAACCAATCAATTTGTAATTCAAAAGCGGAAGCTCCAATCAAAAAACTGAAAATAGTGGTAGATAGATATCATGTAAGCAGTTCGATGAGTTTAAACAGAGCAACAACTTAGTAACTCAACTTACTATATTTTTCGATTGCATGGCAGTTCTACCTAAAAATTTTTTTTCTTGCTTTTCAAATGTAAGCCTGATATTTTTAAAATTGTTCTTTAATTTTTAATAAGCTTCTTATCGTCGACCGATTTTAATTTTTAAAAATCTTTTGGTCAGTGTAACTCCTCATAAAAGTGATCAAAAATAATGAGCCACCAAAAAATTAAGGAAAGGTCAAAAATTATTTTTTCACTGTAGTTGTTCAATTTTAAACAGCTCTGTATCACCTCGTACATTCAAATTATTCAAAAGCTAAACTAAATATGGAACGAAGTATTGTTGAATATATATTTGAATTGTAGATTTCTGCCGCTCGCTTTAATGCTCCTGGAATTGTTTTTGAACGATTGTCTCGCTAATTCCAGGTCTAAAAAGGATTAGAAAAAGGATTGTAAAGATCAGATCAAATAATGCTATTAGAAAAATTAGGGCGCGCTTAAAAAACATTTCGGGTTAGAAAAGAGTGTTTAAATGTCTTTAAATTTTAAACCCCGAGAACCATGTGATATTTTTTGTGTCAAGTATACCAACTAATAACTTTTATGTTTTCCTTGTACACAATGATTTAGGAAAATTTATTTTCTTAATTAAAAAAATGTTGTCAGTGAAAAATAAAGCAATCAAGTATATTATAAGAACATGTCATTAATTTCACTTTTGTCGTTATTGAAAAGCGAACAACAGAGCGGACATCCTTCGAAAGATCGTACTTACGGCCTTTACTCCAACAGCGATACACATTCCGAATGGTCCAATTAAAACACGCAACATGGCCGATAAAGTAAACTTAATAAATCCCCGCATTGTTTCTGTATATCTAATCTTGGATCGAAATCTTTGTCTCGATTGCCCGGCAAAAACGCTCGAACACCGCGGATCAACCACCCTAACAAGCTCGGGAACATCGCTTTTGGAGTCTTAAAAACATCAAAAGAAGACCATATCGGCGGCGGAGCCGTGTTAATGGTAATTTTTCTTATGAATTTTGGATGTGAGAAATATATCTTTCTGGTGGAAAACGTGTTTTTGATACGGAAAACACGCCGAATACACAATATCTACTTTGCTCTTAAATTTTTTATTTTGAACGTTGCCTTAAACAACCAACTCGCTGGGGTATGCAATGATTTAACTCCTTTTTATTGTACAATAAACATTTTTAGTCTAGCTATATCGTATTATACAAAATATTATTGAAATTCTTACCTGAATAAATTTTCTTACAAAAAAGCAAGCATTTTTGCAAACGAAATATTTATTTATGTAATTCTAAGTCAGAATTGGTTTGTCACGTCATGATTTTAAGATATTTAAGCTTGTGTGTTTAAAAAATTGGTTTTTTTGCCTTATTTTTTATTTAGCGTATGGCTTAACTCCACATAACAACAATGCCATAATAAAGAAAAAAAAACATAACATACATTACATTTAAGGACATATTATACATCAAGTTGTATATAGTCAAACACAAGTCGAATTACAAACAAATGTCTAAATTAGATATGTATTCAATTGACTCCTGGGTTGCCATTAGAAAGTCCTGAGGGTCACCTGCGAATGCCCTTAGCGAGCATTCTTGCACTATATGTTTGACAGTCTGCCTTTCATTACCACAATCGCAGGCCGCAGAGGGAAGTAGACCCCATCTATGCAAGGAGTCGGCGCACCTTCCGCAGTTGGTTCTAATGCGGTTAAGGGTTGACTGGGTCTTGCGAGAAAGGTCAAATCTTTCTGGTTTGCTGGAGATGCATGGCATCCTGTGGTAACTGAGTGCTATGCTACTTTCTCATTCTTCTTTTCAACGATCATTTACTTCGAAGTTAGTATGGTGAAGCGCCTGTGCCGTCTTGAGTGGAGGTTGCCTGGATCGGAGTCAGTTTATCTGGACGTCAGGAATATCGTTATGGACTTGCAGTTGAGGATTGTCCATGATTTTCTTAAATTCTCTAACCAGGTCATGTTCTCGGCGCAGTTTAGGTGGTGCTATATGGCGCCATATGGTGCCATATTGTTGGAGTTGGTTTGATTGTCCCTGTTACAGCACGCATAGTAGCGTTTAGTTGGGTATCGATCATGTGCGTGTGTTTACTGTTGAGCCACACTGAAGTACAGTATTCCGCCACCGGGTACACCAAGCTTATTGCAGAGGATCTCAAAGTAGATGCTGAGGAGCCCCAAGTGGTGCCGCTGAGTTAGTGAATTATGTTGTTACGTGTTCTTAGTTTCGCTGCTGTTTTTACTAGGTGTTTTTTAAATGTCAGCGTCCTGTCCAGGGTAACTCCAAGGTATTTTGGATGTTTGTTGTGGGTTAGTAATTCATTATCAAGATATACACGTAGTTTTCTATTTGCCATTTTGTTGTTAAGATGAAAGACCGATACTTCGGTCTTTGTAGCACTTGGTTGTTATCTCCATTATTTTTAAAGTACCCGCTAAGGGATGTAAGGTCACTTGTGAGATTATTTTCGGCAGTTCCAAAATTCCTATGCTTGCCTTATTTTAAGGTTACGAACAGGATGCACTATATTTTTTGAAATTTTTCTCTAGTTACAATATTTAAAACACACCCTTTAAAATAAGCTATTGAACGGTCACTTACGATTTTTTCTATTGAAGTAACAACGACTGAGAAGGTCTTCGTATGTTTTTCTCAGCGTTTCCATGGAAGAGAGTTTGTTTCTCCTCAGTATATTCAACACGATGTGCTGAGACAATTTCTGAAATCATCATGTTGGGGATGCAAACTTACATACCGAATACCGAAAGAAGAACATCATCCGATAAGACCTGGTTTAACAGAAACTGCTCTAGAGCTGTGGCTTCCAAACAGGCAGCATACTATCGATGGCAAAAAAAAGGGACCTGAGACCAGAGCAGCATATGTTGAGGCTAGAGGCATATGCAAAGAGACAATAGAATGTTCAAAAGATGCTCATAATGCCAAAATAAGATCAAAACTTGTTGAATGTCCCAACGGATCCCGTTCATTTTGGTCTTTCGCCAAAGCTGTGGGAAGAAACTTCACTTCCAGCTCTTTTCCTCTCCTAACCAATGAAGATGGAACACAAGCAACGAATGCCCAGGAAAAAGCCAATATCTTTGCGCACCTATTTGTTGGAAATTCCACTCTGGATTCTTCGGGAAAACAATCCTCGAACATTACACCTATTGACAGTCACATGCCCGAGATCACCTTTCGCCAACGTACTATCAGAAAGATTTTGCTGGGTCTCAACACCAACAAAGCCTGTGGATCTGACGGAATCCCGCCGATTGTTCTCAAGAAATGTGCCCCCGAACTAACACCTGTTCTTTGCAAGTTGTTCAACCACTCTTACAATTTGGGAGTATTTCCGTCCAATTGGAAAATTGCAAGAGTACAGCCAGTCCCTAAAAAAGGCAAAAAGACCCTACCTAGCAACTACAGACCTATCGCACTGCTATCTATTATTTCAAAGGTCATGGAAAAAGCCATCAACGTCGAGCTCATGAAATATCTGGAAGACTCAGGAATTATCAATGATAGGCAATATGGCTTCCGCCATCAGAGATCGACTGGTGACCTGCTCGCATACGTCTCACATATATGGCAGCTGTGGCATTAGATATCTCCAAGGCGTTCGATCGAGTTTTGCACCAGGGACTCCTCGCCAAGCTTCCATCTTATGGCTTGCCCCCTCAGCTGTGTTCTCTGCTTGCTAGTTTTCTCTCAAACAGGTCTCTCCATGTAGTGGTCGATGGAGTTTCATCTGACACTCTACTCATAAATGCTGGTGTTCCGCAAGGATCCATTCTAGCACCAACAATATTTTTACTTCACATCAACGACCTGTTGAAAGCAACTTCATGTCCCGTACACAGCTTTGCCGATGATAGTACCCTCCATACCGCTTTTTCTTCCAGGGCCCCTATATCAGCCCGTGAAACCAGAAATGAACGAGGAAGAAATGTTAACAATATAAATATGGACTTAGCAATAATTCTCGAATGGGGATCCAATAACTTGGTAGAATTCAATGCAAATAAAACACAAGCATGTCTTTTCTCTAGAAAAGCCGATCTCACTGTGCCTAACATAACTTTGTCAGGAGTAACCATACCACTAAAGTCATCCATATCGATGCTTGGTATTACTATCAGCAATAACCTTTCCTGAGAAAATCACGTGAGGTCTATTGCCAAAAGTGCATCCCAAAAACTTGGTTTTTTGTTTCGTGCCAAGAGCTATTTCACCTCCAGTCAGCTGCTTATGATCTATAAGGCACAGATCCGACCTGTACTGGAATACTGTTCCCATATTTGGAGTGCGGCACCTAAACATATCCTGAAGCTATTGGATTCTGTCCAAAAAAGGGAAATTCGTCTCGTCGGTGATGCCTCGCTTTCAAACTCGCTCACTTGTCTGGAACACCGTAGAAAAGTTGGCGATTTGCCTCTATTTTATAGATATTTTCATGGGCGATGCTCTTCTGAAATATCAACAATCGTTCCTCCTTTGGCAGTCTCTTCGAGATTAACCCGTCAAGTTCAGTCTTCACACCCCTTCGTGGTCACTTTGGAGACCTGCAGAACATCACTTTCCAAAGACTCATTCATCCAACGAATTGCGAGGCTTTGGAACTCATTGCCTAGGGAGGTGTTCCCCGAGGCATACAACCTCCAGAAATTTAAGAAGAACACCAACTCCTACCTTCTTTTCCTTGGTTTCCACGATGTTCTCTGAACATTACAGGATATCCCTTTTTGTGTGAACCAGAACATAAAAAAAAAAAAAAATTTAAAATTATGAAATATATTCCAACAACATTGTAAGCATTTACATTTACCTCCAAAACTTCAGGGTACAATATTTTAAATACTTACCGTTTTTTGCAATCTGCAATCTTAGAAATACAAATGTACCTTTTTTAACATGATATTGTAATCAGCAACTCCAAAAACCGTCAAGTAAATACGAATATTGTTTTTTGTACATTTGGAAACAAAAATTTTAATTTTATGACTAACAGGGTGTTTTAAAAAAAGGTGACCCCGTCTCTAGAATAGGTAGAAAACTAAAAAATAATTGGGGTTTGCTTAGTAAAAAAGTTTCAAGATAAAGGGCCCTTGAAGAAAAATGTATACACATTTATAACGATTTTGCAGAAACTACTGGAAACATTGTTTTGAAATTTTATACGAATATGTTTTAGAACCTGATACATCTCATTTGTTTTTATATCTCACTCTCATAGAGGGCGCTAGTTAAACGGTTCGTACCAAGTAGTATTGAACATAACTTTTTTAAGGTTAGATTTATTAATCAAAATTTTAAGTGAACGTAAACATCATTCAATTTTACACCAGAAAGGTACTTTTGGTAAAACTCGATACTGTGTACCGATTTCGGAATATTTTGATTTGAAAATTATGAAGTAATAACCGATGCTGGTATAAAGTAATGATAAAGTTATTCATTATTATTATTATTAATTAGTATGCATAACGTAAATTAAAAAATTTTTGTGGCGTAAATGAAACCTCATCGATAAAACGGATACATGTTAAAAAATTGGGATTAAGGGCTGTCCGTTCTTGTAATGTAGATGTAACCGGTAGATCGTCTGGCAAGAGCTCTTGGACTAGTCTGTAATGATAAGGATGTAGCTGCTGCTCTTTAAGTATCCTTCAAGTACTTGAAGAAGATGTATTTGTTTGTCTTGCCATATTCTTTACGCTAACTGTTAGATCTTGATTAACTAAATTTAAAATAATATTTTATGTATTAATGGTTCTTGTTGTTCTTGGCATACCAGAATTTCTTTTTTGAATAGAGCTGGGTATTATTATGAGAAAATTCTTCTTCTAGTAGTTCCTATCCGTTCCGAAAGTTGGTAACCATTTTAACTATCAACACTTTATTAACTACGACTCTGAACAACTGTATGGTGGTCATTGCAAACCAGGTTTTGAGGTTCTTTAACCACGAGATTCTTCTTCTTACTTCACTTTTTTTTCATCCACATGAAAAAATATGATAGGACTATTTCATGGTTTTTTTTCTAAATTTTTGGTGTATAAGTTCTGGCAGTTAAATCGATGTATAACAATTAATGTTAATGTTATTTAATCCTTCCTTTTTTTTGCTGCCTACATTGAAATCTGGCCAACGAATAAAAATATACACAAGCAAGTCATTCCTTCACCAACTAAACGATTAATTAAAATAAAACATACATAGGTTATATAACGCGATAAGCGATAAACAGAAAGCCGCATCGTAGTTACTGGAACATTGGAAATGTCTGGCATGATGGAAAATAGCGACTTTAAGAAAATTAAAAGGGAAATCATATTAGTTTATAATTAGCCAATTACTATTTACATGTTAAGATCGTATAGCAGATCTTTAACTGGAATTGAATTTGTAATCAGATCATTTTTACCAGGAACGAAACAAGTTTACTTTCAAGACGACGTTACCCCAATTTGCGAAAATTAGGCGTTATAACGGGCGCAATGCTGGGAAGCTCTTATCTTTGTGAAGTAGGTCACTAACTCAGTTACTTTGTCAACAATGAATATTAATGTAAATATTGATATAGGTACTGTATAACGAAAATCACTTTTCCCAAACTTTCCACCAATTTTTGTTTGTATTTAGATAAATAATAATAATAATAATTATGCAAACAAACTCGTTTTATGTATCTATTACAAATCACTGGTAACGTTACATACCGAAGTATTTAATAATGAATTTTATTTATTGCAGCCGTTGAGCCACTTGAAGTTGAACAGCCCCGCTTTACAGATATTACTACTGATTTATGGCCCACCTTGTAATATTGAAGCTTAATATGTCCCTATTGACAGATTGTTTTTAAAATGTTAGACATATATTAAATTAACTTTATTTATATGCAGGGTTTTTTTTTAACTGAGTCGTTTACACAAAAATGATTATAAATTGTGACTTAAATCAACTCAGTTCATGTCGATGGGACGTTAAAACGTTGTTAAATGTTTTGATTGTCTTGCGACTACAAGAAACGTGTTTAGCCATAGATGCATTGTAACACTTTCAAATGAGACACATTTCGTGACTTTCCTTGCATTTCCATTTCAAATGATGCCCGTTTACTCGTTCTACCCGATTGACTGATTCGACGTCGACTGCTGCTTCCATAAATGTCGGTATAGTTACGGTCTATCGGGAACGATGGTCACCGACGCTGCTGCTGATATACGACTCCCTCGGTATGGAAAGTCTTCATTAAATGCGGAATATAATGATAAAGTGGCCGACTAAAAGGGTTGAAACGTGAATTTGTTCGTTCCCCCCGGGGTATAAGTGGTATTCCGGTGGTGTCGATTTTGCGTCGGAGTCTGTTTTTGCTTCCAAACTAAATAACATGTCTGACAACATCAGTATCCAATGCTAATTAAAAAAATAACATACACGTTTCTTTCTTACCATGAATAGTAGAATGAGCTAGAGAGCTTGGACTGTTATTTTAAATAATGATTAATATTCAATAGAAACAACAAAAAATTTAACGAACAACGAGAGCTTCCTTCAAAAAAACAACAAGCCAGTTTTCATTGAAGTGTGGTTTGGATAGTTTTGCTTCAAGACTTCGCTGTCGGCACAAACACAATAATATTTGTCAGTTTTACACTATCTGTCTCTATGAGACAAAAGCTTAAATGAGTCTGCCTGTCTACTTGGTTTTTATCTGCTTTGCTTGTTATCATTTAAATCTAAGACACGAATCCCACATGCGCACTGTGTCGTTATACAGACCTGGTGTTGTTGCAAAAAGGGAAGTTTCTCGTTTTTATTACGTGGCAAGTATATTAAAGTATACAATTATAATCTTTAAATATAAAACATTAGAAAGAATTATAGTCTCAGATGTTTGGACCAGAATGAAAGTTTTTTATTAATTTTTAATTTAATTAATTTTTTTATACAATTTTAGTCATGTTTTAAAAATAGCTTAGGTAGTATTATTTTTAAATTAGATGATCGATTAAAACAATCCTCAGCAAAATGATGGGAATATAAAACTGCTTTTGGGAATAAATTCAGGAGTTTTCACGAACTTAGTCCATTGTGTTCTTTTTATCTTTAAAAAAGCTAAAACAAAGATATACTGTCTTAACATCATGAAATCGAAATGACAGTATTATTTAAACGTGTTTAGTAGAACAATTAAGTATCTATTAGGTACATTTTTCCTTTAAATATGATAATTTAGCATCGTAATAACATGTTATTGTATGTCTTTTTAGAATAGTAACCACCTGATTTCTGCCCAACCTAAAATTCTAATAGGTTTAAATTATGTGTAAGTATTTGTAATATAAAATAACCACAAACTTATCATTTTACCCAAAGCTACGCCAGTGCATGCTTTGTAATTTATGGATTGAGCCTTTTAATATCAATGAAATACAATTCTTGTTTTATTTAAATATTTAACAAATTTATAGGAATAAACAAACTTACCTATAAAATGTTACAACGGAACTTTTATATTTTGGTGTCAGGGAACACCCACAAGTTGAACAACTAGCCATATTTGTCACTAGCGGACACGGCAGACCTTGTCCTGCCCGAACGTTGACTTGCTTTCTTTGGGAATATCACTATCAAACTCAGCGATGCCGAAAACTATAAATTCGATATTAATAAAGCGTTTTTAAAAGATTTTCCATTCCATCCCCTTCTCACCCCTTTCGTAGGGGTGCTAACAACATTGAAGATATTACAATCAAACTCAGTGACTTTAAAAACTATGAATTTTAATAGTTTAAAAACTAGTTAAGTTAAAAACTATGAATTTTAATATTTTTTTTATTTCATCCCCTACCCACCCCAATCCTAGGGAAGTTTTTTTTGCTAAAACCAGCCCTGGTATGTATGAAACAACTTCTGGAAATTTCATCCCAATCGGTCCAGCAGTTTGGGAGTCTTTGAAGGACATACATACATAGATACAAACATTTTTTCATTTTTATATATATATATAGATAGATTATTGCCCAAGTAATACAACAATGTTTTATCACCAATTTATTCACTTATTAAAAATGGTTAACTTATAAGTATTTACACTAAAGCACACAACAAAGCCCTGTCACAATAATTTTAACCGTTATTGAGACTTTAAACAGCTAAAATCTATTAAAGATCCACTTTACTGAATTCAAATAATGAGTCATACGAGGAGGCTTACGCAGACCTTTTCCTTTGTTCTTTTAGTAACCGTGAAGAGAAGTAATGCTTGCTTTTGTTCGTTTTTTATTTAAGGTTAATAATATTAAAAAATATTCTTTTAGGATGCACTTTTATAAAAACTAAACAGTGGTTAAATAAAGTTGGGCAAGATTCTGAAGAAAGATCAGCAAAAAAAACCCTTAATTTAAACCAATGACAAATAGTAATGAAATTAATATAAAAAGCAAATCGCTTAAACGAATGACATGCAAGTAAAAGCACCCCAAACGACATCAACGTTTCCTTAAACAAACATTGGAGCATGTTTCCAATTACCTATTTACCTCTATACGAGCTGTTTAGAGCTCTGGTGGCAGAGTGTTAATGGCATTTCCACACGCTCAACATCTCGTAAATTATCATTGTTAGAAAGAAGATATTGATTATACAAATGTCACTCAAATTAAGCGTGTATTTTGTTCATTTAACGTTGATTTTTTTGTTTGCCCTTTGCTGATACTACAGTAAAAAAAAGTTTTTACCGAGTACACATACAATATCGGATAATTTTAAAACGATAAAAAATTTGAAATCGTGCAACAAATCTTAATGATAAATATTAATTTACGTGGTCACAGAAAAAAAAATGCTGCAGATATTTGTTCTGTTGTTTCTGTTTAAAAGTTAGTTAGTTCGGTTATTTGTTTAGTGTTATTAAAAATGTGCATTTGGATTAAAATAAGTAGTTTGACGCAAGAACAGATAACAGACTAAGTAAAGATAAAAGATCGAATCAGTATATAGATTTTGGTATTAATCGATCGAGCATTAAGACTGTACAGAAAAATGGGATTACATTAAAAGACCAGTTCTTGGATGTCCGAGGTGTAGATTGTTCGTCATTATTTAGACCAAAGTTTTCCACGGCATTGGATTGGAAGAAGAGGCAGCATTGAATGGCCTTCACGATCGCCAGATTTATCGTCCCTCGATTTATTTTTCTGCGGACATCTGAAAAGTAAAATCTATAAAAGACAACCAGCATCGGTAAAAGATTTGAGTCAAATAGTGCCGTCGAATTACTCCGAAAATTCTTCGGAATGTGCGAGAACGTTTTGAACAAAATCTTTACTATTGCATGAAAGCGAGTGATCATCAGTTTGAACATTTAATTAATAAGGTGGTAAGTAAGCTACTAAAATAATTGGAATTTAATCATATAAAGTTTTTCAAAGTATTGGAAGGAAATGTAAAATTTAAAGACTATTGTAAAGAGAATTGTCACAGCTTTTAAAATACATCTTATTCGACCTCCAATGCCATTAAAATATTTTTGGGGTAACTCTTACCCTCGCTTGGGTTTAAAAGTAGTGGAGTCAAAAATACCGGAAAAAAAATACCCTTTAATAAAAAATCGACGGGTCTGAGCGTTTTTCTAAAATTTGGACAAGGTTCCTGCAAATGGCTCTGTTTTGTTTTCGGTTGGCTACCTTGTATATATATTGCATTGAATGTCATGGTGGCTGGGCTTTAGTTGCCAATTTTGTAGCCACATAAGGCTGTTAAATGTTTGCACCTTTTCACCAAATGAAGTTTTCCGAACCTATAATATAAATAGCTATTTCATTCATTGTGCTCCAAAAGCCATCTTAATAATTATTGTAAAGTTAGCATCTACTGTTCTTTTTGAAAAAAAAATTAACTTCTTATTTCTCTGTATAATGAAGTAATTATTAAGGGTATTAACAAAAAAAACGTCGCCCCAAAAATATTTATTTATTTTTTATACGTATTTTACTTCGAAGTTTATTTTTTTTTATTTTCCACGCCAACGGTCGTTATCAATAATGAAATGTTATTTTGGGATTTGCTAATCTACACTGCTACTGAATGACATGCCGGTGACTGATGTGGTTCAAATAAAGTCGTTATTTCGCCATATCGCCGGTTTGGCATCAAGCACGCAAAAATAAAAGGAAATTAGTCTGAAAGTTTTTAATGTCTTCAGGCCTGGACTGGTTGAATACTTTTTAAGGGCACGTTTTATAAAATAATGCATTTTAGATTGCATTTATTCAACCTATGAAGTGGATACGAAAACCACGGACCCAATGGTCAGCATTTTTCAAATATTTGGTTTTGGAAAATAAACTGCCTAAAGCAGCCAGATACAAAATGGGAAAAACTTTCTTCCATGCGATATGCTAAGCAGTCCGTCCTTAATGCAGATTCTAAAAATAATCTTTACAAACTACTACACTTTTTTACAAAAGAACCAAATATGCTCACACTAAGAAGACCAACGTCTTAGTAACATCGAAAGAACTGATAAGATGTAAGTTGAAAATCGATTCAAAAATCGTCAAGCAGTTAAACCACTTTAAATATCTTCTTTTTTTTCTCTGCAACTTTACATCCCTTGATGGGTCTTGGCTGACTGCACGATCATTCTCCATCCTTTTTTATCTTTTCTTTCTATTTTCTATCTTTTTCATCAATTCAGGATCGTACTCTATTTCCATCGCTATTAGATCTGCAATTTTATACGCGGTCTCCGCAGAGATCTTTGCCCTTTCGGATTCTGTTCCCAAACCATTTGGATCACTCGAGAGCCTGGTTGTTATACGACCAGTGGTCATGTACGGAGTGAGACTTGGAAACTTACCAATGAAAACTAGCGCAAGCTGAAGTGTTTTTAACGAAAAGTTCTGCGCAAGATCTTTGTACCATGCAAAGACCCAAGAACAGAGCAGTTCCGTCCAAGAACAAACATCAAACTGACTGAGCTCTATGAAGAACCAGACATTATCAAAGTAATTAAGACCGGACTGTTGAGATGGGCTGGACATGTACACTGGGAGCAGAAAAAACAAGCTAGTGAAATATACTTAAAAAAGTAAGAGAGAAAAAATGGGAGCGTCTATAATTTCAGGATGTTTGAGAGAACTTGTAAGAAAGAACAAATACCTTAACACAGAAAGCAAATTTAAGATACATAATACGAAAATAAGACCCATCATAACATGTGCGACAGAAACAAGACCAGATACAAGCAGAGCACTACAAATGATAAGAACAGTAAAAATGAAAACACTAATAAGTATAGCAAAGCAAAACACTGTATGACAGAGTACCTAACGAGGACATTAGACAACAATGCGGAATACAAGTGCTTTTGTCAGAGACAAAGATTCTGGAACAAGCATATAAAGAGAATGGAGGTCAACAGACTGGTTACAAATGCAAAACTGAACAACGGGACAGGAAAAAGATCTCGGGTAAGACCAATAAAAAGATGTAGAGATTGCTAGACTTCCTATTCCGGGAAAGACGTGCTAGCAATGAACAGACAGGAGCCTACTTATATGGCAAAATCCATATTAGAAAGAGGAAGAAAAAAAAACGAAAAAGGAAATAAACCATAAAAATATTTCTTTATTTTCAAAAAATGTGTGTTTTTCTTAAACTTTTAATAATTTTTACGAAAATTTAGGTTTAGTGACTTTATAATTAACAATTTCGTTAAATTTAACTTCTTTGTAACTATAGTTATTTTAAGAAAATATTTCCATCTAGTTAGCCTGGTAAATACATTTTAATGAAAAAATGTTTGCAAACCTTTATTATTTATCTTATTTTACTATTTTTTTACTAGTAGGGTAAAAATGTTGATATCCGACCCTGATTTTTATTTTAATGATCATAGGTCTTGCCATTATGAGGAACTGTGGTTGAGTGTTCAATTTCCAATGGTTCATAAAGTCTCACGCCCAAAAATAGTTCTTATACCAGTCATTTGCTTAACTTTATTAATATTCAAATAATGGAGTATCGATTGTTCGTCAAACTGTTAACGAAACTCTAATTAGTATAAAATTTTAGCAGTAATTAATTCATTGAGCCATTAGCAAACTACAAAGATTAATTTAAATTAAAGTGCCACGCCTTTTTTTTAGTTCTCTAAAGAGTACTCTGCTAGTGGTCTGTCTACTGGCAAATTATGCCCGAGCTCAGCCGTAGAGGGTAGAAGAAAAAAATCTAAAAGTGAGCCGCGCCACCGACTTAAGACGGTACAAGCCGGAAACCCCTAGGTCTTGTAGGCACCAGCATAGCCACGCGAAAAACAACAAACAATTATGGTGAACTAGATAAATAAAACTATATTTACAATTACTGCAATATATTAATTAAGTAAAAATGATGTTCTGATTTTTTTTACAATAAATTCTGTATTTTCGTAAAGTGGTTTAAACGAATTTAATACACATTCTTAAAATAATATTTAAATTAATTATAACAATCTTCCAGACAGTAATAAAAACCTAATGAGGTACAAAAGAGAATTAAAATAAAAAAAAACAACAACAACAAAAAACAACAAAAGAAAATGTGTTCACAATATTTAAAATTTCGAAAATAATTGGTTTTATATAAAATTCCTGATGGCAAAAGATTAACACAACAAAAAAGAAATACCAAATAAATGGACTTGCTACAAGAATAATATTTTAAAACCCTTACAATAACCACATAAATTATATTCAGTGATATATAAATTCAGATTCAGCTTGGAGCCGGTACAAATTTAACGAAAAATAATTTGGTTACTTTTAAACTATTGAAAACTTCATTGGGACGTCACTGGGAGCAGGTACAAATTAAATGAAAATAACTTGTTACTTTTAAATTATCGAAAAACTTAGATCAAGCACATAATAACTGATAAGTTGATAAAATTAAATTCCATACCATGTAACCAATTGAAAACCTCACTGAGACGTCACGGTATCATCGATGATCCAAGAACCGAAACACCAAGCAGTATTATCATAATAATTTCTGCTAAAATTACCAGGCAGGTCTTTATAACGCTGAAATTTATCGTCGATGTGGATGGAACGGCACGTGGTACTTCACGATGGCTTCAATTCATCAAATCCCACAAGTGGTGATCTTAACTCGACCCCAATATCCAAAAAAATTCACCACATAGGCACGACAGAATGGTCAAGTTAAGAATTAAATGGTTTATGTTCCTAATCCAATAAAGATGGCCCCAAATACAGCCAGATATGAAAGAAAAAACCGTAGAAGTTCCGCTCACGTGTTAATATCAAATCGTTCCAAAAACTCTCAACCGACTTCCACCACTGCCACCAAACGAATGATGAGAACTCCTCGCTTCCAGACCGGATATCAGAAAATCACCCGGGACACGCGTCAGCCAACCTTTTCACGTCTAAATTCCTAGCTCATAATCGAGTTCGTCCGCATTAATTGCCAGCCCAAGCAAACCAACAATAATATATCTGACAACACACGACAATCGAGGCCAATAATCAAGGCGAAGTCTAATAAGAGAGACAAAAATGTCACAGCTATTAATAATCGAATTCTATCACTACTATATAGGCAACGAACGAAATGCAGTATGCAAAGCTAATTACGAACGCCAGACTATCATAATAACAAAACGGCAGATGGGAGGAAAAAAAATAGGCACGTGACAAAAGATATGTAACAAATAACAAATCAAATTTTCTCTTTATGTCAAGGGGTAGGTTTGGCATCTTGAAATAATGTGAATTGTGTAAGAAGAGTAAAATCCAAAAAGAACAAACCAACGAAAAGCAACAGCTTTATCGAAACGTTTGATATTTATGCGGTCAATTTTCGGTGACCTTCGAATAAACTGCATGAAAAAAATAGGAATCGGGTCGGAAACACAAAAAGAAACAATAAACTTGCATAATTTAGTCCCATATATTCAGTTTACTGGTTGTTCAAATTTTACACTTAATTTTATTAATAAACAAAATGACCAATCACAACTAAAATTTTATAGAATTGTTATAGGTAACTATTAACATCTGTCAATAAAGTTCTTTTTCTGTACTTGTATCTTAGTAGTTGTTGTTATAGTCGTAGATTAAGTATAGTATTCAAGTTGCGATAATGGTCATAACTCACTTGATGAATTACAGCACACGCCTACGGCTCGCGCTACAAACTTCATCTGCGTGAGTTATGACCTACATTACCGCTCGTTAAATATTATACTAAAATAATCGGAAATTGTTTGTTGTTAAAAGGGTGTTTTGGCAAAATTTGTTATTATTATTTAGTTAATTTAAAGTATAGGTCTTTGAAACAGCTCAACTCTCACAGATACCCTTCACCCACTAGAACATAAAAGAAGAGTTGCAAACCAGGCATTACTCTACAGATATTTTTATGGCAGATGCTTCAGAGAAATAAAAACTCTTGTACCACCACTGGCCACATTCGGCCAAAGAACTCGGCACGCAGATCAGTCTCACCCATTTACTCTCAAGATTGAGACTACAAGGACCAATCTTCATCAATAATCCTTTTACAGGAATGCTACAGAATGGAATAAGCTTCCAAAATTAGTTTTTTCAGAGAACTATGACCTGCAACTTTTTAAAAAGCGGGTCTACAATCATTTCCTTTCTATAATCCCTCCTCCTTCTAATAGTCGCAGTGCGGGCCGTCCGCAGCCCACTCGATAGGTCTACCCCTTTTGCGACTATTTTCAGTAAAAAAAAAACTTCATGTTACTTAAAATTTACAGGACTCTGTTTTTTTAATTGTATTGTGTTCTGGTTATTTATCTTTAATTTTCAGTAGACTCTTCAAAAGGAAGATTAAATAATAATAATTATAATAATAGGAGTAAAAATAATAACGTTTTACTTATTATTAGGGTAATAAAAATAGGCACTTTAGTTAGAAAAATTATTAATAATAAGATGAGTGAAAAAAAGTAAAAATTTCATAAATGCGATAAAATTCTAAGCTTTATTATGTCTTATTTTTTCCACCTTTTTATGTCTTTTTTGTTTATTTTATAGTAAAAAAATTAAATCTTACAAATAGTTTTAATACATAGTAATTAAAGATAATTATTTATTGTTGGTTTCCTTTAGATTAATTCTCGTTTGTTTTCAAATGACAATGATGCCAAATTAAAAAATTTTAAACGATAGAAAGAGAAAGTAGACGTTAAAACAAACATATTTCTCAGTTGTTATTCGCATATGGAATGTGTGTACATAACTTGTCGGACACATGGTGCTTCTATGGCATAAAACAAGAGTAAAAACGTGAAAATGCGACTTCGTCCTAAGTTATGGTGTCCAGACGTTTGACAGAAATATGTATTCTGGTAGCTTTTGCATACAATAGCCATTGGAAGCGATTCTTATCTTTTCTTTCGACACTTTTTTGTTATTTCTAAATCGTGTCGCAAAAATGGTGTGGGATATTTACAATTGCAGATTTTGTATCTGTTCTTTTCGTCGCAGAGGTGAGACTCGCACTGTACACAGTGAAACAACAATGCTTTAATAAACACTACTCTATTTTAAGAGAAATATTGAAAATTATTAAAACTACCAAAGCTGTTACATTTATTTTTCTTTTATTATCTTATGTACATAGGTGTTTTGTAAGACCATTATAGTCAATCACCCCATCATAAAACTTTGCAAATGCCTATGAAAACTCAAACTTTACTAGAATATCTCACAATAAATAATATTTTTTCAAGCAACTGTCAGCAGCGCTATTTATAACACAAGCCAACAACAACAAATTTTTTTTAGTTTATTATTTAATGAACTGTTTACATCAAAAAAGTAACTAAAAACTTAATTTATAATTAATAAAGTTTGCTTTGTTACTTTATACAATATTAAATAAATATTCAGGGTTTAAGCGAACAGTCACGTAATTCATAGTTAGTGTGCGCACGCGCTATCCAAAGAAAAAAATTATCTCGTGTGTCACAAGGTTTAATAATGTCTTTAAAATAATATAAAAATGACTCCTTTTGCTTCATTTGCGTCAAAATCTTCAAAATAGAAACAAAAAATTTAGTTAGACAACACATATAAAGCTCTGTGTCGAAGAAGCTTATTTTAAAGTTTCCCTAAATAGTATGCATGGCCTGTGATAGGGGATTTCAGGATGATTTGTTTTTTGGTAGGAAACACATACTATCTTTGCTTATGGTATAGAAGAGCAGACGCAATTCACTACTAGCAGCATCTATGGCCTAAGCGGACCGAATTCCAAATAGGAAAACAGAATGTCAAGTGTAAGCCGATTGTTGAGCCCGTTTATGTTTTAATGCTTTTGTTGCAAATAAAATTAGGTCTCATAAAGCAATTTGTAAAGGATCTTTGTTAAGATTCTAAAGCTTTTTAATTTTTACAGATTCTTTTCCTAAATTGTCAAAAGTTAAATTTAAACCCGGAATTTTCGTCGGTCCACAAATAAAGAAAATCTTGGCAAATGAAAGATATTCACAATTACTCAACACCCATAAAAAACAAGTTGTACCACACTTGTTAATGCAGTTATCCATGTCTTGTTTGAAAATAAAAAAACTAAGAAATACAAAGAGCTTATTTTTACTATGCTTGATAACTTTAAACTCATGGGTTGCAGAATTTGTCCCTTAAAATACACATGTTACTTGCTCAAATTGACCATTTTACTTATAACTTGGGGGCATATTCGGAATATAGCCAGGGAAACATTTTCACCAGGATGTGATGAACTTTGAGCAACGTTATCAAGGACAATATAATGAGAACCTAACGGGAAATTATATTTGAGGGCTAATACGAGAAAGTTAGTACCTTCCAAAAATAATTATTTTTAAAGCTTGTTTGTAAATTAATGTAAATTAAAGTTGGTGTTTTTTTTATACATAATTAAATTTATAAAAATAAAGAATGTCCTTAAAATTTGAAATTTTGTTCTGGTAGTTACAAAAGCAAACTTTATTAGGTAAAAATTTTTTTTCTTTTATTAGTTATAGAAATAAAAATAAAAATTTCCAAGACTTGTGTAATCAGTTGCAAATCGACTATATATACAGATTTCTTTTAAGAAATTGGACCATAAAATAAATATAACTTTTAAAATTTTCGCTACACTCCAAGCAAACATCATATAAGGAGACTCATAAAGACAAGTCGAGTTTAAATATGAAATAAAATATAAGTGAAGATTTTTAAAAAAAGGTATATTTGGTTAGGTATAGAGTACTACTCAGTAAATTTATAAATAATTTTTAAATGCGTATCGTAAGATGCCTAACAATATTACTTTTTAAACACGAACGAATTTGCAAATATTTATTAAATCGAATACAGGGTAAGTCAAAACTTGAGTACATTACTTTCTCAGTAATTTCAAATGTGTCCCGCTGTATATTATATCACTGTCGAAGACTACTGTTATCATACTTCTATTTTTATTAACCATTCCCTATACTTAAAGTTATTAAGTTTTGATATATTTCTATTTTTCTATGCAAAGTATTAATTAGGTTTCGACTTACACTTTATTCGATTTAATAAATATTCGCAAGTTCATTCGTGTAGATAAACAAACACTTGGCTTTAATAGATTATTATTCTTATTCTTCTTTTTAATTATACCGGTCGTTAAACTTGTTAAGATTTCCACATAGAATTAGTTATAAATTTTTAAGTACCCTGTATAACATACTATGACCTTATACTTTTGTAAAGGGAAGGTAACGCGAATTTTAATTTTAAGGTAAAATACGGGGTAAAATACAGAAAAGTCAAATACTTTGGACATATGATGAGGGGGCATAAATATCACATGCTCCGATTAATTATCCAGGGTAAAATAGAAGGAAAGCGATGGATTGGCAAAAAACAGCTACCGATCGAGAAGCTTTCCAACAAATTGTCAACTCTATGATAGCCAACGCCTGAACGTTTGATTATAGCCAACGTTTGAAAACAAGCACACAAAGAAGAAAAACAGGGTGTTTCATTTAAAAAAATATAATTTTGATTTGGCACCGCGTTATGGAACTCCCTGTAACATTGTAACTAAATTCGAAATGTGTAGCTTAAAGCTGCTTACAATTTTTTGGTATATTTTATAATAACAGAGCTACCAAGCTTTATTACTCTAATTAATCACCCTGTATTAACAAAATACAAGAATATTACCGCACTATTAGGACACCCTGTATAGAAGCACATAAAAACATAACCATCTTCCCTTTTTTTGGTTAAAAAATATGCAGCATAATTAAAAAAATTTTTGTAAACATAAAAATTATTTCATCTTAATCTTAATAAAAATAAAAAAAGGGTTTGGAAATTATTTATACAGAGTGGTCCACAAATTAAAATGAACATTATCCTGCGATATATCAAATCTTGGCAGTTATTTTTTTTAAATGAGATAGTCGCGTGCAAAAGCATGCAATAAAAGATAAATTTAATTAAGAATATGCAACTTACGTGACTCAAAAACACACAAGGTTGGCAAAATATACACCAATAACTTTCCACTGATAAGCTGTTATATTCTTTGTATTCTGGTGTAAGAGAAAGGCCCTTATCACGATGAAATAATAGCTGGCGGTATATTGTAGACCGTTAGGAGGCTTTTAAAAACGAATTACCTACTTTCTTTGCCAGAGAATGGAAATGGAAATGAACGGATGAAATTGCCGGAATATTTAGATTTCTCAGCGTTGGAGAGGTTTATAGAAAATTTTTCAATTGCATTTAATCCTTTGAGATTAAAGTCCGACGAAAAGAAATTTCGATATTTAAATAAAAATTTAATAAGCACAATTTTTGCACTTAGCCACTTCATGTTCCCTTTAAAATCAACATATATTATTTAATTTTTAACAGATTAATTAAAAAAAAACTTCATTTATTTTAAAAATATTTATACAGCTTTATCATTTATTGCTTGAAAAATTATACAATATTTTTTTATAGAAGATTAATTTTTTAATAATTAAAAATCTTAACTTCCATGCAAATTGGTAAATTATAATTTAAAACGAAATAAAAAAATATGGATGTTTTAGTGAATCCTGACCGAGTTTCTGTCACGTATGAATAATTACAATTTGATTTCTGCTAGATGTTTTTCCTGGCAGCTCTAAAAAGCAATGAATATCAAAAGGAAACCATGAATATGGTAGTCTCAAAGGAACGAAGTTTATGTTAAAAATCTTTGCTTAAATCTACAAGCACTGTCGCAGTTTTATCCTTTTTTCACAAGGCAAATTGCTCGATACTTAAAAGTACAAATATATTCTTCTTGTAATATTTCAAATTTCTTAGACTAGTTCAGATATCGGATGTGTACCCAAAGTTTCAATTAAAATTGTTTTAGATTTGGTTATCAAGCAAGGTAATTTAACATCCAAATAATGTAAAATGCCTAACTCAATCGCGAAACCGGCATCTGGACGATAACAAAAGAGAAACTCATGTTGGAAATTTCTGAAGATGCCACATACAATTGTCAGAGAAACTTATTAAGAAGTAACGCCAAAGCTGATTTTATCACATTGTTTTTTGTTGTAAAAGTCTTCGTTTGAAAACTCTATATCGTAACTGCTTTGTAGTTATAAATCTCAAGTAATTTGAGGCTAATAAACTTTTAACTTAACATTAACAATAAAACACCAACAGAAGACAAACAACAAAAATTATAGAGTCAACTATATAACATACTTTCTGACCAAATCTCCTAAGTATTATAATCCGTTTTAAATGACGAAGAGCAATATCTTTTTTTTTAATTTCTTGAATAGTTCACAGGAGACTGTTGCCTATTTTTTAATTCTTTCGTCGAATCTATATCTTCTATTGTGTTGATGTTTTCTCGAAGGAGTCTTTTGTCTTCTCGAGGTTCCAGCTGATGAATTAAGACTAAAGTTTTGTTAGTTTGTTTACTGTCTTTTGTAGTTGTTTATCGTCAATGTTAAGTTAAAAGTCATTAGCCTAAAATTAGTTCGGGTATATGAATAAAATTTAATTAACTTTAAACTTGCTGTTGATAATAAACAACTAACAAAAGACAATAAAGCAAAATTATAGAGTCAACTCTATAACACGCTTTTAACCAATTAATTTCTTTTACAGATGAGTTAATTCAATAATGATATTTACTCACTGGTGATGCATAAGTAGAGGTTTAAAATGATGTATTAAGTCTTAAGTAATTGGGAAATAAAGAAGAAAAATATTCACGAGTGAGCTAGAGATAGGACCATAAAATAAACTCTTCGAAAGAAAGTCCTTGAAAGTATCCAGATAAAAAGGTGTGTCATAGCTGCACAATGAACCAATGATCAAAGAAATGGCTTTTTCTGGGTTAAGGCCAAAAAGTGGGGATATAATAGAGAGACAAGTGCCAAATATTTTTTTTAAAGAAACTCTTTAAACATCTTAAAGAAGAGGTTTTATTTTGGCAAGTTTTATTTAAACAAAAAAATGTATAAATCTGTTTTTTAAAGAACCAGCTAATTTCGTTGCATGTTAACCTATACTATAAGTATAAGTAGGTTGATTATCCATCAGAAAACAACTACATTCGATGAGTATTTGAATTAAATCTCATAAATAATCGTGCATGATCCTATTTCGGGTGATATGCAGATGATTGTTAAGTAAAAGAAAGAATTATTAAATTTATCCATTCGAAGTGACCACCTATGAACCGGTTTCGGGGTGTTGCCCCTTATCAGCATAGGGTAGGTCTTGTCAAACTCATTTTTGCCATTTGAAGAGACAAATTAACAATTCCAACTCTTACCAAGCATACATAAAGGACCACACGAAAAGCGCTAGTCACGACATATATACTTTTTATTTAAACTTAAAATTTTTTTCCAAAATATTTTGTTTTTATGTGTGCATCGAGTGGCAAATGTGTATTTCTTAATTATTACTAATAAAAAGTTTAATTAACATTTTATTTCTTTATATAAAAAATTAGACTAATTTTTGTTGTCTTCAATATAATTTTATAATAGTGTTATGTAATTATATTCAACTTATGCTATGTTCATGTCGTAGATCAATTTTCTGCTTCCTGTTATTTCTTTAAATTAAGATTAAATACCTTTAAAAAATTAAGATTTCATTTCAAGCGAAATGGTCCTCGTTGTTCTGGGCAATTTCTTCGTGCACGACGCTGCATGTGGAAGTTGGCTTCATGTGAAAAGAAATTCTAAAGAAGTTCATTGTTCGTGTCGACTTTTTTAATAACGCCAAGCTTTTATTGCTAAAATTACAAAATAAATTTTTAATATTTCTCTTTGCATGCCAAATAAAATCCAAAAGAAAAGAATTAACATGAGATTGATAACGGTTTTACGTTTGTTGGAAAAATATCAACTAGACAAACAAAATGTCACGTCGAATCTTTTTTACGCATTTAAAAGTTTTTTTAATATAATTGGATCATTGTCCAAGTTTTGTAAAAAAATGTTTATACTCCCGTATTATAATACGCGAACTAAATATTTGCTACCGATTTATAAATATTGTTCATTTTAACAGGGATTTACATTTCGAAGCAGATTTAGGCCAATTAAAAACTTTTCATTATAAAAGGAATTTTCGACCTATAAAAACACTTACTCGAGGATAATACAATAGTATGTTTTCACATACTTGTTTGACATTTAATTTTTATCGACATTTAATAACAAAAGTTCAAAAATACCGTAAGTATAAACATGTCAAGTAGTGAAGAATTATCTTGTACACCTCCAGAAATTTCTGATAAAGCAAAAAGTGTCTGTATAAATTTAGTTTATTATATATTATTATTTCATTACTTATTGGTCGTACGAAAAATTGTGTATGCAACGATCATGGTATGGCTTTTAATACATGATCGTTGCATTTAATCGAGATAATGTCAAAACTTAAGCTCTTTTACTGTTACTTTTTATGTACAAAGTGACATATAAAAACTGGTATTCCCTACAATACAATGTAGATTTTTGACTTATTTTTTTTAGTCATGATAAAGATAAAAGTGCAGACAATATTTGAGAGTTTTATTGTTACTAACGTTACTTAAATAATACCTTGAATATTTTTTTCATGTAAAAGTATTAATAATAATTTTATTTAACGCAATTTATAACAAAGAAGCGGATAAACTAGATAGGTGGGGCTCTGGATTACCATTTATTAGGCCAGAACCAATAATAGGGATACCCAATGCCAGCGTTAAAGCAGCGATCAATAGCTGGGTCCACTTTCAGCATCAGCTCAAGTGGGCACAGCCAGAGGGAGCTAGGCATAGCAAGTTAATGCTGAAAGAACCCTCACCTAAGCAGACAGGAAAGCTGTTCTCAATAAGTAGGAAAAAAATGAGAATATTTGTAGAGCTTTGTACCGGACACTGGTCTTTGAGGAAACATCTGCACAATATAGGCGTGTTTGACACAGAACCCACATGCAGAATATGTAATGAGGAGGAGAAAACAGCCACCCATATTATCTTTGAATGTGAAGCCACCGCTCAATGGAGGCACTACCTGGGTTTTATAAAAGAATAAGGGAGTGATCTACCTGTGGCAATAGTAGTACAAGAGCTTCCACTCCATTACAGAAGAATTAAAGTACCAGTACCAGAGTACCAGAACACCAGGAAGTACATAGCAATGTAAAGGTAGAGATGCCAGCAACAGCAGGTGGATTAAGAAAGATTTTAGACCGAAACCAGCCTATAGTATTGTATACAGCTCTGCTAGGAAGCAAACCAAAAGCTAGTTACAAAACAACTACAGCAATTACAACACACAGATATAAAACATGAGTCATCTAAAAGAACGGCAAAAAAATTCCTAAAGCTTGTGTGAAGAAAAATTATGCATGCTACAGGAATCCTAAAAGGACACTGCTGCATGATTAAACACCTACACATTATAGAAGCCCGCTTTGTAGATTCTGTAAGGAGAAGGACGAATGTCTATACTACTTCTAAGAACTCTCGGGGAACCAGAATTGCTTAGCATCATCTTTATTGTCAACATTCTGCAAATTTTTGATGGTACAGGATGCCACTGTGAGCGTATATACTGGGCGATTTGTTGACCGCAGTACATAAGACTACGATACAACTGACATCGTTACCAACCCCGGAAAAAAAGATACTGTTTGTTTAAAATTTATCACTGTGTACAAACAAAAAATTCATCACAGAAACACTGAAATATTTATCCAATTTTTTGTTTGAATAATTCCTTCGAGAAACTTAAAGAGCTACCCCTAAGGTGTTACAAAAGTAAAAATATGTTTTATTTATTCGAAGAAAAATTTTGACAGGCCAATTTGTTCGTCTGTTTAGATGAATACTAGTTTGTTTGTTTGGGTTAAATAATACGAGTAACGTAACACAATTTGTCAGAGAAAAGTGATTGAGGCAATAAGGAGAGAATAAGAAAAATGTTTTAATAAAAGACACTTTTTGTTTATTTTGAATGCTTTAAGAAAGAGAGGCTTCTATAATTTTTTTACTAAAAATTAAGGTTTGTACTTTTTAGTTATTTTCAAGGGATCAAATTATGTACATTATGAGAAATAATGAATCTAGTGTCAGATTCTAAAAATAGAAGTGCAATTCGGTATAGGAATTCTACAAAATGACCAGACTCAAATTGGAGCTATAAACAACGTAATGCGGTTTTCGACAAACGCGTGCAGGTTTAGTACGAACTGTTGGTTTTACAGTAATTTGTTTCATCTGTCAGATTATACTTTAATATCATAATTTTCCTATTTGTTTTCGAATAATTAAGGCAACCGCAATGCCCCAGATTTGTGCGCACCTGTGTAATTGCATATTTGCTCTTTTAATCAATACCAAGTGGGAGATTCACCTGATATTTTATTACCACAAATTGTTGGTTAAAAAAAAACATATCCTTTTACTTCCTGCACAATATGCACAATTTAGGCTTATCTTGATCTTGAACGTATGATATCACTCCCAAAGGGATTCTCAGAAAATTAAACTTAAAATTAATTACTTGATCTAGCTCTTAAATTGCGACTGAAGCAAAATTTTTTTTAACCCAAGAATAGGCCAGAAATTTTGAGATAATAAATAACCTATTTGTTTAAATGTGTACAAAATAACAGGTTTCCATAATATTCTTGTGTTACTACCACGATACTTGCGTAACTACCACAGTAAAGTTTTCTTAGACAGCAAAGCGGAAATCTAGGCGACTGGAAGCTGCCACGGTAAAGAAATGCCAAATGTACCTGGGAAACCTGGAAAAGCACAACGAAATTGTTGAATGCCAGGGAACAAGGGTATGTAATAATCATTAATTAGCACTACAACCCTGACACAATGTTGTCTCTTCAATGCATTTTGGGTCGTCCAGGTGGCCTTCTTGCCGTAGGAACCTCCTCCCATATCAACTTTACCAGTCTCTCATCCTGTAATCTATGCACATGACCTGCCCATCTGGGTCTCTGGCTCTTGATTTCTAGTACCATATCTCCATCTTTAAACAATCTCCTAATCTCGACATTTATTCTCATTTTATATTCATTTGTGGTAGTGTCGTGATATGGTCCGAAATTTTTTCTCAAAATCTTACGCTCAAATCGCCCAAGTTTTTCTTGGTTTTCTTTTGCCATGGTCCACGTTTCTCCAGAAGCTGTCTTAGTGTGAATAGCTGGTCTATTGCAGATATGTGTGTTCTAAATCCGGCTAGATAATCTCCTAGGACGTTTTTAACATGAGGGGTTCGTCTGCTAAGCAGTATGTTTAGCAGGATTTTGTATGCGGTGTTTGTTATGGAGATTCCTCCATAATTGGATCATTTCATTCTATCCCCTTTCTTATAAATAGGCACAATAATACTTTTCTTCCATCTTGTTGGTATCTCCTTATTTTGTCATGTACGCGTTATTAATTTAGGCAGCTGGCGTTGCAGAGTCTCTTCCCCGTATTTTATTAATTCCGCTGGTATTTCATTCGTCCCTGCTGCTTTGTGATTCTTCAGCTTATTTATGGCTTTTTTAGTTTCTTTAAAGGAAGGTTCGTCGACCGGGAAATCTGCTGTCATAAGTATATGTTTCTCCCTTGTAAGTATCTTAATGAGTTATGCTTAAAAGCTCCCTAAAATATTTTTATTTGGCCCAATATCCTTTTTTCTCCGAGGAGATGGCTTTGTAAAATTCCCTTGTTCCTGGCTTAGGTCGATCTCTTTTCAAAGCTTCATATTTTTCTTGCTCGTATATTCTTTTCTTTGTTCTTATTACTTTTCTTGTTTCTTTTCGGCACTCTTCGTATTCTCTTCTACTTTCATTCGCTTCTTACTGATTGCCTTTTTTGAGTTGTCGGCATTTCTCGTCCTACCATGTAACCCAGCCTATGCGTGTCAAAATCACTTAGTGTTTTCTATTCTTTGAAGTAACATTATGTGGAATAATTTGGTATTGGAGATATAGCATTCAGGTTGCCATTCTTGTTTTTTAGCAATATAAAACTTTTTTTAATTATAAACGATGTCCATAGCAATTGCCAAACAATCTTATGTCATTTTTCTCATCAGTTTCATAATGTTTTCATTATCGTTTTATAGTAATTAGTAAATGGGATATATTTCAGGCAATGAGTGCATCTACCGTATGGCAAAGATGAGCCATCGTTTGATATTTATATCGTACAAAACATCATCGCTTTACATACTGCATGTAGTTCTCCTGTGTAAACTGCGACACATTTATTGTAATTTACATGTTTCATTGTGGTTTTCCGCAGTAAATGTGCCTTCTACGCCTTCTCCCGTTTTTTAAGGCGTTTGCAATCTTTATGTGTATCTAAATTGTTATAAAACCATTTTATTATCGAAGGGGCACTAATTTCAGTTTTATTCAAGGTAAATACAGTGTGGAGCGAGTTTACCAGGGTAAAAAAGTGTGACAGGTATTATTATACATTTCTGAAAAGGTATGCTCGTATGTGCTAGGTATTTTTTCACCCTTTTGTAAAGTAAGGGGATGACATTGGGACTGATAAGAGCTTTTGAAGAAGTTGGCTATGGCATTGTGGTATACTGGTTTTGTTGGATTTGAGACAACTGATGCTGCATACTGGAGGATTAAGTTTTGTCTTCTAAAGAATAAAAATGGTCCGGGGGCTTTAGATTGTAGATTATACTGGAGTAGTACAAAATTATGCTTAAGCGATTCTTACGGCACTGTTTTGTATCACTAGAAAAAGGTTTCTTTACTGTGTTGTTTAAAATGGCACCTTTGCCTAGTTTGGATCGTATTTATATATTATATATTTTTCTGCCCCCCTCATTTTTTAAATGCGATGGATTTCATAGGTTTAAGTCTTTTTCAGATGCTTAAAAGCTTTCAGTTTAGTTTTTTGTCAAAGATCAAAACTAGGAATTTAATATTGTCGACATATTCTATAGGGCCATTGCGAAGGGTTAACTTAGGAGATTTTGCTAAAGGGTTCTTGAAGAATAGCACAGCTTTGATTTTTGGTAATTAAAGTCCTGTTTCTATCTAGCCCCTTGGGGTATTCTGCAGAGCAGTTTGAGCAAATGTTTGATTTTGGCATCTGCAAGATACAGTATTTCTTTTACTGTTGATCTGCAACTGTCTAGTAAGCGATTAATAGCAACTAAAAATAATGTGAAGCTTAGGGGGATACCTGTTAATTATACCTGTTTTATATTTTATGGATTGTTATTGAAATAATCTAAACCATTTTACAATTAAACCTTAATGACCCACACTTAAAAGATAATCAAAACTTTATGACAAGATGTTAATGAAACCAAATTTAATGTCAGGTATAAAACAATAACAGAAGAAGCATTTTTCGCTTCAATGTTCCAAACCGCCGATGCATCGATGTAAATTAATTATTCTACGTTTGCATGTTTGATTACAATGAAGCATTTGATAGAGTCCGTCATAGTAACTTTATTTAGATGATCACGGAAAACTTTAAAAAACAAAAGATTTTTTTAGAAATAAAAATAAAAAAAGCATTGACCGAAACATCCATTGGAGTTAAAGTAAATGGAACATTGATTCTTAAAATTAAATAATGCAGACGATTTTATACTATTTGTAGAGTTACTAGAAGAATTATAGAGATATATCGATTAGGTAATTAGGAGGAATGAACTTTTCCTACTATTCCTTTTTTATTTAACATAGTGGTTTTCTATTAATACTTAATTTATGAATAATAATACTGACTCTTTAAATTATCTAATATCATAAACTCTTATTGATCAAAGTCCGCTGGAAACAAATTCAGTTTGTTCACTTCCAAATTAAATTTTTCTTTGATGCAGTTTTAATTCATAAAATAATACAGTTCTGTACAAAAATGAAATTACATTTAGACTAGTGTTAAATATTTGAAATTTTTATAATTTTTTATTACATTTTAAATTAATAATAAACATTTAATTAAAAATATAAAGAAACTTCTCTTTTGATGGATAAATTGTTTTAAATATTTATTGTTATGTTCCACATATAATTTCTAGGGCAGGTTTCTCCTTTAAGTTTTTGCTAATACCTTTGTTAAACATTTTTTTTACTATGTCACTAAAGATCTGACTCAACGAAGACTCCAAAGGCTTTATTTAACGATTTTATAGAGATCGACCAAATCAAGTAATAATAATATGCAGTAATCACGTTTAAATAATTCGCGATTGAGATGGTGAGTATCAAAAAAGAATGTAGTCAAGCATAATCGAAATACCTACTTCTAATACAGAAATTTGCGAATAAGTTTTCCTTGACAAAACATTTCAACTCTTTGTATACCCTTTCGTTCATACGTAAGCTCAACAACAAGCGAAAATGACGAACAAGCGCGGATAAATGGGCGAAAAGGAGGAAAAACGAACCGCCATTACATCATAAATCGACAATTTTCCATTCAATTCGCGGATTTTTAGCCCACAAAAGCAATCCTCAAGCGTGGAAAACCCGCAATACGGCCCGAATTTAGTTTTACCTTTGAAAAATGTCCTTTGGAAGTTTGAGTGTTTTTTTATTATTATCTTCTCTCTATCTATATGGAAATTATTTTCCACAGAGAAATTCTTGTATGTGTGTGTGTAGTCGGAAAAATTAAAAGGAACTTTCAAAAGATTTTTTTATTTTCTCTCTTGTAGGATACAGTCCCAAAGCCCATTTTCACTTACTGTTTTTTTAAAAATTGGAATAGTTCACATTTAAAAAAAAATAATCAAAGCAAAATCCTTCCATTCACCAAATAAAACCACGTAATATTTTTATAAGAGACAATTATTTTATATTTATTTTAAATTAAAACAATTTACATTTTTTGTTAATACATAAAATTAAATTATAAATTAATCTAAATAATATATAAAATTGGACGTGTTTGGCCTTATATTTCACTCTGCAACCAAAACTACACGAAAGGTTTTGTAAGTGATAGTTGCACTTAATCTCCCATCTTGTATAATAGAATATATGGGGGTTAAAAGTGGTTGACTTCGAAAATGTGTGAACATAAAAGTTCCAGTTTTTTCTAGAAAGTTCCCGTATTTTGATGAAAGTTTTACAATGTTCTGGAACAACCTAGAATTCTCACACACACTTTCCATTCTTACCCTCATTTTTTAACCCAACAACCTGCTCTCTTTCATTTTTTTCTAAATTAAAAATACATTATAAAGTATTTTTTTTTTATCAGTGATCAATATTTTCATAAATAAAAGGAAATCTGAAACGTTTTAAAATGATCCAAAAGTATAAAGAACCTTTGAAAACGTTCCAAAATATTCTAGAATGGTTGAGAATACATTTATACGTATTAAAATAATTTAGAATTAAAACGTTCACAAATAATTTACAGTGTTCTAAAAAAAAGAGTAATACTTTAGGATGATTAACATACATATATATAGTCACGCCTTCTTCCCGTAGGAGTAGGCAGAGACCACTTCCTTCCACTTGCTGCGATTCTTACACACATCTTTTGCTTTCTCTTTATTCATCAGTGCTCTCATACATGCTATGCTCGACGGTTGTTGGTACTCTTGTCCTAGCGTTTCTTCAAAACAATGTTGATATGTTCGCCGAGGTCGACCTTTACCGACTTGTCCATTCACACTTGCCTTATATATTTGTTTCGTAAATCTTCCTTTACCGATCCTCTTTACGTGTTCAAACCATCTTAGCATTCCTTTATCTATCTTTGTAACCACATTTTCTTTTACCCCACAGCGTTCCCTTATCTCACTTTATCAAGTCACTTCAGCTATACTTCTCAGACTACTCATCTCCGCAGCATTAATCCTATTTTCATGCTTTTTCTGCCAAACCCAACATTCACTACCATACATAAGTGTAGGAACCAACACTTCTCTATGCACCGCCAGACGTGCCTTTTTTGACACTTTCTGGCTGTTCATAAAGCTATGCAGTGCCATATTTATTTGTTTTCCTGCCAACACCTTTCGCTCAATGTCAGTCATACTTTCCATCTCTTGTAAACTTTGAACCTAAGTACACAAATTTACTTGTTCCACTCTTTCTCCCTTAATCAGAACTTTACAGTTTTTCATGCTTTCTTTTTTTTCAAAAACCATTACTTTTGTTTTGCTTACATTTATTTTCATAATATAATATTGATAATAATCTAAAATATTATATAACGATGAATGATCTGTAATATTTCAGAATGATCTAGAAAATTAGAGTAATTTGGAATCATATAGAAAAAACAGCGAGGCAGATATTTGCAGCTATATATATATATATATATATATATATATATATATATATATATATATATATATATATATATATATATATATATATATATATATATTGCCACGTCTTTTTCGTTCTCTATAGAGTACTCTGCCAGCGGTCTCTCTACTGGCAAATTATGCCCGAGCTCAGCCGTAGAGGGTAGAAGAAAAAAATGTAAAAGTGAGCCGCGCCACCGACTTAGACGGTTCAAGCCGAAAACTCCCAGGTCTTATAGGCACTAGCAGAGCCACACAATAAACAACTGAGATTATGGTGAACTAAATAAATGAAACTATAGCCAAAATACATTGGATACTTTACTCCTACAATAAATCAAGGTACACAGTTCAATAATAAAATTATAACCAATATAGTCAAAATTAACAGCTAACAATAAATCAAGGTACACAGTTCAATAATAAACTCATAACAAATATAGTCAAAATCAACAGCTAACAATAAATCAAAAATCCAAAGTTTACGATTCCATAAAATAACCAAAACAAAGGTAAGAGTAACAAACTTTATCAAATTACCAAAAAAAACGTATACAAGTCAACTTTTTAATAATACTTAATCAAACGTTCACATACGGCTGCTAATTTACTCACGTTTTTACCATTTACATAAAGATTTACACTGTTAAAACAATCGAGCTTATTTAAAATATTTCTTTTTACAATGGCTGTACTTCAAAATAACAATATTGTAGGATATTTACAAATAAGTATGAAGAAAACATTTTTACTTGGACACAAAGAACTATTGAGAAGATTACTTTAATCAAAGTTCAGCCTTGGCATATTATCCAATGCAATAAATAGTTTTCAACAATGTACCATATTAATAAATGAAAACAAAATTTAATCGTGGTGTCGAAAACAAATCACGTCGTTTAAATATTCTAAAATAAATCACTTGTAACCTTTGGGTATACGAATTCACTACTCCTGTGGCCGGTTTGGTTTATGGAACGGCACCTGCTAATTAACAATGGCTTCCCTCAATCAAATCCTGCATGCGGTTATTTTAACTCGACACCAAAATCCAAAATATCAACAACAAAGGTAAGATAGAATGGTCAAGTTAAAAATAAACTGGTATTTCTTCAAAATCCAATTAGGATGGCCCAAATACAGCCAGATATGAAAGAAAAACCGTAGAAGTTCTGCACACGTGTTAATATCACACCGTCCCAAAAATTCTCCCCACACCACTCCCAAGACTGCCACCAAACGACTGACTAGACTGCCACCAAACAACTGACTAGACTGCCACCAAACGACTGACTAGACTGCCACCAAACGACTCGCCGGATATCAAGAAAAATGATACGGAACCGACGTCAACCAACAATCTTCGCAAGTCCATGCTCCACACCAAGAATCGCACTCGTCCGTGTTGATAGCCAGCCCCATCCACACAGAAATGCAAACCAAACAATAATATAACCGACAACACACAACAATCGAGGCCAAAAACCAAAGCAAAATCTAATAACAAAACCCCCACTCAATCTCCATCGATTAACGAAAAATGCCACAGCCATTAACAATCGAATCCTATCACTACAAGGTATGCAACACTATTTACAACGAATGATATATTTAAGTTACAACAAAATACGGTACGCAACCCTACTGACGAGTACCTAAGGAATACAAAATCATCAGAGACACAATTATAATGGAACTGTAGAAGGGAAAAAATAGGCACGTGACAATATATATATATATATATTAAGTTATTTAAAAGAGATCACCCTGTACAAACAGTTTACAATCACTGGACGGTATACATAAATCATCCCATATCTAGACCTATTACCCAATAAATATTTCTTACAATAAAATGTTGCTAGAAAATTCCAATATATCTTCATATATCTAGAACGAATTTATGACACCGAGATATTTTATAGACATGCAGATATTTGCTGCCGATAATCCTCCTGCATTTGCCATATTATCTCGTTCTGGTGCGACGGAATCTGTTTTGCTATAACAGTGTAAATAAATGGAGAAACAAAGAAAACACTGGCATAGATTATACTTTGCGATTATGACACGTTTTTCGTTTTTTTGAAATACTTGCACACAGTTGGTAATGTAACAAGTTAGAAGAGTGCGTCTTTCGCTTGGCCAACCGCCAAATAGTTGCTAGCACTTCGAGGATATTGTCAAAGACATCGCTAGTGATAAGAAATCATCAACGATATTTGTGAATCGGTCAATAAACTGTTTAAAATCTGATAATTTTGGTAATGCAGTAACAATTATATTAAAGGGAAAGTTGAAATTTAGATCGGCAAGGAGCACCGATTATTTTTTTTCTTGTAAAAATAAAAATTAATAAAGTTTGTACCTGCCACGATGTATTATCAAAATATGTGCAATGTTTAAAAGAAGGCCTAATCACTAAAAATTAGTTTTTTGAGTATTTTTTTTTAAAATTGTAAAGCGAATTGCAAAACGAATAAAAAATAATTTTTATGGTTTACAAATGTAAATAAAGAGTAATAAGAAGTCAAAGAAAATAAGTACAATAATTAATAAAAACAAATCACAAAACTAAAGACGTATGGACAAAATACCTAAAAGATCCATTTAAAAAAAAACGAAACAGACAATGAAGCAGGTGTCACACAGATTATGCAGGATGATTCTTTGGGAGAACATCTTGATTATTACGTATTTTGATAAAGCTACTCTTGGGGATATAGGGTTTTCCTACTTTACACTAAGTGTTTTACGAGATATGACCATTTTTATCACGAAAAAGTGTCAGATTTGACACCCTGTATCATTATAATTAATGTAAATTTAAACAATTTTTTTCTACATTATGTTTTTTTAGTATTGTGTATTTTTAATAAACTTGGTCATATTGTTAATAAAATTATTATTGTACAGGGTGATTCAAAACGCATATTTATAGATTTCTCAACTTTCTTAAATGAAAAAACTGATGATAACAAACAATACCACCAATAAATAATTATTGCTGCATTTGACACATCAAATAAAAAAAAACAGTATTCAACCCATCTATGTCCCTTCTGTTGTTGTTATATTTGAGAATTTGAAGCATTTTACTCAAAATCTTGCTTTTTTAATGAAATAACCTACCAAATCATTAGGAAAGCTTGGTTTTAAATGTGAAAATAAAGTCCTATTTTGCGAAGTTTTGTAAGTTTTATTAGCTGAAAAAAAGACTATGAAGCTCACAGGTAATATGTTTCGTTTAATATTAATAAGTTTAATTACTGATAAAAACCGCGAGTAACTTTACAGTAACGATACACAAAAAGCGTATCTACATTCACCGATAAGTATCGCAAGTTTCCTCTAATGAAAAAGGATGGCAAAAGTTTCGCCTTTCCTCCATGGTTATTAACTCTGCGAGTTCGGAAGTTGCGAAAGACTGGGGATACTTTATCAAAATAATACTTCGTAACTTATTAATTGTCTGTAATTTAGTATTTTGCGAAACATCTTTGAATCGGCGGTTTTGCAGCTTTCACAAAACTTCCAGAACTCACAAAATATTTGCGTTAAATGAGTATTTTCAGTAATTAGTTCTCGAATGGATCGTGATTTATGTATTGTCGACCTTTTGATTTTCAAAAGGGCCCAACAAATACCATTTTAATTGCTAAAATTTTCAAAGGATTGGAATTCCGGTTTCTCGTATTTATTTTCTTGTAAAAGTTTTAAAGTTCGCTCTCAAAGATTTTAATTTAGATTTGTTATGTCAAAACCACCATTTGCGCAAATTTAATATCATTTTATAATCGTAGAATTTAAGCCTTAAAACTTTTTATCGTTTTTTTACAGTTTGCCAAGACATTTTGTATGTTTAAGAAGGTGCTGTGTGATGATAAGAAATTTATAAAAAAGTTACAACCATGCTGTAGTATTTTTATTATTTAAACAATAGGATCAGGCCTGACGAAAGCCTTAACCTTAATATATTTTGTGCCATCCTTTATTTTATTTATTGTATTACTATTGTGTCCATTTCTTCTTCTCTTTCTCTATTTTTGAGACCTCAGCTCTTAATAGTTCATTATTACTGCATCCAAACCAATCCCTAAGGTTCTTTAGCCATGAATTTCGTCTTCTTCCTATAGATCTCTTGCCTTGAATTTTTCCCTGCATAATTATTAGTAGCATTTGATATTTTTCTTCCCTCATGACATGTCCCATATACAGCAGTTTTCTTCTCTTAATTGTCGGAATCAATTTTCTCTCCTTATGCATACGTCTCATCACTTCCACGTTGGTTATACTCTCTAACCATGATATCCTCAATATTCTCCGGTATATCCACATCTCAAATGCTTCCAGTCTCCTCATGTCGGTTACCTTTAGTGTCCAGGCCACCATCCCATAGTATAGTATAGACAGCACATAGCATCTCATCAGTCGTATTTTTAAATCAAGGTTTAAATCTCGGCAGCAGAAAAGCCTTTTCATTTTTGTAAAGGTGCTTCTCGCCTGTTCTATTCTGACTAGTATTTCTTGGGAGCTGTCATTGTTCTCATTAATAATCGTGCCTAGTTATTTGTATTGTCTTACTCTTTTAATAGGCTGGTTCCTCACATATATCTTATGATTGTCTTGAGTTGTTTTTGTTTATATATATAACATTATATCTATTCGATATAAGTGCGTCCTTAAGGTGATTTAGTTCCTCATTTAGATGTTCTGGTTCACAGATTCTTTTTGCCATTTCTACCAAAGTTCTTATAACAACTGTTCGTGGGCAAGGGTTGTGGTTAGATGTGTTGTATAGATGACGATTGTGTGGGTGAGTTTTCTGTATACGGTATGCCCTTTTTTTGCAATCAGGACATCAAAAATGCCAATTCTTTGTTGTTTTCTCTTTCCAGTGTGAATTTTATGCTAGGGTCTATGCTATTGCGGGCAAAAAATTGAGGCTATCTCTACCATAAGGCCAGACGACAAAGGTGTCATCTACGTATCGAAACCATACTTTCGGTTTTAGATGCGCGCTGTCCAAAGCCTTCTTTTCAAGTTTCAACTTGAAGATTAATTTGTAATTAATATAATACTAGCCCAATCAAACTTCCTTGTAGTATTCCGTTTCTGAACATATGTTATTTCTTTTTCGTAGAAAAGAATCATAAAACGTGTATGTTTAAAAGAATTTGTTTTGATGTTTGTTATTCTTAGTGCATGAAAACCCTATCAAAAACAATCACGTTGCATTTAAAAATAAAACAACACAAATACAGTAATGAATATTTAAATTATTACCTTCATTATATCAGCGTTTTATCCTTATTTAAAGAAAACATATCAAAGCGACTGGCCGATTAGTGTGTTTCGTAAAAATATATACCAAAGACGTTTAGTCATTATACGATATTAACACCGAGGAAGTGCTGTAATTCACAAACAATGCGCTTAATGCCTCAAAGACGTCTTTAAGCGCCATTTAAAAACAATGTATAAGTAATAAAGGACTAAAGACTTCCTTAAACGGAATTTTTAAATGCTATTGCCCATTGGGCATGTTAAATATTCATTGACTTGTAATTATATATACAAGTAAATCTAATGTTACTAATGATTCCATTGTGTTTTCAATTTTGGTCGCTTAAAATATTCATTCATTGTGTATAAAATTTATTATTAAATACGTTTCATTGACAATCATTTGGCGTTGCAACTATTATTTACCGTTTTTAAATATTACAAAAAAAATAGCTCTTCAGAGCATGCAATGATATTAAAGTTATAGATAAAATTCTTTGTTTTTGATTATGCAAGATAAAATAAGAAAATATTAAATGGATTATAAACTTAAAATAATAGTAATAATAATATCGTCTTTATTATTTTATGAAATAAAATATAACGTTACTGATACACGTAATTTCAAGCTGTCACGAAATAAAAGGCGAAGTTTATTGTCTGCAATGCTATGCATCACAGAAAATGTTTCTCTACTTAATCTTGGAGAAAAAAAACCTTTATACATAATTATTGTTTAAATTTAAACACGAACAAACACTTGACATCAAGAATTTAGTTTATCCATTTTAGACAAGATTCCAATCATTTCCTTTCATTTTAGTTAAAGAAATATTTATTATAAATAGTTTTGAATTTAATAAAATTAAATTTTTTAAGTGAAGTGAAAACAATATTATACCTTTGACAAATTTGCTGTATAAAAGACCGTCTTAATACTTTTCTTTTTAATTTAGGCACTGCGAGCATATTTGTTCATCGAATATACAAATTATGAATGTCTGTACGATATGTAATTTTTTCTATGTAGATAAGAAGGCCTTTTTTGTTTTAATATTTATTTATTATAAATTTAGGTATAACAATCAAGCTCTCTTTAACTAGAGATTTGAAAAATGCAATGACTGCGGTAAACCCGGTTGATATTTAACGTGGTAACCTCACAATAAAGTGCTGAAATAACCCATAACACCATGTATCGATTCTGAACCCTTTTAAGGAATAAGTACCAGCACAATTCTTGATAAATTAAAAAAAAAGTACACAATAAAGTAGCCCAATTTTAAATATAATTCAAAGAAATGAGGCTGACAAAAATACCAAAAGGAAATCAGAAGACATACGGCGACTGCACCACCAAAAATTATGTTAAGTTTAGAATTTACCTTAAGAGGTGGTACCTTAAAAAATCAAATCGAATAGCCTGAACTTTTTAAAAGCAATAGGACTAAAGTCACTACTTTTGTCGTTAAGACATCCCAAAGAGCTAGACAGCCGAAGATGATTTTTTTAACTGCAGTGTGTACCCCTTTACCCAATAGTTAATTAGGAAATGATTAAAAAATATAATTTTTGAACGACCGTTGCTCTGATACAAATTATTACGTAGAATCCATCATCCATCATTTTACCTGTGTTCTAGACATTTCAATTATAATAACAAAAATGAAAGGTTCAGAAATTATTTATAAAAAATAAAATACACAAGACCAACTAGAATTGCATTTTATTTCCTTGAAAAGATTTAACTAACAATTAATAAGAGTCAATATTTTTTTAATCCGCGGGTACGTCACTGTCCGGCTCGTTAAATAACAAAACCCTATCTTCTAGTAAATAAATGTACGCGTCAAGGGGTGAGTCCAAAAGAAATTGATTGAGATTATAGACCCCTTGGGGGTCGAAGTTATATTATTGAGTAAGTTATTTTGCTGACTCATATGAGCCAATTTGAGGGTAGATGCAATAAAATTTAAATAGAAATAAAATGGGGTTTCTATTGAAAACGGAAATTGAAATAAACGACACGATGTTGGACGGTTAATCGTTTTCATCCTAATGATTTTGGGTTTGAAGATTGCTCTTCGGATCAAAATTTTGAGAAGGCATCGTTGATGTATCTCTTTTAGAGCAATTAAGATTTGCAAAAAAAAATGATGAACCATAATAAATGGAAAAGAAACACAAGAATCAGATATTTACAATAGAATACAAAAAACTTTACTGCGCTACGAATAATTAATTTATAAATAAAAAATAATATCCAAAAAAGCAAATATTTAAATACTATACATTTACAGACCCGTCCCTTCATTTGTTAGTAAATTATAGGTTTTAACAAAAGAATAAAGGAGGATAATAAATTAAAGCGAAAGAGATTAAATATTTACGAAGAGTGTATAATAGGAGCTCCTAAATAAGGTGGGATGAAAAATATAGCTATAAGATTTGAACAACAACGACGAACAAACATTTTACACTAGAATTTATAGACCACGATATTGGGGGAGACATTTAAACTGGATAAATGCAAAAAAAAATGAAACGCTTAAGTATAAAATACGAAGAGAAAGACCAAATAAGTTATAAGATGAAGTAATAGCAGTGATACTAAATGAAAGAGGGAATAGCTAATACAAAACGAAAAATATAACTTAAAATAAAAAAAAAAATTAAAGAAATTTGAAAACAAACAACTTTTACATCCTATCGACCACTTTCCGTGAATGATACATATAGTCTCAGGCAGGAACAGGTTGACTCCATCAATAGAGATCTTAAAGCAATCTTCGAGTGTGGAACCAACAATTTTGTTCAGTTCAACACCCAGAAAACACAAAGTCCCACGTTTTACAAGAAAGTAAATTTCCCAAATTATTCCATCACAATGTCCGGAAATACCATTGAATCAAGTCCGTCCATCTCGATTTTAGGAGTCACGGTGTCTAATAATATGTCTTGGCTTGACCATGTTGCTAACATCGCAAAGTCAGCAAGCCAAAGGCTGAGTTTTCTGTGGACAGCTAGAAAGTTTTTTACTCCTAATCATTTGTTGACGAATTACAAGGCTCAAATCTGACCTCTACTGGAGTATTGCTCGCACATTTGAGGTTCATCACTAAAGTATTCTCTTTGCCTTCTAGATTCCAGTTAGAAAAGGGCCAATTAGTTGATAAACAGCTCAACTCTCACAGATACCTTTCTTCCACCACTGGAACATAGAAGAAGAGTAGCAGACCAGATAATACTTTATATATTTCTTTGGCAGATGCCTTGGAAAAATAAAAAATTTTATACCACCACTGGCCACATTCAGCCGAAGAACTCGGCACGCTGATTAGTCTCACCCATTTACTCTCAAGATTAACACTACAAGCACCATCAAAAATCCTTTCTTTACAGGGCTGCTACGAAATGAAACAAGCTTTCAAAATATTATTAATATTTTTATAAAAATAAAATTAGTATTTTGGCACAAACTCATTGATTTTTGGAAACCGGTTCATAGGTGGTCTCTTCGAGTAGATAAATTTAATAATTTTTTTTATACTTAACAAATATCACCCGAAATGGAATTATGCATCTATCAGATATAATTTAATGTTCGTAGAGGCACATTCCATAAAAGTAGTTGTTTTCTATTATATAGTCGTCCCACGTATGCCTATAGTATAGGTAACATGCGGCGAAATTAGCTGGTTTTAAAAAATCAGATTAATACATAAGTAAATATAAGAAGTCAGATTACATTTTTGGTAAAAATTAATTAAGAAATAAAAATCTAAATACAAATTTATAATTTTCCAAAAATAAAATAAATACGTCTTTTATTTGTGTAATTTTTTTAAGAAAAGATTCATTTTTTGCAGTTCGTAGTAATCATTCTAGAGTCCATTGTCGCTTGCCTCTCGCCCTTGTGTAACTTTGACTAGCTTGCTTAACAATTTGTTAAGTAATCACCAAGACTTTAATATATATAGTTGGTTAACTTAATAAGTATTTTTTTATAAATTTACTTTATTATTAATGTATATTTGGGTGGTCTACTGTTTTATTTACAGGATTTATTGTTATATTAATTTTGTTTACTGTAAATTGCGCCCAAGGACTCACTTATAAATACTGTATATAGATACTAGTTATGTAAATATTAAGAAGACTCAGTTTCCTGTAATAAACACAGCTACCTATATAAATCGCTATCGTTTTTTTATTATAACGCCGTTCATTGTATCAACATCATCAGCAGCACTTAGCATCTCCGGCATATCTGGTTCTATTGAAACGAATCCGCTGTTTCTAGATAGCCGTAGAATTTGTATTCGAACTGGTTCTTTCTCCGAGCCGATTTGGTAATCTTAATTAATTTTATTGAAGACTAATTAAAAGTCTTTATCAACCCCTTATAAAGTTTATCTATGATGAATTTTTATAGCGGATTAAAAGTACATATTGGCATACGGGGGCTGAACAAGGAAGTAGGCAAAGCTTTGAAACGAAATATGTTACATGATAACCCGAATGTTAATCCTTTTAATTTTTGTCTTTTTCTTCTTTAATGTAAGCAATTTGCTTGTTTTTCTTCGTATCCTCTGCCGTTCAATTGTTAGAAAGGTTTTCGCTCCATCTCTTGCAGGGTCTTCCAACTATTCGGCGCCCTTAGAGCGACTTGTCTCTGGTTATTTTGACCATTCTGTCGTCATTCATCCGGTCTATGTGTTCGTTCCACTCTCTCTTTCTTCACAGTATCCATTCATTTACATTGTTTATTTTACATGTTCTTCTAATGTTTAGTAACAACGTACACATCAATTTTTTTTATTTTTAAGATTCGGTGCACTAGTTGTTAATTAGGAAATATTGACATAAGACTTATTGCGAAGTTAAGACCTTTGTAAAAAATCCAATTTTAAACATCCTTACGATAAATTTGGTGTAAAATTATCGATTTTTCTAAAAATCATCTATTGCTAACTAAAAATCGAAATCGATTAATTATTATTTGGTCCCTGTATATTACCTACAGGCTAGAAGTATCTAATCACGAAAATAATTTGAATTAATTGGATTTTTATTTAATTACTTTTTTTGTGTATTTTAATGTGGGACAAATTTTTGTTTTATCTTTAAGGTTTGAATAAAGTATCGAAAATTGGTTGAAAAAATATATATTTAGATTATTTTAAATCTATCTGAATAAATGTGAATAAATCAATAAAAAATAAAATTTTAATTTTAAAAAAATATTTGGATACTTCAAATTAGTGGTTTTTAAAATTTTAACAAATGTGTAATGAATATTTGATTACAATATTTTAAAAAAATAATGAACAACGCTGTCTTATTGAATAAAAACTTTGTACGTAATTTTTTTATAAAATTCAAATAAAGATAGATTTTATGTATAGTGCTTTCATTTCACAATCACTCAGTTCAAATAACTTTTGATATTGCGTAAATGTAAGAAAAACAAAAAACACGTCGAATTTTGAATCAAAGGCAAGGTTTAAAAATGTTATTCTGCTGTGTCCAAGTACCCTTTAAGATCCCCCATCCCTTTTTTTAAATGTCAAATACCAACCCCTTTTTGTGATACATTAAATGAAAACCCAAGAAAAATGCAAATCAGTCACATAAATAACAATTTATTGTATCGACTTATTTTGCAGATAACATTAACCTTTGTTCAATTATTCCTACTTTGTCCAGTTCCTCCAGCATTCTCTCTCTATCCCCTCACCACGGATCACAAGTAAGTACTGCATGCTCTGCAGTGTGTTGTGCACCACAGTAGGAACATGAGGTCTTCAATTGCTCGCTTTCCTATCCTTCTCAGATACACACCAAATGCACCGTGTCCACTAAAAATTTGGTTAAGATTATACTTGGTGCTCCGGTGACAACACTTCATCCACTCCCTTGCATCCCCTATTAACTATCTTGTCATTATAGCAACGCATTCCCCCTGGTCCAATTTTCTTGCCATTTATTCAATTTAAACTTTCCTTCTTCGCCTCACCTTTTCTTGCCCTTCATGTACTCTTGTTCTCTTCCGTGCCAGGACGCCTACAGGTATTATGCAATCGTCGAGTGGGGAACCAACAATCTTGTTCAGTTCAACGCCCAAAAAACACAAATTGCCACGTTTTCCAAGAAAGCGAATTCCTCAAATCATCCCATCACAATTTCCGGAAATACCCTTAAACCAAGTCCCTCCATCTCGATTTTGGGAGTCACGGTGTCCAATAATATGTCTTGGCATGACCATGTTGCTAACATCACAAAGTCGGCAAGCCAGAGGCTAGGTTTTCTGTGGAAAGCTAGAAAATTTTTTACTCCTAATCAACTGTTGACGACGTACAAGGCTCAAATCCGACCTCTACTGGAGTATTGCTCGCACATTTGGGGTTCAGCACCAAGGCATTCTCTTCGTCTTCTAGATTCCATTCAGAAAAGAGCCATTCGTTTGATAAACAGCCCAACTCTCACAGATACCCTTCACCCTCTAGAACATAGAAGAAGAGTTGCAGACCAGTCATTACTCTACAGATATTTCCATGGCAGATGCTCCAGAGAAATAAAAACTCTTGTACCACCATTGGCCACATTCGGCCGAAGAACTCGGCACGCTGATCAGTCTCACCCATTTACTCTCAAGATTGACACTACAAGGACCAATCTTCATCAAGAATCCTTCTTTTACAGGGCTGCTACGGAATGGAATAAGCTTCCAAAATCAGTTTTTCCAGAGAACTATGACCTGCAACTTTTTAAAAAGCGTGTCCACAATCATTTCCTTTCTATAATCCCTTCCCCTTCTAATAGTCGCAGTGCGGGCCGTCCGCGACTATTTTAATAAAAAAAAAAATGCCCGCTATGATCCTTTACCACAGTCTTCCTCGTTGCCAACTCCAGATTATTCTTCCTTATCCACCTGTTTATCATATGCAACGCTTTCTTCGTCCTTCTGCATAGATCTGCACTATTTTCTTCGTTAATTCTCTACTTAAATGGTTTTTTATGAACAGATTAATTATAAAATTGTTTTTATTCTCCTAAACTTGAAATATTTAAGATCTATGTCAGCAAACTAATACTTACATTTATGAAAACATTCACAGGGTAGGTTTTGACAATCTGGTCAACATATGCTGAGAGTTTTTGTGTTTGGTGATAAAACCATAACATAAATCAATAATTTTCCGATTTCCTTTTGAAAATATGATTTTCTGCCTTTTTATTTAGTAAAGATAACAAAAATATATCTAAAGTTATTTGCCATCGGTATCGACTGAAAAGTTGTCCTTTTAGTGACTATTTGCAAAAATTATAAGTTTTCTGTCTTATTCAAATTCAAATGTATTATGGCAGCCGATTCAGTTCCTATTAAAAAACCGAGCACAATTTTGCTGAATAACGTAATTTCCAATTAAGAAATTTGACGATCATCCTAAAGAATTTCCGTAAATATTTTATATTTCAGTAAAGTTGTTCATTTTCCCCTGCATAGCTCAAAATAGTTCATTAAAAACTCAAAAGCTCGCCCGTAATTCGAAACTTTGCAATCTGTAATTAAGCATGTTTCAAGTTTTCAGTTCTTGTAACAATTTGAATGAATTTCTTCCTCAAATTAGTAGGTTTTGTATTTAATTCCGAAAAGTGGAAGTATTCCGCTAAACATTTTATGAAAAGGAGAAGAAATTTCACCTGCATTCAATACTTTTTCAAAACTTTTTATCTGCTCAAAGAGATTCAAGGAAATTAAAACAAAAACAATTTTTGTTTTCAACCGCAAAAATTTACTTAATTTTTAGCTTATTAATTCGCGTTGTCATTTACCTTTATGAGTGCTGCGAGACTAAAACAACTATAGAAGACTTTAAATAATATCAAAGGCAGTTTCTTTCCTTGTGAGTTGTTTTGGTTCGGTTAGTTGTTGTGTTTAGTAATTTTACAAAAAAGGTATACAGTGTGGAACAGCCAAATGGAATAAATTCGATAACGAATAAATGAGAGCGTGTTGGGAAAAACGCTTGGACACGTTAATTTGTATTTTTAGATGCGCATTTTTTTCAAAAAAAAATAATTATATAGGGTGTGTCATGTGACAGTGGCCGATACCAACTTTCTTATTTTAAATACAACTCCCTGTATATTATTTATTTTTTGGATTCTTCAGAAAATTCTAGACATAATTCATGTACAATGTCCCATAGCTATTTTCAACTGTTTCGGAAATATTAAGTGTTTTCAGATGTATTACAAAAATTAAAAATTAAAAAGTTAATGTTTGGGCAGGAATTGTTGGAAATCATATCGTAGGTCCCTTTTTCAATGATGGAAACTGGAATGGAGATAAATATTTAGAACTGCTCCAAAATAATGTCGTGCCAACTTTGACAAACTTATATCCTGATCCAGCAAACCCACAAGTTCCTGCCAATATACTATGGTTTCAGCAAGATGGAACACCGCCCCATTACCAAATCAATGTCCGGCAGTACCTGAACCAAAATTTTCCAAATCGGTGGATAGGGATGCGCGGATCGATAGAATGGACAGCACGATCTCTTGATCTGACGCCATTAGACTTCTTTTTGTGGGGGTATGTCAAAAGTATTGTATACAAAACTAAACCACTCGACTTACATGACTTAAAAAGACGAATCAAGCTTGCGATTAGATCAGTCACGCCTGAGACGTTGAGTAACGTTAGAAGACATTTCTATACCAGATTAGCATGTTGCCAAGAGAAGACGTTCGCGGCGAATATTTTGAACATCTCTTACATTGAAATTAATGTTTTTTTGTTTTATTTTACATTATTTGTGATAAAAAATAATTTTCTTTTTTAGGTAGGTAGGTATGGGACATTGTTCAACAAGATGTTTACTCCGCGTCTGATGCAAACTGACTGAATCTGACATTACCTGACATGGATGAAGGCGTTATGTTCATCACATGACGCCTTCTTTTATTGAACAAAGTCCTTAAATTATAAGTTTACTGTAAATAATTGTGTTAACATCCCATAACACCTACTTCCATAAGGTTTTTAACAAAAACTGTAACATAACTCCTTCATTCATTTATAAATCAAGGCTGTTATCAATATAATGGTTTTCCAATGGTGCCATATGAAAGATAGGTACATAACACCTTTATTCATACAAAAAACAACAATTTTGAAAAACACCTTTATCCACTCGTGTCTTCAATTATTTCAGAACATCATCGCGAGCGAAGCCGCGGGTAAAAGCTAGTCGTCTATAAAAAAAGACCAAACTTATCACGTATAGAAAAATAACAACCGAAATTGCCTAACTGGCTTATCCCTGGTAGGGTATTTATTTCCAGTATTTTATCAACGAATCAAAAAAAAAAGAATCAGCGTTGATAGTAATAGTCGTCGTTTTCTGGTCACGCTTAGACTGTAACCTTCCGAACTAAAAATTAATTGAATCTGAACGTGTTATTGGAAATAGCTAAGCAATAAATTCAATGGTACAAAGTAAATCAGAATGGTTTATAGCTTCATTCTCTCGGGCTGTAAGTAACCGTACGGGACAATGGGAATTTTATATGAGGATGTTCTTGTAGTTACTGTTGGACGAACATATTTTTTTTAAAATGCTAAAAATCAACTTGATTTATCGTCGTTCGATAGGCCGTTGCAAAAAACTTGACATACTAGAGAATACAAAAAAAACGTATTTTTATTTACTGCGTAAACGAAACAATTCCTTCTCTAGATTAAAAAAAAAAACAACTTGTTGTTAAAAAAACTTGTTGTTATTAAACACAAATGGTAATTAAAGCATTCTGTGTCACCACATTAACCATTTATTAAGTGGTAGATATTTTAAAATAAAGAATACAACTTGTTAGAATGATATCAGCGATCATTACTATTTTAGTATCTATAAATATTGTAACAGTTTCATTATGTTAATCAACAAAGTGTAATTTAAACTCCTATAATAGTTTAAAATCTTGGCTAAAAAAAAAAATTAAATGTTAAATTTATAGCAAACCCATGTCAATATCTGAACGCAATAAATAAAGGCTAGTAACGGGCTAGTTAGCGTTATCCTGAAAGATACCGGGTTTTACACCTTATACTTCAAAGCAAAATACAAGGTACAAGGAGTGTAGGAAGAAGAAGAATCTCGTGGCTGAAGAATCTCCGAGAGTGGTTTAATACATGAACTGTAGGCTTATTCCGTGCATCAGTGAAAGAAGTTCGTATAGCCATTATGCTAGCCAACATTCGGAACAGCTAAGCATCAACAGAAGAAGAATATAAATACAACCATCTTCTTCTTACAGTGTCTTGCTTTCTCAAGCGTTGACGACTCCCAAAGGACTAGGTACTTCTTTGTATCTATCTCTATCTTGAGCTGCGTGGAGAAGTTCTTCAGCAGTTAGCCCTGTCCATTGTCGGATCTTTTAAAGCCAGGATAGCTTTTTGCGGCCTATCCGTTTTTCTCCTCGATCTTGCCATTCAGAATAAGCCAAAGCAGACTATTACATGTCCGAAGTATCCAGTTTGTGGCGCTTGATGGTGTTTAAGAGCTCTCTATCGTGCCCTATTCTAATGATTACATTTTTGTTGGTAGTTTGGCTTGTCCACGGAATTTTGAGCATCCTTCTGTACAGCCACATCTCGAATGCACTGATGCGGTTAATAATTTTTTGGTGAAGCGTTCATGTTTCGCAAGAGTACAACAGAATAGACCATACATAGCACTTGGTAAACCTTTCCCGCAGATGAATGTTTTGTTGCTTGGCACAGAGTAATGGCTTAAGTTTTAAAAATGCTCTTCTAGCTATTTTAATTCTAGCTTTGATTTTTTCGTCTGGATCCATTGACTGATTGAGGAGGTGTGGTTTCTTGATACTCGGCAAGGCGCTACCGTCGTTACCTTGGACCAGAATCACCCTTTTGACAACAAAGTTGATCGACTTTGACTCAATTCTCACTTTTCGACAAAGGCCCTTTGCTTTATACTTTCGATTAGACAGACACTTCACCACGTCAACTCGTGGAGTGTATACCTGCACTTACACTGCGATTTGCTACTGCTGGAGTAAGGGTTATAATAAAAAAGAAAATTTAAGGATGCGCGTATTGTCCAAATTACAACTATGGGTTATTTTAATTATAGGTCTCAATTTGCGAGTTGCTTCATTTGCAGATTACGAATATTTAAAATTTGTGGTACTATTACTGCTAATTTATTATGGAAAAATGATTATTATTGTGAACTACGCCCTTTAGCGGTAAAAAAGAAAACTTAAAAATAATTTCTCGTACATACAGTGCCTTAAAATGAAAGTAAAAAAATATTTATAAATTGAGCTAACTTAAAAATATTTAGATTAAATTGTTTACTTACATAATTATGGTCACGCCTTTTACCGTAGGTGTAGGCAGAGATCACTTCTTTCCACTTACTATGATTCTTACACACATCTTCTACTTTCATCAGCGCTTTTATACATGCTCGTCGGCACTCTTGACGTGGCCATGTATTTATTTAGAATTATTATTAGTTTCAAATAGAATGTTCTTAAATAGTATAGCTCTAATATGCTTTTTGTATAATATATATTTTTTTAAATTAATTTTCATGTGTTTACACGTTAATTGTGTGAAAACATTTAATTTTTAAATTTCTAGATACATAACTTTCAGATTATATTTACATCATTGTACTATCATCGTGTGCGTATATAAGTTACTTAACATAATCAAAACTTATCACTTTTATCGTTGACACTTTGGTTGATGCAAATTTATCATCATCGTCGTTACCATTTAATCACTTGGGATTATAATTAACGCCCAAAAGCAGGTTTTTTAATCCGATAATTGAAGTGGATTATATCAATTTTTATCTTTAAAATTAAACGTTTTCATTTACTGGGCACTAAACTTTTAATGAATTTTTTATTGTTTGCAGTTGCCTTTTTTTTTAATTTGTTCATGGCTCTTTGTTTACGATATTTTTAAGTACTTTTTTTCCTAAAATTTTATGGATAGCCACCTAATTATTTCAATTTTACCTAAATATTTTTTTAAATCTAATTTTTGTGGTAAGATTTTAGTTAAATACTGGAAAAAATTTAACAGTAAGTAAAGCGAAAAATCCTGTGCAGGGGAGGGCACCTCGGGGCCGGACCACCCCTTTCCCCATGCTCGTTGACTGCAAGGAAAAACTGAGAACGATGGTAGACCGTAATCACGTCAAACTGATTTGGGTCCAGTACGTCAGAGAGTTGCAGGAAATGAGAAAGCAGACGAACTTGCAAGAATAAGTTCGGAAAACACAAAAACTACTATAAAAGCATACCAGGATATAATCACGGGAAATAATACATCAAAAGACAGTGCCACAAAAGGACGGCAGAACTGTTACCGATGAATAGGAGTGCTGGGGAGGACGGACGGTTTTTGGGCGGCTGTATTGTTCTCACCCATTACAGATCTTGCATAAGGTACGAAGGTGCTGGACTTTGTTGTTGCTATTTTTTGCGGTGCGGTGCCTCGCGGAGGCGCAGTGTGTTTTTTGCTGTTTCTGGGTCCTTTCCGTACGATCTGCGGGTCGAGTCTGCATTCATACAAAACAACATGGGTAAGATACAATGGGTCAACAGGCCTAAGTGTCACCGGAGGCAATAGCCAGATGGGCCTAAATAGGGGTGGAGTTTTTAGTGAGTAGACCTGACACAGTCAGTGGAGTCATCCCACAGTAAACCTTGAGCTATTAGACTCATAACCTCTTCGTAGAGAATTTTATCCACCTCTGCAACAAAAAATTAACAAGTGTGATATCACGGAACAACTAGACCCAGATAAAGAAATTAAGTGCAGAATTGAGACCGCTCGCACGACTGAAAATGAAAGCATTCTTCTCTAACTACAACCTAAACCTAAAATTACGCCAAAGAATGATAAAATGTTATATTTGGTCAGTGTTGCTATATGGAGCTGAGACCTGGACTCTAAAGGCTGCTACAATCAATCGCCTGGAAGCGTTTGAGATGTGGTTACATAGAAGAATGCTCCGAACATCCTGGACAGCTAGGCAGACCAACGAAGCAGTGTTAAATAGAGCAAATGCGGTTCGTGAATTATTTGTCACTATAAAGATCAGAAAGATATCATACCTAGGGCATGTTCTCAGAGGAGGCCGATACAGGGTGCTTTAACTTATAATGAAGGGCAAAATCGAAGGCAGCCGAGGAATTGGATGAAAACAAAAGTCATGGCTGAAGAAAATTCGCGATTGGACAGGAATACGCAGTGCCGAAAAACTATTCAGAAAACCGCGAACAACTTGCCAATGTAATTGCCAACGTTAGGGGGACCGAGAGAAGAAGATATCAAGTGATAAAAGTAACGTTTTTAGTGATTTGAATCAGTTTTGTTTCGTGGTAATATATTGACTAAAAAAATGTTGGTATATTGATACAATATATCAATAAAAAGAGTAACGGATAAAGAAGAATTTGCCATCGCGAGTTTAAATGATTGTGAAAATAAACTGGAAGTACATTATACTGCCCTACTTGCAGGAAATAAATCCACTTTCGTTTTCAATTTGCTAAAAACCTCTTATCCCTTAGAAAAATCTTTTTGCAACACAAAAAAGAATTTCCATTTTACTTTGCCGACACTTTTACAAGTTAAATTGGAGATTTTACGAAAGCACGAAACATATTTAAGTTTCCCTACTCGACGTTGATGTGCCTTCAAATATGTTACAAAAATCATTAAGACCTGGTGATTTTTCGATTGTCGCGTTTCGAAAAGCTACCGAAACATTAACTAGCCATTGAGACAATTTTTCGGGGTGATTTCATCAATTTTGAGAGAACGTAACGACAGTTGGTTACACATTTTATTATTTTAAAAAAAAATGGCAGTCATTTGGACTGCCGACAGAAATAAAAACTTAAAGCTATGAAATAACAGTGTTTTTTTTTTATTTTTAAATTAAATGTAGCATTAATATTTCATAATTATCATCAGTAAGACTCTTGTCTTTGGCTTGGCTATGTATATTCCTGCTCCTACGCCTTGGTTTTTGAGCCATCTGTGTAGCAGGCCATTTCTGCGTCAATTGGTGGTTCTTCTTTTTATGTCTCTCTGTCTGTTATGACTGTTTTGAAATTTTTCCCGAAGCTATACTTAGGAAGCATCTTATCCGAAGGCAACTCTTTGTATTGCTCGTTGTACATCTTACCACGCAGTCTACTTATAATAAACTGTTATTTCAATATCTGTTAATTAATGCTACAATGATGTGAAAACATTAAATTCATTTTATTTTCCACCTTTGGGGAATAGTGGTTTAAAGTGTCGGTGGTTCAGCAGTGTTATCACGATACACGTTTTTTTGTCATGCAGTGTACGAAGATCACCAAAAATCGACCTCACAAAAATCAAACGTCGGTTTGTTATTCTCGGGTATGGATGTGAATTATGTAAGCGATTCTTCGCTTTTAAATGATTATAAATATCTATCCTAAAATATGAATTTTGTTTTAATAAATAGCTTTTCTATTAGTGTACCCAAGTGCTGTTTTGAGTCATCATATCCAAGAACCCTATAAAACGTGTTTACGGTCTAAATAAAGTTACTATTATTAATTAGAAGTAAGGTAAGTCGTATTTATGCGCTCGTGAAACAAAATGGGTCACATTTTATCCCCGCATTGTAATCAAAAGGAGTGAATTATACACAACCAACACATTAACTCACTTATGTGTTTCAACATACTAAAGTCGGATTAGTAGTCACCCTTAGCTGCCGCTGAATTAGGGTTAAATTGTCTTTACGGTGATGACACCGGATTTAAATCTTGGTACGTATATTCGAATCATTATTAACTTTTCTTTTTAATTACTTATTATTTTAAGACATTTTGTTATTAATTTTACATACATTTTATTTGAACAATTATTGTTTTTATTAAACTATGGCATTCACTTCTATCACCTTGAGCTATGAATTGTATCTGTAAATATTGCAAACTTGGGATGAATCGCCAATATTTACTGATGAATGGTAAATAAATAACGTTTTCTTCAAATAAAAGTTTTATTATTCCTCTTTTGACAAGTAAAAGTCTAAATTATATATCAACAATAATCATATCTACGTATATATATATATATATATATATATATATATATCAAAAAACCTTATAAAAAATAGAAATAAACATTTTAAATCATAACAAGAATCCCATTTCCAACAGTATGTCTATTGTTTCAAAAATCGAAAGAAAAAAAAGTTTTGTGTGTAGTTTCGTTAGCCGGCAATATTGTTTCTTGTACTCGTAGTGTAACGTTACCGCCCCTCGGTCTTAACCCCTTTTGGAAGCCGACCCCGAAGTCCACATAAACCGCCGAAGTATTATTGGCGTAACCAACTCAATTTGTTAGTTCTTCAGTAGGGGAGGTCCACACTTTAATAATTCCTCCGAGTGAGATACGGCCTTTATTTAATGAGATAAGCCTATTGTATGTTTTTAGTTACAGTAAAGGGAGGATTATTTACCCCTATTTTATAACGTGAGGTTTTTCATATTAGCCAGTTTAAAGCAGTGTCGGGATCGGGATTGCGAGAAGGGGTACGATATCGATACGAATTATTTGATAAGGGAAAAAATATATTCACTTCAGGGGGTTGGGAACGATATCAAATTAGTGGATATGAGCGAGATAATAAAAGATCATGCTAATCATTTTGGGGTGGTGGCTATTATATTTTGGTATATGGAAGATTATATGGTAATTAGGAAGGACTCTGGGGGTGGTATTAAATATTTCGATGCATGCTCGAGAGTAGTCAAGATAGTATTTTTTTTTATTTTAAAATCTTCCTGTTTGGGAGGATTACCTGCCTGCAGGGTTAAATGCTTGGGAAAGGCCTGTGGATTAAATCTTTGCTTGCCAAGGATACTCTTTCAGAACTACCTTGGCCTAGAAAGTGCTTCGCAATCGAAGATGATGTGGGTTGCTGTTTTTTCATGCTTCCCGCAGTTCTTGCTGATGGAGTTTTCATTTAAGATTCCCATACTATACATGTGTTTTTTGGTTAAACAGTGTCCCGTTTGGAATCCTGTTACCAGTCGGACATTGTACCTGCTAAGCATTATTAGGTATTTTTTCAGGCAGGGGTTCAGTGGAGCTACCATTAATTTGGTTTGCCTGGCCATAGGCATTTCTAATCAATAACAATCACTAGAATAGGAAGAATTTAAATTAAGCTTCGGTTTCCTAATACATGTTTTAATAACATTGTACATATTTCAAATACATAGAGTCACCCTTTTTTTCCGTAGGGGTTGGCAGAGATCACTTTTTTCCACTTGCTACGACTCTTACACAAGTCTTTTGCTTCTTCTACTTTCATCACCGCTTTTTTACATGCTCGTTGGTTGCTGGTACTTTTGACCTGGCCTTTTTTCAAAACAATTGCAATCTGATCAAAATACCTCTGCCGACTTGTCCATTCATACTCGCCTCATAAATATGTTTCGTCAATATTCTTTTATCCATTCTTTCTGCGTGTCCAAAACATCTTTTTTTACACTACCACGTTCTCTTACTTTATCTATTAAGGTCGCTCTGGCACTTTTGTCTACTTATTTACCTAAATAAAAGCCGGCTTTAAATAATTTTAAAATATTGGAATAATCGTATGAGGCAAATACAAATATGGCTCTAAAATAAGAATACTCATGGTATCAATCAACTCCATTATGAATTTAATCGTCGCAGTACCAGAGATTTTAAAATAATCGGTATTGTGTAAAATCATTAATTACGATCAAAAATATGTAAAGTTTCTTGTATTTAAACTCGTCAGCTAGGTGGTAAAAAAGAAACTTTAATTCGACAGTATCAGCCATAATACCAATGTATAAAGTGTTTTTAATAAAACCCCAAACAAAATAATCTAATTGTGTTCATCTGGTATTCTGGGAGGCCAACGAAAAGTTTCAATATTACCAATCCATCTGTCTTTAAAGATTTTAGTTAAAGCATCACCAACCAGACGTGCGAACTTCTCCGGAGAGTAGGCTTGGGGTGGGCATCCTTTGGAAGATTAAAGTATGTTTTCAAGTCGGATATTCCCATCAGTCTAAAACGAAAAGTATACAATCAGTGCATATTACCAGTGATGACATACGGAGCCGAAACATTGACGCTTACAAAAAAGTCAGCAAAGAAACTGCATGTCACCCAACGGGCGATGGAGAGGGCTATTCTGGGTATCTCCCTCAGAGACCGAATACCAAATGAGATTATTCGCCAAAGAACAGGTGTTATAGATGTAATCGAAAAAATAACAACTTTAAAGTGGAACTGGGCTGGCCACGTAGCTAGAAGAACTGACGAAAGATGGTCTAAAAAACTATTGGAGTGGCGTCCGAGGCACGAAGCTTATCGTAGTAGAGGGCGCCCCCCCCACACGATGGACCGATGACATCAAAAGAATCTGTGGTAATTGGATACAAATGGCTCAAGATAGAGCAGAGTGGCAAAATAAACGAGAGGCTTATGTTCAGCAGTGGACTACTATAGCTGAGTGATGATGATGATGATGATGATCACCTACTAAACGAGAATTAATTGGTGGAGCACCATCCATTTGGTACCATACACGTTCTCTTCCTTGCCTATTATTTAGAAACAACTGAATTCCATTTCTCAAAAAATCTTCATATTTGTTGCATTCAAATTAGGCAAATACAAATATGGTTCTAAAATGAGAATCCTCACGGTATCACTTAACTTAACTCCATTTCGAATTTAATCGTCGCAACACCAGAGATTTTAAAATAACCAGCGTTTATTGAAGTACAAGTTTGGTAGCAAAAAAAAATCAAAATTAATTTTATCTTCAAAACGGTAACAGATACGTCTAGGGAAATCGTACATAAAGTTATTGGGTAACTGATGAAAAATCATTAAATAATTTTATATACAATAGGGTATTCTATTTGAAAAATCAAAGTAGCCGTTACTTTATAGTAATATCGGCAACGCCGTATCGTCTAAAATATTTTAGACGTGTAGATTATGTAAATTTATGCATTCCATCAAATTTTCAAAATAATACGTTTTCTGGTTTGCTAGAAACGACCAATTAACGCTCATAGTGTAAAGCTCTGTATAGTCCACCAGAATTATTCTAAACAGGAGCATTCAGGCATTACGGGTATTAAAAGAGCCAATGTAATGGTTAAAAAAAAATTACCAACAATTCCAAAACTATTTTGCAGATATACAAAACAACATACATACATACATATACGTCGTCACCCCTTTTTTAAGTAGTGATAAGCAGAGACCAATTTTTTCCACTTGCCAAGTTTCTTACTCACGTATTTCGCTTCTTCTACTTTTATTGGCGCTTTCATAAATGCTCGTCGGTTGTTGGTACTCTTCACCTGGCCTTTCATCAAAACGATGTTGATCTTATCGAGATATGTTCGCCGAGATAGACCTCTACCGACTTGTCCATTCACACTCGCCTTATAAATTTGTTTCGTCAATTTTCCTTCATCCATCCTTTCTACGAGTGCAAACTATCTAAGCATCCCTTTATCTATCTTTGTAACCGCATTTTCTTTTACTTCACAGCGTTCTCTTATCTCACTATTTTTTACTTTATCCAACCGAGTCACTCCGGCTATACTTCTCAAACTACTCATATCCGCAGCAATAATCCTATTTTTATGCTTTTTTTGCCAAACCCAACATTCACTACCATACATAAGTGTAGGAACCAACACACCCCTATGCACAGCCAGACGTGCCTTTTGACACTTTCTGGCTGTTTATAAAGCCATGCAGTGCCCCATTAATTTGTTTTTCTGCCAACACCCTTCGTTTAATGTCGCTGTCATACTTTTCATCTCTCGTAAACTTTGAACCCAAGTACATAAATTCATTTACTTGTTCCTTTTTTTCTCCCTTAATCAAAACTAAGTACTATTTTACGTACCTATTGTCTAAAAATAAGTCTCCAGTTAAAAATATTGTAAAGGTTATTGTTTAAACGACCCACGTATTTAAAATGTCTGTATTTTTATTAAAAAGTATGCATACAACTAATGATTAATAAAATTACTTTAGAATATTTCTCATCTTAATTATTATAAACTTTGCAACTAAAGAGTAAGTAAGTCCGATAACACAAATTAAAAATAACCTCACCCTGTCACTGTACTTTAAATATGCAAGTTATATTATGTCTAGATTTAAAGTTGAAATTTAATTTAGTCTAACAGCTTGCTATGGGGGAAATTCGCATTAAAGTTTTTGTTTATGTTAGCCGAGGGATCCGGACGAAATTTAATAATCGAAGATTTCCTGACAGCTTATACCGGGTGTACAGGGATTAGTGTTGTTTATTTGTTTTCTCGTACTTGTCGCTTTTTATTTAAATTAATGGAGGAACAAGCGATGGCTGTCTGTACATTCTCTATAATTTTTGTGTTACCTTTTTAAAAATACTTGAAAAACAAATAACATTATTCAAAACTTTCAAATGTCTTCATGCTGCTTTTTATAATCACTATGTTTTTACCGTATTCTGCATAAAAGATTGTTTTATATATATAGATCCGGTTTTATAGCGTCCTACGCCTTCCGGTTCCCAGCCTTCAGCGTCTTCTGGATGCAAATCTTTTTCCGACATAGCTCTTTGTAATCCATGTAGTTTTTGGTCTACCTCCGCGTCGTCTGACGGTAGGTAACCATTGTTGTATTAGTTTCGGGAGCCGTTCATCTGTCATTCTCTTTACATGGCCATACCATGTTAACTGCCTTTGTTGAATATCGTCAACAATCTTATGTTCCACTTTTATAATTTCTCTTAATCGAGCATTTGATATTCTTTTCATACCTAAATTCCCGGCCACTCTTTGCCAGAAATCCATCTCGAAAGCTAAAAGACGTCTCTTCAGGGTTCTCGCCGTTTGCCATATTTCAAGAGATTCGTTTTGACCATAATATCAAGTTTAGAGAGCCTATAATCTTTTTCCCTTGTTTTATCAATTTGTGTTCCAAGGTATGTATATTTATTGCATGACCCTATGACATCGTTGTCATTTAAGTGCAATTTCTCTGACGCTGTTCCAATACATAAGTATTTGGTTTTTGCCTTGTTTACCTGTAGTCCCCAATCTTCATACTTCTTGAGAAGCCTGACTGTTATAAATTCCGGATCTTTCTTGTCCTGTGCTACGAGGGCAGTTTGATAAGTCAGTGACTTTTTGAATTTCCCGCGTAGTTACTCCAAATGCAACAGTGCTGCCGTCAACTATAATCTATCAGTGGGCAAATTTCTAATTTTAAGCAAGCTACGTCGTGCAGTTGGTGTTTGATAGCCGTTAAAAGCAGAAAACCTCGTGAATTTTTACGAAAATGGAAAAAAGTTAATTTCGTGTGCTGATTAAGCATTACTTTTTACGTAAAAAATCCATCACTGAAACTGAGGAAAGACTTGATAAATACTACAGGGACTCGGCACCATCAATTTCAATGGTTAAGAAGTGGTTTACAGAGTTCCGTTGTGGTCGTATCAGCACTATTGACGCTGAACGTCCAGGTCGCCCAAAAGAAGTGATCACGCCGGAAATCGTCGATAAAATCCATGAAATGATAATGGATGATCGGAGAATGAAAGTGCGTGAGTTGACTCATGCTGTAGGTATCTCAACTGAACGGGTACATCATATTTTACACGAATATTTGGACATGATAAAACTCTCTGCGAGATGGGTGCCGCGATTGCTCACACTCGACCATAAGCGCAATCGCTTCAAAAGAGTGTTTAGCGATGTTCAGCCGTAATCCGGACAAATTTTTGTGCCGTTTTGTTACTGAGGATGAAACATAGATCCATCACAACACGCCAGAGATCAAGGAACAATCGAAACAGTGGGTTGCTCGGGGTGAACGTGGACCAAAGAAGGCGAAACAGAGTCTGTCAGACAACAAGGTCATGGCCACAGTTTTTTGGGATGTACGGTGTCATTCACATCGATTACCTCAAGAAAGGTAAAACGATCACCGGCGAATATTATTCAAACCTTTTGAACAGATTTGACGTTGATTTGAAGCAAAAACGGCCGCATTTGGCTAAGAAAAAGAAAGTGCTGTTCCATCAAGACAATGCACGTGTGCACACTTGTCTAGTCACGATGGCCAAAATCCACGAATTGGGATACGAACTGCTACCCCATCCAGCATATTTTCCAGATTTAGCCCCCTGCGACTATTTTATGTTTCCAAACCTAAAGAAATGGCTGTGCGGCAAGAGATTTGAGTCGAATAAAGAAGTCATTACCGAAACAAACGCGTATTTTGAGAACTTTGAAAAAACCTATTATTTGGAGGGAATAAAAAAATTAGAAAAACGCTGGACTAAATGTATCGAGCTAAAAGGTGATTATGTAGAAAAATAAAATGTTTATTTGCGGAAAAAAATTTGTTTTATTCAAAAAGTCACTGACTTATCAAACCGCCCTCGTATCACCACTTGTCAGAGAAGTAAAGCGTATATAAGGTATTTGTACTCCCATTCTACTCCATTTTTATTTAAATATATTTTGAGAAGAGTGGGTGATAAACAGCAGCCTTCTCGTAGTTTTTTATAAAATGATATTTCCTTTAAAAATTATGGGTATTTTGCGAGTTTTGAATTTAAAATAATTAAATTGAATTTTAAATTCCCGCAAAATCAACAAAGACTCGAATAAAATTTGAGATCGACGGCTTCATCATTTTTCCTATAAAGAAAATATGCAGTCACTTTCTATGTACGTTCTCAAAAGAAAATTCCTTTTCCTTCATACGCAAATTCCTTACAATGTTTTGTCGGGTATTTTATAAAGAGTTTTCGAATAATTCGGACGTTGCAGACACATATTATGCTCTTCGAATGGGTTATAGATTTTATTATCAAACGGCAGAAAAACATGTTTTGTAAAAAATTATATACAAAATTTTATTGGATACACACTGTTATTTTGTTTCAAATAACCATTTTGCAATACTTTTATTAGTTTTTTTGTACAATATTGACATGATATTAATCGAAAATTTTAACTGGTATTGCAAATTCCATTAAAGATTTATAAATTTTAACATCAATACTCAAACAGATCCTTCAAAAGCAGTAATTTTAAATTGATTATGTGCTTTAACTGATTAAAAATTGTTCATTTGTGAAAGGAATTAATTAGATTTAGGGTTGGTATAATTTCAAGTTTTGTCATTTATACTTTCATTTGCACTACCAGTTTTTTTAAATACAGATTTTTTTATAATCTCGCAAAATCTGTTTTTTCGAAAAGTGTCAACAAATGTTGACATTTTCGTTAAAATCTTAGTTAGCGAAGTGGCTATTTTCTGTCACTCAGCTGATAAATACTTTTAAGTTCTAGAACATGAAAGACTTTTACGCTCTAGAACGTAAGTGTTAAACAATTGTTCATATATTGGGTACTTATTTACGAATTTATTAATTAAATACTCAACATTCGAGTACATTAGTTTTAATACATAATAATAATAAAATATTATCCGAGAATAACATAATTCGTAAACTTTTCTAATAAATAGTCATCACTTTTAAAGCTCATTTTTAATTAAACATTTTAGAACAATGACTTTGTAGCTGTGACAGTGTGACACATTTCGAAAGTCATACAAATATCACCTACTAGATATTTTTTTTACTGAAAATAGTCGCAAAAAGGATAGACCTATCGTGTGGTTCGTGGACGGCCGCACTGCGACTATTAGAGGGGGAAGGGATTATAAAAAGAAGATAATTGTGGAACCGCTTTTTAAAAATTTGCAGGTCATAGTTTTCTGGAAAACTCATTTTGGAAGCTTGTTCCATTCTGTAGCAGCCCTGTAAAGGAGGGACTCTTGATGGAGATTGGTCCTTGTAGTGTCAATCTTAAGAGTAAATGGGTGAGACCGATCAGCGTGCCAAGTTCTTCGGCCGAATGTGGCCAGTGGTGGTACAAGAGTTTTTATATCTCTGGAGCATCTGCCATGGAAATATCTGTAGAGTAATGTCTGGTCTGCAACTCTTCTTCTATGTTCTAGTGGCTGAAGGGTATCTGTGAGAGTTGAGCTGTTTATCAACCGAATGGCCCTTTTCTAAATAGAATCTAGAAGACGAAAAGAATGCCTTGGTGTTGGACCCCAAATGTGCGAGCAATACTCCAGTAGAGGTCGGATTTGAGCCTTGTACGTCGTCAAAAGTTGATTAGGAGTAAAAAACGTTTTAGCTTTCTACAGAAAACACCTAGCCTCTGGCTTGCTGACTTTGCGATGTTTGAAACTTGTCATGCCTAGGCATATCATTAGACACCGTGACTCCAAAAATTGAGATGAACGGACTTGATTTCCAGACATTGTGATGGAATGATTTAAGGAATTAACTTTCTTGGAAAACGTGGCGCTTTGTGTTTTCTGGGCGTTGAACTAAACAAGATTGTCGGTTCCCCCACTCGACGATTGCTTTAAGATTCCTATTGATGGAGTCAACCTGCTCCTGTCTGAGTCTATTTGTATCATTCACCGAAAGTGATCGATAGGATGTAAAAGTTGAGTCTTAGTTCAAACACAAAATGTCAGTTAACATGACAAATACTTAAATATTTATTTTTTTATTCACATATTAGTTTTAATGCAGTTTTCGAAAAAATATTGTTTGCATCACGAATGTGAAATGCTTTTGTGTTATCGAATGGTCGGTTTTAATCGCAAAAATATTATTTCGCATTCTAGATACAAAAATAACCATTTTGATTAGTAGATCTCTAAAATATGCACACGCATATAAACCTTAAAACATATCTAAAATGATATTGACACCATGTAAAGAGATTGATTACCTCCTTTGACTCGCATTATAAATTTATCTTTAAAAACGGGTACTTTTCCAGATATGTTCTAAATAGCAATCATCTTTCCCTTACACAAAAAAAAAATACAACTTATATTGAAAATTACTGTCAAATTTCGCTGCTCTCTGAGATTACCAACATCCCTTAGAGAACGTCTACAGCATAATTACGAATTTCAATGATAAATGCAATAAATATTCTTACTACAAACCAACATGGTTTTAGGAAAAATAAGTCAGTAGAAACCACTAAAAATCAACTTATGGATTATAATTACAAGGACTTGACAGAGGCAACTTCCCGTTTCTTTCACCTGTCTAAAGCTTTTTACTGTTTAAATTCTGAATTTATACGTTAAAATTTATACATCCTCGGCATTAGGGATACCTTATTGAATTGGATTAAAGTTAACCTAATAAATCGCCTTCATTTGGAAAAATTAATAACGAACTCTCAAAAGAATTCCCTGCATCACTAGGAGTTCCTCAGGGTTTGGTCTTTGAACCGTTATTGTTCCTACTGTAGAGGTTGACCCCGGCGAACATATCTCGATCAGATCAACATTGTTTTGAAGAAAGGCCAGGTCAAGAGTACCAACAACCGACGAGCATGTATGGGAGCACTGATGAAAGTAGAGGAGGCGAAGGATGTGTGTAAGAACCGTAGCAAGTGAAAGGAAGTGGTCTCTACCTTCCCCTACGGGAAAAAGGCGTGACTATATGTATGTATGTTTGTAAATGACTTGCCAAACTTCATCAGCGAAGGTATGGTTACAATGTTTGCAGATGACACATTAATAACGGTTTTAGGTAGGTCTCTTAAGGAAATACAAACCAAAATTCATGTGAGGAAATAGAGTTTTGGTGCAACAAAAACTCTTTGATATTGAACAATGAAAAAACTGCATCTGTAGATTTTTATCTTTACAGAATTGATAAAGGAACAATTTACAGCATGCCCAGAAACACACGTTTTTAATGTCTTATTTGCACCAATAATTTCGCTACTAGTATCCTATTTACACCATAATTTATTTTTTTTAACAATTAACAAATTATTAAAATAAGTTCAAATCCACAGTTTATATGCTGTAGCGTTAATTTTGTCCAAGAGTTTATTTAATATTAAATTGTAAGAATATAAACAGGATTGATAGTTTTATTAAAAAAATAAAGTTAGTTAAGATTTTATTCATCATTTAAATTATTATTTAACGAGTACTTTTTTCTGTTATGTGTGCTTTTACTTCCTTGGTATACACAAATAATAAACAGATAAGAAATTTAGTACCAACGAAAAACTAATTTCAACTAAATAGCATCTTTTATAATAGCGAATTACAAGAACATAACATTAATTTGACTTCAGCTGCAAGCTTTCAAGATTATAACAATTATTTTTAAGACACATTTTTAATAATTTTTAATATACATTTTTTTTTCTGGAACTAATACAAAAACCAACAGGAAAATAGTTTGGTATTTATTGTTGGTTATTTTGAGCCATAGATACCGAGTTCTATTAATGATATAAATGGTAAAATGAAAATATTGCTGTGGATCGGTGTGCTATTAATTAATTGATGGAGTGTCGCAGTTAATTCATTTGTGTATCGTTACATATACATTAATTAACATTAAAATTACTAAAATTTTATGTGTGCAGGATTAATCAAATACCAAACAATTGTCGATGTAGAATAATATACATAGACATATTTTATTCCATACAGCACTGGCGGTAAAGTTTCAACAAATTAAAACTTTATCAATAATGTTCTATAAAAATTAAAAAAATATGAAACCTAGGTTGTATGAATAATAGTATATTGTGTGACTAGGGATGAAACAAGACGATTTAAGACCAGGGTGAAGTTGCCTACCCGAGCGAAGCGAGGGCTGGCATCACCCGACGTTTGAAATAGGGTTTCATCCCGCGTCACTCACTATATTTTTCATATAATCTGCATTAAAAATGGGAGTTTACATGTCTGGAGCCAACCAAAACTAGGCAATTATTAAACATACGGTGCATATTTGCAGCTTGATCCGCGAAATAACTCAATAATACTTCTTCAGACCATGATGTAGCTAGCTCCTTCCGATTTTTTCCAATTAACAAATTGGTCGTAAACACTCAGATATTTTGATTAAGATTGTTCAGGTAATAAATCCAAAGTTGCAGCTTTTGCTTGTCAACGAATGTTGTGGTGTACTTTCAATGATTGTATTAAATCCTTTCTTATTTTAGTCGCAAAAATATATCTGTCAGTTTAGTTAATGGTTAGAATGAGAGAAGTAACAGTCGCATTGGTCTAAAATTGGCAAGTTTCGGTTGGCTCAACTCGCATTTTCGATGCAGGTTTCAATTTTTTTTTAATTTTCCCACTTTATTTGCAATCTGTTACAATAAGCAAATAGTTTGTTTATAAATTTGTCATGTAGGAAAAGTGTCCTGTGACAATTTGCTATAAATTATTACTTAAAACAAAAGTAAAAAAGTACCCAAGTTTAAAATTTGGGAGTACATAACACTACAATGCAGGTTACATGAAAAAATATATTTAGATAAACTTATATTAAAAATTTGTGAAACTAAAATTTTTTTCTACAAATCAAAAGTAATAAATTTAATTTAATAGCAACTATTTTACTCAAACGTGTTGTGTGGATAAAATATTCTGCTTTGTAGTGAAGAAACTTAACATTGTCATTTTTGTTATGGACATACTTGCAATGCATTTGATGTTGTATTCCCTAATAAGCAATTAATTATTATTACCGTAATTACCCTCTTTACTATTCCCATGTACCAAATTGACTTGCAAGCAGGCCAATTCTGCCCATTAGTCGCAGTTATTGGTATTTAATAGAGAGAAGATGGATTATATACACCATTGCATTAATAAACTCAATGAAGCCTGAATATGTTTAAAAGCGTTTTTACCTCATAGAATTTTCATTATCGGCAAAGCATAATGAGTTTGGGGTTAAAGACAGCATTGTCATTATTTGTTAACTTATTGATTAGATTGTATGGTCGATGGTGTTACAATATAATTACCGAAAATTGTTATTAAGCTGGTTAAATAAATAAATCATTAATCTATTAAATAATTGTTTCAAGCAATATTTTTAAAAGACTATCGGAAAAAATTTAAAAATAAATACACCGAAGCGTTCTTGTTAAAATCAGTAAACTTATATTTTAATGATTGCTCAGTAGCTTGAAATTTATAAAAAATGTAATATCTGCACAATCACACTGCTATTATTTTAAACAAATATCTCTTTTTTGGTACTGCGCACTTTGTTTTGCTTTTTCCTGTCACTTTCACTCACTCTAATTCAAACGGCGTCTTCCTCCTGAGTCTTCTTACTAAATCGTTATTGTCCAGGAGCTGAATGGCCTTGACATTCACGTGTTGGTGGAGTTGTTTGTAATTTCTTGTAAATTTGCTAAATGTCTTCAATCAATCTTCAAGTCCCGGTGGAGGTCACTGTTTCTGCAATACCAGTGAGCGTTGACTATACTCCCTGATACTTTGTTTTAAAATCTCTGCAATATAAGCAAATTACTCTGACTGGCACAGCCCCAATTTGTTGTTTGTATAACAATATTTTGTTATATCCGCCATCGCACTATCAGGAAAATCCTACAAAATCTTGACTCTAATAAGGCAGTAGGACCAGATGGAATTCCGACAATTGTCCTGAAGACCTGTGCTCAAGAGCTCACCCCAGTTCTCTGTAGACTCTTCAAGTTATCATACAGCAAAGGAGTATTTCCGTCCGTGTGGAAAAACGCTAAGGTCCAACCGATTCCGAAAAAAGGAAAGAAGACTATTCCTGCAAATTATCGCCCTATTGCATTGCTCTCAGTCATATCCAAAGTTATGGAAAAAGCGATTAAAACAGAACTTATCAAATATCTGGAGAAATTTGAGATAATCCATGACAGACAATATGGATTTCGACAACTTCGGTCAACTGGAGATTTGCTGGCTTATGTCACTCAGCTCTGGACAAACACTATTGAAAAGTTTGGTGAATCTCGTGCAATAGCCTTGGATATATCTAAGGCCTTTGACCGCGTTTGGCACCAGGCATTGTTAAGTAAATTATCTGCTTACGGTCTCCCAACCAAACTGCGCCAATGGCTCTTGAGCTTCATGCAAGATCGCTCCTTACATGTGGCAGTTGACGGTATTTCTTCTGATGCGTTTAAAACTAATGCCGGGGTCCCCCAGGGTTCCATCCTGTCCCCCACCTTATTTCTTTTACACATCAACGACCTCTTAAAAACCACCACGAACCCCATTTACAGTTTCGCAGACGATAGCACACTTGTCTCAACTTTCACATCCTATCGATCACTTTCGGTGAATGATACAAATAGACTCAGGCAGGAACAGGTTGATTCCATCAATAGAGATCTTGAAGCAATCGTCGAGTGGGGAACCAACAATCTTGTTCAGTTCAACGCCCAAAAAACACAAATTGCCACGTTTTCCAAGAAAGTGAATTCCTCAAATCATCCCATCACAATTTCCGGAAATACCCTTGAACCAAGTCCCTCCATCTCGATTTTGGGAGTCACGGTGTCCAATAATATGTCTTTGCATGACCATGTTGCTAACATCGCAAAGTCGACAAGCCAGAGGCTAGGTTTTCTGTGGAAAGCTAGAAAGTTTTTTACTCCTGATCAACTGTTGACGACGTACAAGGCTCAAATCCGACCTCTACTGGAGTATTGCTCGCACATTTGGGGTTCAGCACCAAGGCATTCTCTTCGTCTTCTAGATTCCATTCAGAAAAGAGCCATTCGTTTGATAAACAGCCCAACTCTCACAGATACCCTTCACCCTCTAGAACATAGAAGAAGAGTTGCAGACCAGTCATTGCTCTACAGATATTTCCATGGCAGATGCTCCAGAGAAATAAAAACTCTTGTACCACCATTGGCCACATTCGGCCGAAGAACTCGGCACGCTGATCAGTCTCACCCATTTACTCTCAAGATTGACACTACAAGGACCAATCTTTATCAAGAATCCTTCTTTTACAGGGCTGCTACGGAATGGAATAAGCTATGACCTGCAACTTTTTAAAAAGCGTGTCGACAATAATTTCCTTTCTATAATCCCTTCCCCTTCTAATAGTCGCAGTGCGGGCCGTCCGCGGCCCACACGATAGATCTACCCTTTTTGCGACTATTTTCATAAAAAAAAAAATATATAATGAAAGGGTAGACTCTCTTCCCAGCAACCAGCAGATTTTTCTAAATTTAAAGCTGAGTTATTCACGTTTTTTTGACAAGGACTTTCCAACGTAGTCTCGCGTTTGAAGTTATATCTAGATACTTTGCTTTATTAGCATAAGGGATCTAAGTTAGAGTTATATATTAGAATTTTTTCTTGTGTCTTTAAAAATAACTTGTTTAAACATTTTTGTTGACAAAATCCTACACACGAAAATTGGACAAATAATTTTGTTAATTAATGTTTATTGTTATATTTGTGGTGTGTCGACGTGATTAATGGATTATCCAGTAAGTCTGGTATTTCTATCTAGTACATATTAACGCCACGGGAGCTTTACTACAATATATTCACATAGTTTTGCTATCTGAAAATTAGCGAACACGACTGGCAAATGCAATATGTTTTCGTATACTCTCTCAACTGCAGAGAAGTTTCCACATAAGTTTCCGAGTAATACATGCAGAAGGGTATGTTCTCTGTGCTGAGAAACACCACAAACTTGGGCCGCACATTTTTTAATGGCTAATTTGCATAAAGTTATGCTAATATCAGTTTCTGCCTCGACGATTTTCGGCAAAATATGTTGGGAGAGTATACAACGAAGTTTGGTTTAAACTGTAAATATACCGGAAGAGATGTTTTAATTGCAAGGTTAATATCAGGCTTTTAATTCCTAAAGAAACATACAGTGCGTCCATAAAGTAACGCATTATTAGATAAATAAACAGTAATCTAAAAAAATCCCAATACAGGATGACGTCAGCACCAGTTTTTTTAATGAAACACCCTTCTTTTTTCTAATTTGCGGATTTCCTCCTGCTGATCTAATTCTTAAACACTAAACGTACACTTTATAAAACAAGAAAAATTTACAGTTAATTGTTATCCTTTGACCTCTAAACAATGACTTAACCTGGTAACAAATTCCTCTATAACATTTTGTAGCATAGCGGATGTCACGTTCTACATTTCCTGTCTCTCCTGTCGGGATTTTAAGTTATGGATTTTGTCAGGTATATTAGTGTAGACTTTAGGTTTTAAATAACCTCATAAAAAAAATCCAATCGTGTAAGATTGGGTGATCTAGTGGGCCATTCCACTGTATTCATTGATCTGGAAATGTTAACACCATATTCTGCGGTCTAAAGTGTTGACAATTTTGATATCAGGAAAATCTGGTTCAAATCGGGAATTAATTAATTTTGTAAAACATTTGGATGGAATTCTCCTGCTAAATTGTCATAAAAAATATGGATCAATAATTGTATTTCTGACAATATCAGCCCATAAGTTAATTTTTTGTGGTCTTTGCGTATGGTATTCATTCATCCAATTTGGATTTTTATCAGACCAATATAGGGTGTTTAGCCGGTTAACATGCCCGTTCAAAATAAACGTCATCAATAAAATTGTTATTTAATTTATTATCGTTTTGATTCGCCATGTATTCAGTTCTGCGATCACAGTCATCATTAGCCAATTCATGGATGAGACGTACTTTTAAGTAATATCCAAATTCATTTTTCATTTCAAATAGCTAAGACTCCTGAAGCAGAAGAAGGAATAACTTAAAAATCCCCTTAAATCTTTGTGCGATTTACACAATTTAATATCGTGTTTATTGTTGTGTAATTAAATAAAAATTATTGGTGCTGTGGTAAGACCATTGCGGCATTATAGATTCTAGAAGCTTCCTAAGACTACATTAAACGTAAATAAAGTTATGTATATTTTGCAATAAAATATTATTTACGGAATGACTTCAAAATATTTATTCATTAAAGAACTTTTTAACGACAATAAAATAATTAAAAGGGGAGAAAATGCCTTGGAATCCAATTATGTCCTTCGGATGCAATTTGATGCAGAGTTTTTAATTATTAGAGAGGAATTTTATGCTAACATGAAAGATAAAACTTATAATATAAGGTAATCAAAACCATCATCATCACTTGTAAGTATTAATCGTTTTATTATTACCTCATAATGGTATCAGGGCTTTTCTTTTTTTTTATTTGCAGGGAATTTAATAATTTGTAAATTTTTTGCTCACTATAATATTTGCAACCACGTACAAAACACATACCCATTGTTGCAGATACTTTAGATTTATTTATAAACACTTTAAAAAGCTTTATAATACTTGTATTTAATAAAAACGATTTTAAATGAACAACAAATTATTGAGAAGGTTATTTTAATCCAAATTTAGTTTTGGCATATTATCTAATGCAATAAATAGTTTCCAACGATGTACTATACTAATAAACTAGAACAGAACGTAATAGTGGTGTCAGAATGAGTCACTGCGTTATATATTTAAAAAAAAATAAATCACTGATAACCTTTGGGTATGCGAATTCACATGTACTCCTGTGGCCTACTCCTGTGCTACTCCTGAACTACTCCGGGGGCTGGTTAGATTATGGGGCGGCACCAGTTAGTAAACAATGGCTTCCCTCAAATAAATCCCGATAACGGCTATTCAACTCGACACCAAAACTCCAAAAATATCCACAACAAAGGCAAGACAAAATGGTCAAGTTGAAAATCAAATGGTTTTTCTTCAAAATCCAATTAAGATGGCCCAAATACAGCCAGATATGAAAGAAATCCCATAGAGGTTCCTCACACGTGCTAATAACACACCGTCCCCAACAACCTTCACCAACACCTCCGACTTCGATGAAGCTCCCCAAACGACTGACGCTCCTATATCGGAAATCAAGAAAAATGGCGCGGAAAAAACGTCAACCCACAATCTTCTCAAATCTGTGCCTCGTCCTCGTCCACACAGAGATTGCAAACCAACTATCGAATCTTACCCCTACAAGTTATGCAACATTATCTACAAAGAATGATATATTCGAGTTATAACAGAGTACTGTATGCAACACTACTTACGAGTAAGACACAATTATAATGAACCGTAGATGGGAAAAAATAGGCACGTGACAAAATGTAAACAATAATCATAACCTAAAACTTATTTAAATGTTGATATTTTTTTACAAACCTCTATTAAAAGTGGAGGAATTATTATTATCAATAATAGTTATACCAAGAAACCCCTTAGTTATTATTTATAAACAAGTAACCAAGCTTTTAAAATTCTCCGATGGGATTTTCAATTCAATTTATATTTGCTTGGAAACATTGTTAAAAACCGCGCATCGCGTGACGTCTGCACTAAGGCTTACCTAACCTCTAAACTGTCATTTTGATACGCTACTGCTAGCGAGAACGATTAGTCACCGAGTACAGAATAGGAAACAGTAATGGGTAGGTAAATATTTTTTGATAGTTTACGATTATTGGTGGCTTCGTATTTTACTATACTCACAATATCGTTTTTTATTTCTAGAAATTGAAAAATAATTTACCTAGAATCGTTATGTGGGTTTTTTTAATAGCCATGACTGTTTTGTATTATATTACATTGACAAAATGGTTTTATTGTTTGGAAATGTGTTAAATCTATCATTATTTACTCACATAATCATTAATAATTAGATACCTTTTTTTTATACGCTGACTTTTAAAAACACCCAGTGAGAGTCGATTAATTTTAATAAAATTTATACAGAAGGGTTTTTAAAGATTTTAAAAAATGATTACATTTTTAATTTTACTCTGTACATATCTGTCATACTTATACACTGTTGTCTTCTTCTTCTTTAAATGCCATCTCCGCGGAGTAGGTTGACAATCATCATCGCTATCGCAACTTTTGATGCAGTTGCTCTAAAAAGTTGTTTGGAGCCGCAACCAAACCATTTTCTCAGATTTTTTATCCATGAATTTGGTCTTCTTCCAATGCTCCTTCTGCCTTATATTTTTCCTTGCATTCTTAGTCGTAAGAGGCTCTACATTTCGCATTGCATTATGTGTCCCAAATACTGTAGCTTAATTGTACGTTCAACTTCTTTTTGTTTACCGATTCTTCTTAGCACTTCGATGTTAGTAACTCGTTTTAACCACGAAACTCTTAAGATTTTTCTATATATTCACATTTCGAAAGAGTTAAGCCGTCTCATTGCATCTGCAATAAGCGTCCATGATTCTGCACTATAGTAGAGTACACTGAGAACATAACATTTTGCCAATCATAGTCTCAGGCCTAACGTCAAATCTCTGCTACTTAAGACTTTTTTCATTTTTATAAAGTTCTGGTTTTTATTTTTACGGTATAGTCATTGTTTAAGCGTCAGTAATAAGCGTTCCTAAGTAATTGTATCTTTTTACTTTTTTAATCTGTTGACCTCCAACTATGAAGATTTAATTTGTGTTGTTGTTATTACACTGCTACACTGTTGTAGGTACTTATAGATATAAAAAAAGATTAGCGAAACATACAAATTTCAATCCAAAAAGTTGAGGTGTAAGGAAACCAATCAACCAGCACAAAATATAAATGCATACAAACTCCCACCACATTACTAATGTTTTGTAAATTATTTTTTTTAAATCGTATACAACCGGAATGGAACTTGAGGTGTCGGGACATCGAGACATCTCTTTTATCGACTCAATTCTCATATTTTTTATGCCAGGGCGATCCGTAAGAAGTTTGACTTCAAAAACAAACTGGAGACGACAAATAATCATTGGTAACCATACCAAGACGAGCTCTCATAATGATACATTAGCACAATATTTGTTTTCGTTTTATTATTATAAATTTTTTTAAAATTTGTGACTTGAAAAGTGTAATAAACTAACTACCTAACAATTGTACCTAAATTAAATAGCATTTATACACCTGCATGGCGTTTTCCTGTCCGCATAAACCTACAAAGGCGGCGGAAAATTTACTTTAGCACTAAGGGTCTGCCTCGTCGCAAATTGCGTCGTAATCGCACAGTCACATCCAAGCTTTGTTTAACCGATGACGTCAGTGATTTAAGGGCAGTTCCCGGTTAATTTAACGCCTTAACGTCCACTTTTACTTCCGGAGAACCGAGTTGTCAAGATTAAGTAATGTCCAGTGTCAACTAGATGGATTGATGTGTTTATGCCCCAATTAGGTCCAGCACGCACACGCCCCATTATACATACGAGGGTATTTATCAAAGGTTGCAAATAACAAACAAAATTATTGTTATCAATGTACCAACAGGCGCGCTAAATATTTTGCTTATTTTTTATCAAAACTACCTAGTGGGTTGAAACAAAATTTTCAAATAACGAGGATTTTTATTTCAAAATGTGTAGTATTTTTTTAGTACGTAGAGAACCTGTTGTACGTTAGACAGTGTTAGAGCAACTGTATTTACGAGTATTAGAATTATTTTTGGACTTTACTTATTGCCTTTTATCTAGCACAATATGCATTTATTTACATTCCAATTTCAGTTGAGATTGTGAACCTTGACCTATTTATCTATGTACCGTGGACACTGGCCAAGGTATATCATATTGGTTCTACCTTAGACACCAAATATATTAGACGGTTCCATACCTCCAGAAACCTCTTCGCAATCTGTTCACTTAAATGTTTTACCTTCTGCACAGGTTAAACAATCCCAAGAAGCCCTGGCCCAGGTTAATCATCAGCTGTCTTAAGAATGCGCTTACTGATGATTAGTTAACCCAAGAATGTTCCGCGCAGACTGAAGAACTATCAGCGCAGGCTGATTGTCTGCAGCTCCAAGAAACTATTGCCCAAATTCATCATCAGCCTCTCTCTTTGCAGGCTGCTGCTGGAATGATCATTCCTGAAATGATTCGTTCACATCCAAGAGCTGCACCATTACAATTTGATTTCTTACAAATTAGTTATAGGTGTGATTTTCATAATAACTGAAAGTTAGTTAAATAGCAAATTGTGTATTTTTGAGGAGAAGTAAATAAAGTTATTTTGTCCCAATCTTTTTCTCATAAAAGGGAGTAACGCTGGTATGTCTGGTCACTGCTCGTTACATTTCTGTTCGCTGCATGTTTCAATTGCATAAAATAATAATTATGAAAATGAAAACAGCGTTTTCTGCATTTGTGCTCAGTAATACAGGGTGTGGCTCGAAAAGTTTTGATTAAAAGTAATGGTGGATACAGCTATGTCAAAAATCTGATATTATGAAGCTGCAGGTTTTGGATGACGCTGAGTTCAAATATAATGTTGTCCTGAGTGTGGCACTTTCGGTTATACCAGAAGTAGACGTGAACTTTGTTATTTTAAATCTAATATTTTTTATTTTATTTTCGAATTCTACATAAAATTTTGGATAAAATTTGTGCACAATGTTCTTTACCAAATATTTTTGAGATATTTAGATTATTTTGAAATTTTGATAAAAATCCTAGTCCACATTGAATAACGATATCTTCATTAATAACAAAGCTGGTGACGTGAAATTGTAACCAATAAACAACAAGCGCTTGCCCGTTAACTCCGTAAGTCCAACTCATTGATATTTTATACAGGGTGTTTTAAACTTAGCCGCCAACATGTACAATTTATAAGTTGCCTTCTTTAAATAAAACACCCTGTATTTTATTACATTTTTCGCTGTATTTTTAAGTCAATTCGTTTGATAACGTTATTTGCTATACTCAAATCCAACCACTTTTGAGATATTTTATTATCTTAGTTAAAACATAAAAACACTTAATTATTTTAACATTAGTAAAGGGTGGGCCATGATTTCCATTATTTAAGGTAATATTTTATTTTTTTTACTTATTAATTTTGGAAAGTAATCAATAGCATGAAATGTTTATTAATTGTGTATATCATTAAAACCGTTGACTAGGTATTTTGCATTAATTTAATTAGATGACTTAAAAACAAAAATAATTAAATGTAATATGAAACAAATAAAGTTTTATAAAAAGTGTTCAAATTGAAATTTTAAAATAATTGTGTTTTTATATTTTAAATAAGATAATGAAATATACCAAAAGTGGTTAGATTTAGGTATAGGTAACACCGATACCAAACGAATTGGCTTAAAAAACTACAGCAAAAAATGTAATACAATACAGGGTGTTCTATTTAAAGTAAGCAACTTATTAATGATTTAAAATATGCATGTTAGCGGCTAATTTTAAAACACCCTGTATGAAATATCAATAAGTTGGGCTTATGGAGTTGACAGCCAAGCGCTTATTGTTTACTAGTTACAATTTCAAGTCACTAGCTTTGTTTTAATGGAGATATCATTGTTCAATAAAGACTAGGATTTTTTCAAAAATTTTAAAAAGATTATTATATCCCGAAAATTCTTCATCTTTGGTAAAGGACATTATACACAAATTTTAGGTAGAATTCGAAAATAAAACAAAAAATATTAGGTTCCATTTAAAATAACAAAGTTGTCGTATACTTCCGGTATAACCGGAAGTGCCACATTCAGGACAACCATTATATTTGAACTCAGTGTCATCCAAAAACTACAGCTTTGTAATTTCAGATTTTTAACATAACTGTATCCGCCATTACTTTTAATTAAAACTTTTCGCGCCACACCCTGTATTTCTTCCCAATTTACAGTTATCCAGATAATAAGTCAATTTTTGGTAATTTATTACTTTGATTGTGCGTTTTGTTATTCTGTAATTTTCGCTTTTCTGTGTTTTTTTATTCAGTACAATTTTAATTATTTGTGGGAAAGCAATATTAAATAATGCTTGTATTATTATATGGTATAAAAACTATCAATAATTTTAAATTTATTAGTACGATTGTTATTGTTATTGTTTAATGATCTTATCGATATTTTTTTGCTGCTAAATATTTTCAAGAGAGTCATAATGTATGTGATTTTCAATCAGTTTTTATTTCATCCGTCTCATTTACAAATGAACATGGCCATCGACTGACCAGTTTGTCCGTCTTCAGAACAATCCAAAGAAAACAATTATGTCAAATTCTCGAGATGACATTGCTTCACAACAGATCACTAAATTCGTTAATTTATTGTTTTATTATACGGTTCATCAAAAATCTAACCAGATACGATCAGCATACCGAGTAGTCACTAATTTTGTGTCATCCATCAAGAATTAATAGATTCACCTGGACTTTTTATCCTTAATCTGAAACGCGCTGCTAATAACATATGATTAAAAGAAATCAAAAAATTAGCGGTTCGGTAGCTTCCACTTTTTATAACTGTATTAAAGAAACCATCACGGAAATCTCATAAAGTTTTTTAATAATTAAAAAAAAACATTACGTATGGAAATATTCTCTTGAAATTTATTACAATTAACATTAATATTTACTGGTTTAGATATTTAACTTAATAGTGCTATTAAGTTGTTAACCTCCCAGTGGAAGTTATGGTAATGGGTCCGACTTTGCGAATCCCAAATTTTGACATATCTTCACATTTCAAGGTACCCAGAGTCGAATACAATAGTTTTTAAGTGGAAGTCTGAGTGTGTGTATGTTCGTATGTGCGTTCGGAATTATTTTTCGTCTCGATTATCTCGAGAACAAAAAATAATATCGACATGGGACCAATTGCATTCGACGCATAATTAAGCAACTTAGAACTGATTAGATTTTTAACAAAATCGGTTAATCTGTTTTTTATGGAGAATTAAAAAACTGAAAAAAGTGGTAATTTATATGAATTTTGCAATTTATAAATTATACTGTTTTTAATACAGAATTTTAAGATCTTTTAAATAATAAGTTTTTTTTTGACTGCGTAAACTGATATAATTATTGCATGTTAGGAATATTTCTAAGAAAACTATGATGACAATATTTTTAATATTAATTATAACAACAAAACATATGACATTTTTTCATTCTTTCCACTAGGAAGTTAGTCGTGTGAACCTCTCGGGTTGCACCCAGACCACTGATATTTTTTTACAATTAATTATACTGTAAAATAAATGCAAATATGTGACAATAAAAAAATAAAATAAGAAAAAATATATAAGAATTCAAAAAAAGAAAGTATGCAATAGCAAAACACATCTATAATAAAATTAATTATAACAAAATTGTTAAAAACATTCTTTTTAAACCAATTTAAAAAAGTGGATAACATTATAATACAAATAATTATTGAGCAGTTAGCAAGCAATCTGAATTACCTAAATTATTAAATACATAATTAAAAATCACTTCTATCATCTCACCCTCAGATAAACAAGGTTTTAGATCAGGCAGTGTGTGGATGCTGTAGGTTTTTATATTGAAACAAATAGGACAAAAATAATATGTAGATTTGGATCTTTTTGCTTTATTTTTAGAATCATTTATTATTTTTAAAAACTCTTTTTTTGTTTTCCCATTTAGGTTGTATGTAACTAACTAATTATATAAAAAAAAATTTGGAATCTCGTGACATTTTCTTTATCAAAATCATGAAGTTGCCTACAACATTATTTTGCTATAAAATTAGTTGGATCTCATGAATATTAATTTTAATAATTGCATAATTTCTATTACCTTTAATGCCGCAAAAGCTTTCACAAATACCTTGGGAAAATGAAAAATAATTGTCAGATTTTCCGAACTATTGAGATAATAAAAGTTGCTATCTTAATAGTAATGGAAGCGAAACATTACCTTTATGGCGAATGAATATAAAATTTAATGTAACGCCGGAATTACCTCATTATGGTAATGGTAATTATCTAATTTAAATCAATTTTTAATTAGTTTATAGTTTCAGTTAATGCCCGCAACGGAAACTTTTAGTTTGTTATTTAATAATGTTGGCCACTAATGTGGCACGTATGTGTAATTAGCAAATGCATTAACAATTTATAGAGAAAACTAAACTGCATAATGTTAATTTAAATACTGTAAATTTACCTTCATTTAACTAAAAAAGTTAAAATAACAGCCCCTCATGTTTGATATATTACTAAAAGACTCTTTTATAAAAAAGAGGTTCTGAGATTGTCTTGTACTCGGAAAATATTTTCCACTGCGGCAGCATATTAATTCACAATTTCCCTTAAATAAAATTGGCCGTCCTTGCTATCACTTACATCTTATTTACTTAACCAATTATTATTCGATTATTAATTTATGCTAGTTTTTTGTATCAGACGCCGCTGGCGCCGGTGGTATTAGTCAGCGATCGAAATACCGACGATCACACCGACGAAGAATTTGGAGAAATATCTAAATGCATCTAGGCAATATCAATAACTTACCTTAAATGAATATCGATTTCAAGAATAAACTTTTGTACCCAATTTGGCGAGACTCGAGAATTCTCGGAAATTATTCTGTTTTTTAGTCATTGATTTGGTTAAATTCTTGGTTTAGTTAGATCAATAAAGTAAGATTTTGTTGACTGTTATTGTTTTTCGGAAATGTATTTCTGTTACCTTACCCAATGTGAGGTCTCGTCTTGGTGAAATATAAATAACATCTAAAGATGATTTAATGTTGGATGTATTTGTATTTTTTAATACCACTCCTAGGGGATAAAAATATTATTTACGAAAGGTTGTTCCAAACAAAAACAAAAATGGGACATAAGTTTTCTTGGACGGACTTGCAGGGACTGAACGTACAAGGCTCAAATCCGACCTCTACTGGAGTATTGCTCGCACATTTGGGGTTCAGCACCAAGGTATTCTCTTCGTCTTTTAAATTCCATTCAGAAAAGGGCTATTCGGTCGATAAACAGCTCAACTCTCACAGATTCCCTTCACCCCCTAGAACATAAAAGAAGAGTTGCACACCAGCCATTACTCTACAGATATTTCCATGGCAGATGCTCCAGAGAAATAAAAACTCTTGTACCACCATTGGCCACATTCGGCCGAATAACTCGGCACGCTGATCAGTCTCACCCATTTACTTTCAAGATTGACACTACAAGGACCAATCTCCATCAAGAATCCTTCTTTTACAGGGTTGCTACGGAATAAAACAAAGTCAGTTTTTCCAGAGAACTATGACCTGCGGACGGCCCGCACTGCGACTATTAGAAGGGGAAGGGATTATAGAAAGGAAATGATTGTGGATTCCGTAGCAGCCCTGTAAAAGAAGGATTCTTGATGAAGATTGGTCCTTGTAGTGTCAATCTTGAAAGTAAATGGGTGAGACTGATCAGCGTGCCGAGTTCTTCGGCCGAATGTGGCCAATGGTGGTACAAGAGTTTTTATTTCTCTGGAGCATCTGCCATGAAAATATCTGTAGAGCAATGACTGGTCTAACTTTTTGCGACTATTTTCAGTAAAAAAAAAACGTCAATCATAACAAGGCAACCATAGTAGCATTCACCCGAAGACGGAAAATAAAGGGCCAGGACCAATACGACTTCGAGGGGAAGACATACAGATAAATGGGGATTGTAGATTGTATATTGTAGAGGGTGGTAAAGGCTATGCTGCCTCTAAAGCACTTCGACAGATCAGATCTGTGCATAAAGATAAAGGGGGAAGTCAAATATCTTGGAGTAACTCCTGACTTTAAGCTGACCAGAAACCAGCATCTATAAAAAACAATCAAAAAAGCGGTGAACTCACTAGTGACGGTCAGATGCTCTTTTGGAGAAAAATGGGGGCTAAAACCACGTATTAAATTATAAATAAAACCGTCGAGACCGCATAATTCTAACCTTATTTATTCTACAGTTATTGAGAAAAACATTTACGGTAACGTTTTTATTACCAAAATAATTAACAAGAACAAATAACTTATTAATCTCATTTAATTAGAAGTTCAAATTGCTTTTCTGTTTCTATTTGACAGTATCCAAGTCTATTATAAAAAGCTGATATGGTATTACGCAATTGCTGATATATTATTTGACGGGCTGTTATCAGTCAATTTATTTCTTAGTTCATCCCGATTATTAGGTTTTGTCTTGTACACAATGTTTTTTAGATATCCCCACAGAAAATAGTCTAAAGGCGATAAATCGGGAGATCTGGCTGGCCACTCAATTGTGCTTCTTCTTTCAATCTACCTGTCTTGGAAAACTTCATTTAGGTAATTTCGAACAGCAACACTAAAGTGTGGTGATGCACCATCCTGCTCAAATCAAATGTTATTATATTTGTTACCAACTGCATTTCTTTTTGCAGGAACTATTTTATTTTAAATCTTAATACTTTGGTCCGTTTAAATTGACTTCTACAGAGAATGGTCCAATAACAGTAGTGCCGATGATACCTGCCCAAACATTAACTTTTAAAGGCCTATTTGTTCTATGTTCCCACACCCATCTAGAATTAGTCCAATATCTACAGTTGTGGCGATTAACTGTACCATTTGACATAAACTTTGTTTCATCGGAAAAGACTATCTTACTTGTAAAATGAGGGTCTGCATCTACCTTTTGCATTATAGTTTCACAAAATTCCATTCTGCGGTAATAATCATCTTCAAATAATTCTTGCAAGAGCGTTACTTTATAAGGATAAAACTTATTCTTCTTGATAATCTAACAGACGGATCCCATACCAACATCATGTTCTTATTCAGTTTTTCGAATGGATGTAAAATGATTTTCTACAAAACTTTGCATAACATTCAAAGATTTTTCATCATTAGTTACCTTCTTTGGTCGGCCAGTTTTATAGCCGTTTTTAGTTGAAGTCACTTCTTCTAAAAGTTTTGTAATCCTCCAAATTGCAGTTTTGGTAATTTGGTTGCGATTTGGATATATATCATTAATTAAGTGAGCTACCTCATCATAAGTTCTTATACGATCACCGTAACCTCTCATTAAGAGTGTCTTTATTCTTTGCTTTTCGGTAAACATATCTTTAAAAGTAACTAATAACAATGAACACCTTTTAATATTGACATAGAAAAATAACTCATGACTTTCAAAAACAATTAATGGTAGAAAAACTTACTTATTTTTTGACACAAATTTTTTTTTTTGGAATTTTAGTTACAAACTACTGAAACTTTGGTAAGGTAAAATTGTGCAGTCTCGACGGCTGTATTTGTAATTTTATAGATTATAAAAAACTAAAAATATATGCAGGATGTACTGTTTAAAAAATGATGTTAAGTTATTTTGTAGTAACGGCGCACTGTTTACTTCTAATCGACTTATGCAGATGACCTGAATTATTTGAAAAATCTTTTATTAAACATTTTTTTTGTAAACCAAACAGAAATCGGAATATTAGTAAGTTACGTTACTTATGTACATACTGTATAAAAACTATGCATTGACAATTATGGTATGTACTTATGCCGGTAAATTTCAACCTCGATGATTCTAACGGCTTTGTTCGGAAATCTCACAAAAGTGTAGAAAAGCAGTTCATTTCAGGCAAAAACAAATTGTGATAGGAAAAGTTTGTAATTTATGTATATAAGCCGCCATTTACGAATACTCTTGTCTCCTTCAATATGAATTAATATCAGACGATGGCATTTTACCAACTGGAATTTGTAAATCGTTCCAAAAATCCTTTTGTAAACGCATGACCGGCATTTTTAATTCGTTTGTCGTGCCAAACTTATGCAGTAAAATGTTCTTGTTAAAAGCGAAATTTTTAAATATTTAATCGTGTGTTCGGATTCAAAACTGAGTAATTTAATTTCAAAACTAATTTATGATCTGTTTGAATTTTTTATAGACCTTCTAAAATGTTTCAAATGAATAAACGAATAAAAAGTTGTTTTGTGAAATTTTTGGCGAAAAGAATTTTTTAAAACGTTAAAAATATAAGCGTTAAAGCGCATAAATTCCAGTTATTTTTTTATAAAAACGAAAAGCATCGTCTAGACATGTTGCGGAATATTACCTTTGGGTTGTTAATTAATTTTATGTACAGGGTCATTCACTTTAAATTACCCACCCCTCATCATCGTTATTATTAGCTATAGAAAAAAATTGCATAAAAGTTTGGTGGTTGAAATTGAATTTTTTTTAAATGCTATTAAAAGTCCAGTAACGTACAGATTTTAGGAAAAAAAAAAAAAGTACATTTTATTTTTTTAATGGTATAAAATTAAAATAAATTTAATAAACCAATTTATACATACATATAGTCACGCTTTTTTACCGTAGGGGTAGGCAGAGACCACTTTCTTTCACTTCCGCTACGGTTCTTACACACATCTTTTGCTTCCTCTACTTTCATCAGTGTTCTCATACATGCTCGTCGGTTGTTGGTACTCTTGACCTATATATATATAGACAGTGCGGCAGTCTTTTTCTCTCCACCCAGTCTGAAATAATGGTTTAGGCAGCACTTGTGGTGTCTCCAAAAAGATTGGTTTTGGTCCTGTAATCTTTTTGGTCCTGTAAACGCAGATTCGGCTTCCTATTTTACGAGTGTGTTAGATTTATCGTTGCATTTTATTTATAGTAACTATTTTAACCAAGATACTTAATGTTTATATAAGGTAGGGGGAACATGTGGTATATATTTTAAATTGGATAAAAAGATTATTTCAAAATTTAAAAAATATATTGTTTTCCATTAAAAAGCAAAAGATTTTATCGCATTCAAGCGAAACCAGAGAAAAAGAACACAGAGCCGATCATAGGAAGGAGAAGCATACCAAACTAGCTGTACATATACTGTCCGGTCTTGGTACCTTTAGATACATAATACACAATCTGGGGCTGGACAACACACCTCATTGTTGATTGTTTGAAGAGGAGGAAACCACTCTCCATATCTTTGGCCAATACCCTGCGGTTACAAGACTAAGGCTCACTTTGCTGGGTTCGGCTTTTCTTGTTTCCGAGCAATTAAAGCAGTTACCTGCTCCTATTCTGAAGAAAGACATGTATAGCAAATCGCTAATTGCTGTGACGGGTGGACACAATTGACGTTGTCTGAATGCCGTTGGCGGGATTCGGAAGAAACTACCCCCCAGTTTATTATTATTTCCATTATTACTGTATTGATGTAGCCGTTACTTGATGAAAATACATATCATCACTAATAAATGAAACTTCTTCTTCTTCTAATGGCGCTACAGCCCGTTCCGGCCCTTGGCCTCCCCTAGTTTTCTTCCCCATCCATCTCGATCTCTAGCAGCTCTCTTTCAGTTATGGACATTCGAGATATTTTTTGCGTCCTCTGCGACCTCCTCCTGCCACCTTTTCCGGGGTCTTTCTATTAGTCTGCGCTCCTCCATTCTCGATTCAAAGACACTCCTTGGCATTCTCCGTTCTCTTATTCTAACTACATCACCAGCACACCGTAGTCTTTGTGTTCTGGCAAATCCAGATATGAAGAAGTATAAATTTAATTTATTCTTTTGAAGAAGACACAGTGTGTCGAAACGATCGTTTTTTGTGAAAATTCAAAACGGTGCTTTATTAAATAGTGATTTACATTATTATTATTTCCATTAGACAAATAATTTTTTTGTTTTCTCTGAAATCTGCACGCTACTGTTATTTTGATTTTAACAACATTTAATCATAACTACACAACTTTTATGAAATTTTATTTTACATAGGCATTAATAACGATGATAAAGGGATGGTAATTTATGTATAGTGTATAACCCTGTACCATACAAGAATATATTGCTAAAGTACAGGAAAAACTAAAAATATGCACATTCTCACTTAAATTGTTTATTACATTTTTTTTTTAAAATGTCAAAATTTTAATTTTATTATAAGTTCCTGTATGGATGTAGATAATTATCTCATCAAAAACATAAATGTGAAAAGAGAGCCAAGATTATTATTATGATATATGCCTTGGTTGTTGACTTCAACTGCAAAAGAAGTGAATATACGATATACGAATTATATTATAGCCTTCTAACATAGGGCTCTTCCATGACTGTCTTAGTAAGTATTTAATAATAATTTGTATATTCGAACTAGCCAAGTCAAACCTTAGGCTTCAATATATTATCCTAACTTATTAGAAGAAATGATATTTTAAAAAAAATAAATAAAAATATTTTATGTTGTTATAAATAAATTTCAGGACTGACCATTGAACTTATCACCCATTTATATCTCACTTCTTTTGTCGTTGAAGTCAACAACCAAGGCATATACCATAATAGTAAACTTGGCTCTCATTTCACATTTATGTTTTTGATAAGATATCATTACTTTTTGTACAGAAATTACTAGTAGGTACTTATTCATAATAAAATTAATACCAAATAGTTTTTGTTATCCTACTGCATTTTTCTACATTTACGGGGAATAATTTTTTTTTTTGGATTATTTTCTGTATTTGCTTGTACCTTTGAAATGCTCAAGTAAATTGCCCATTCAGTATCCGGAATTTTTTTACGCGTTTTCTGCTTATACTTAATTTGACCAAGTCGGGCGGTATAAGAGTGCTATCAAGGCTAAGACCTTGTGATTTGTGATAACTTAATAACTGAAACTTGGTCTTGACTCGTTTTAGTTCGTTAATTTCGTTAATTAAATTATGCTTAGATTGTATTGTAATTTTATATACCAAAAATATTATTAACTTTTAATGTAAACTATTGCCTATAACATACCCACTTAATAGAATCAACTTATTGAAAAATTATAATTAAATGATAAAAAATTACTATTTTATGATTTATTCCTTTGTATTCACCCAACTATCCATCTAGATGCCAAATATGAACTTTCTAGGTCAACTGGAACTGGGTTAGAGTTTTGATCAGTGATAAAAATGACGATTTTTGGACTGTTTGAGGTGTGTTCATAATATTTAGAGCACATATGTATTTTTCAAGTCTCAATACATGGGTCAAATTTGACATGTTTATGTAAAATAGTTTTTAGTTATAGGGGGGTATAAAGTGGCTCCAAATGGTTCGTGTAATACCACACACGGTACCGCTCGCCATCTAGATTCTGTTTGCTTGAACTTGGCTTGTCACGATACCACGTGTCTAGATTTTTTATAGTTTCTTTTATAAATAATGCTTTTGTGACTGTAACTGTGTTAATTCGTAACAAGAAGCATTTGCTGCTTTCAAAAAGTGGGATTTAAACTATTTCCACCATTGGACCAGTTTTAACAGTTATATGCAAGACCTAACCCTCGTAATGATATCTCTTAGGATTAATATTGTTCACAAAGACCCGTTTAATTTTTATTTTTAAAAATTTAATAATTTTATTATAAATATATGATTCTTTACTGGCCTACAGGTTACGAATAATTTTAGCAAAACATCTGAATAATTCATAAACATTTCTTTTTTTGTGGCCGAAAAAACAATGAGAGGTTTTTTTATACTCGCTGTTTTTTTTCTTTGTACGCGCCGTGAAAGGGCATTGTTTTGAAATGGTCCACTATAAAATATTTATAATTATGCCTTTCTATGCAGATGCCATTGTTCTGAAAGTACTCGTTATATTGTATATTGTCGAGGTTACTAGAGTATCATTGTAGCCGTTTTTTTTAAGTGTATATTTAAGTTGTTTCCGTACAAACTTGTCATAATTTTACTTCTGTATTACAATGTAGTTCGGTATATCTCTATAACTCAGAATTAATGGGATATATTAGACAAACTTTAGCTCACGTCCATTTGGACGCTCACTGCTTTATAAAGGCGTCGAAATAATTCAATATAACTTTTTGATTTACAACAATTAAAATAGTTAATAGTTTAATTACTTCTGACAAATAATACCGAGGTATCATATCTCGTTTATTTCCCGAACTATTCTGCCACTAACACACTCAAAAACTTTTAATAAAGTTGCCATTTATTCGAAGAATAAACAGATTATGTTATTGTTGCAATGCCATTGTTTAATTCCCATTTGTCCTGTTATAGAACATTAGTGCCGAGCACAACTTTTGACTGCATCCCATTTATATAGTACATGTTCCAAATTACAAACAGTCAAATTAGATATTGGTCATTGGAGCTGCAACAACCGCTGTTGTCAATTCGAACGAGAATTCCCAATTTTGATATTTACTATGTTCAATCTGCTTAAAACACTGACTGACAGACGACGCGAAGCTTAAACTGGTGGGTCTAAAAACACGAAATTTTGCCCAGAAGTTCCATATGTAACGAAGTTAAGCACTACGAAAGGATTTTTTTGAAATTTATTCAATAAGGGTTAAACGGGAGTTTTAATTATTTAATAGTTTTAATAGTCCTCCCATTTGACAATTATTATTCCTAATATATTGTAAAGATCTATTTAGGGCTTTGAAACCACCTTAATGAACCATTGTACTCCCATCCCAAACAATTAATTTCGTTTTGAGGAATACTTCTGCCGTACATCTTCCATCAATTTTGTTAAAGAATGTTTATGCAAAATTTGAAGTAGATTGGACCAAAGAATCACGTTGGCTCATACAAATTTTGCCCCCGTTTTTCACCCCTTCAGGGGCAATATTTCGGAAAATCCTTTTTTATTGGATACGTCATACAAAGAATGCACCCTTAAGTTTCAGGTCTCTACGATCAGCAGTTTAGGCTGTGTGTTGATCCATCAGTCAGTCATTTAGGACAAAGCATTTTTATATGTATAGATTTCTGTTTCGCGAAAATATTAAAGGAAAGACACTTGCGATCGATTTTTAAGTTCAATCATAAAGGGGAGAAGTTGATTCTTGGAGCGGAAACGATCATGGAAACTCGCGGTTCAGATTCCTACTACCAGCATTAGAACCACAACTAACGTGATCTTATGAAGAGTTCCTTTAAATTAAATTCCTGGATTTACAATCCTAAAGAATTACATAACTACCTAATTCGAGCCGTGGCGCCCTTTTTAAAACAATTTTATGGTTATTTTAACAATAAAGCTTTTTTATTAATAATTACCTTGCCATGCTTACAAGATACTACAACTCTCTTTTAAATTCACTTACAAATGTTTTTGTGTGTTTGATTTCTGGGATGTTTGTGTTAGCTCTTAAATGGGAAATAAAATTGCAGGGACTCGTTTATGCTAGAAGGATGAACATTGTTAAACAATAAAAAAAAGAAATATAAAATTTCCCATAAAGAATGCAAAGGACCATACACTTTTTTAAAAGAAAAAAGAATGATGTAAAAATAGAAAAAGGTTTATTGTATACTTTGTAGCGTTTCATGGTACACTTTTAAAAAAGCTTTGTTGTCCTGTATGCATGACGAAACGGCAACTTTGTTCCCATTTCAGTAAACTGACCTACAAATTGAAAATTTTCGATGCAGATCTCTCGATGGAATCCTGCTTATTGCAATTGGACTCCATTGGAAATTTACACAAAAGGGATTTACCGAAATATTCGAAATCAGGAAACTTCGACTAAATAGATGTAAATAACTATTGGCTGCGGTTGGTGTTTCGGCATGGGGGAATTATATATAAAAAATCGCAGTACAAGATAGTCGAGGATGGAACACTAAAATTCAATAAAATTTTGCCAAAAATTGTAATGAACTTAATTTTTTTTTGGTAATTATTTGAAAGTGATGTCTACCATATTTTTGGCCATAAAACAAAAAAAATTTCACCTTTTTTAATGTTTCTTTTTGTAAATTGGTCTATTTTACGGATTATTATTTACAACAAAATTTTTTTTTAAATGGTATGATATATTTTTATTAAAAAATTAATAAGAAAATAAGCAAATAAAACAAAAATCAATATCATAACTTTAACGATTTCAATAAATTTTTGAATTTGTATTTCTATTTTTATTTATAAAATAATGACTTATTTAATTATTTTTTTTAAATTAAAGTATAACAATAATAATTAGGATTTATGGTCTTTTGGGATGGTCTTTTTATAATAAAATTGTAACAATAGAAAAAATATTATCATTATCCCTTCGCAAGGATAACATATGTTTGTATTAAAATATATTGTACTCTTTTATTAGGTGTTATTGCATAACAAAAATTTAGTATGCTTCACGATTTTGCATGTCATCTTTACGCAGGAGCCAAGCTAATTTTACGAGGTGTACAAACCATCTAAGTATTTCTTTATCTATCTCTATTACTACATTTTCTTTCACATCACAGTGTGGTTTATTCACTAGTAATCTAAAATTAATATTTCTTAGTTAAGCTTAGTCTTATAATGTCAATTATATCTTCTTCTTCGACTGCCTATTCACTATTGTTGGCGACCATATTTCCATACATTTCTCTGTCGGCTGCTGTGTGTAATTAGTTATTGCACCAGAATCATTCTTGGCAGGAACTTAAGGATGCAAGAAAGCCAGTGATACTGATGTGACCAACGTCACAAAAAAATTCAAGGTGGTCAAGAAATGCCTCGGTTGCCTGGAGCAACTGGCAAGAAACAACAAAATCTGCCTCATTTGGTCACCGGAGCATTTGGGTATTCCGGGTAATAAAAAAACCAATGTATTTTTTTAAAAAAATTATCAATAGTTCCAAAACCATTTTGCAAATATACCAAGCAACATACATACATATTACATACATAAAGTCACGCCGTTTTTAAGTAGTGATAGGCAGAGACCAATTATTTTCACTTGCTACGTTTCTTGCACACGTCTTTCGCTTCTTCTACTTTCATCGGAGCTTTCATACATGCTCGTCGGTTGCTGGTACTCTTGACCTGTCCTTTCTTTAACACCATTTTGATCTGGACAAGATACGTTCGGTTAGGTCGACCTCCATCGATCTGCCCATTTACATTCACCTGATAAATCTGTTTTTTTAATCTTCTTTAAACCCTCCTCTATGTTTTTCCAAACCACCTAAGCATTTTTTTATCCATTTTTGCTACCACATCTTCTTTCACAGCACGGCGTTCCCTTATCACACAATTTCTCACTTTATTTATCAGAATCACTCCAGCTATAATTCTTAGACTAGCTATCTTCACAGCTTTGATCTTACTTTCATGATTTTTCTTTACATTTACTACCATACATAGGTGTAGCAACTAGCACTCCTCTATGCATAGCCAGTCGTGCCCTTTTTGACACTTTCTGGCTGTTTATTAAGGCCTCGTTCATTTGTTTCCCTGCCAACACTCTTTGCTCAATAATACAGTCATACTTTCTGACTTTTTTTTTAAACCGAAAATATTAATGGTATGTTAGTATTGACGAAACCATTTTTTGGAAATTTTTCACTTTAGCTTCGAATTTAAAAACCACCCTCTTAAGAATAATGATTGGCTATTTAGGAGAAAATAAATCTATTATGAATAATAGTGTAACCTAGTGGAAACCCTTTTTTATGTAAAGTATATAAATAACGACCTTGACGGTGGACGTAGCATTGATATGCGGTGAAAATTCCCATAGAAAGTATCATTTTTCAGGAGATTTGCGAATTTATCAGTAGTGACACGTTTTCCACCGTTTTTATGTGCCCGAAATTTCGGGATGGCTCAAGTTCGTTTCCGGTGAATAATGAACCAATAATTCTTTTGTCTTTCCGTATTTCACACGATGATTTATCACAGTTGAGGTCTTAATTTTTTTTATGTAGTGATTAATTTAAACTCCAAAGCCCAATTAAGTAATTGCACGACGGTTAAAATTATACAAATACTCCGAAACTTTAAATTACTTTCAGCTAATACAAATATAATTAAAACCATCCAAAAGATGGTAAATATGCTGATTAACATGGCAAATTAAAATAAATTTTGTTTACTCGACACCAATAAAAAATGATAACAATATTCAGGAAATATGTAAGTGTACATTTTTTTATTTTGTTTTAAAAAAGTTTTTTTTTAATTTGCATCTCCCTTAGTTTAAAGTAATAATTTGTAACGATTTCTGCTTAATTTAATAAGTCAATAACTCATTATACCTAGACGCTAGCAAGAAATCGGAAAATATTTCTCTAGAATCCATGTCTAAGCCGACAAACATTATGCCAGTTAGGTACGACTTCGAAATGCAGTTATAAATAACCACCAAGTTTGCACAGAGAACGGACCTGAACAAGAAAGGGATGCTGTAGTGTGGTATACTGATGTATCCAAGATGGATGAAAGCGTTGGAATGGGCGTTATAGGGCCGAATTTTAGGCTCTCAAAACTCCTTGGTAACATCTCTAAAGCAGAATTACATGCCATAGAGATATGTGCCCAGGGGTGCATCGAAAAAAACACCCAAAGGGCAGAAATCTATATATTATCAGAGCAGCCCTAAAAGCTCTGAAGCCATACACTTATGAGTCTAAGCTGACTTGGGACTGTTAACAGTCCCTGAGACAACTGGCAGCGAACAATCGGGTTACTCTAATGTGGGTTTCAGGTTACAAGGGAGTTACAGGCAACGAAGAAGCAGATTGCCTTGCCAAAGAAGATGCAAATACACAATTTTCTGGCCCAGAACCCTTCTGTAGACTTTCCAAAGCCCACTTGAAAGAAAAGGAAAACAGATAAAATGAAATCTTACTGGCATAAAGTGCCAGGACAAAGACAAGCAAAAAGGCTGGTAACCCTTTCTTCAACCAAAGCTAACTAGCTTCTCGAGTTGGACAAGAAAGATTTGAAACTGGTAACGAGGCTCCTCACGGGACACTGCCCTCTGAGGTATCGCCTTAAAAAGATGGCCAATATAGAGAGTGATAGTTACCGCTACTGCGAGAACTTCGCTGAAACTGCAGAACATTTGCTTTGCGAATGCTCAGCGCTTTTCTGCAAGAGGCTCAAGTTTCTGGAAGGGGCCTTTCCTAAATCCCTTCTACATCAGAAACTTAGCCCCCAGGAAACTGATAAACTTTACTCGAAGTCTCGGAATCCCGGGCCTCGAATGGATTAAGGGTTATGCACAAAAGATCTGATAAGTCGAAGTGCTTGAGAGGCAACATAGCCTTCATGATCCACCCTACAATCCACAATCTACAATCTACTTGAAAAGAAAATTTTTCCTATTGCAAAACCATTATGCCAACTCTGGTAATTAAATCAAGTTATTAGTATATACTAATTTAATCAACGAGCAACTTTGTTAAATTGTATAAACATCCTGACCTTGTTTAAAACGGCGCGGCGACCGCGACCGTTGGTATTAATTATGATTTAGGTTTAATACTGTTTGTTTGTAGGTAAGGTGGAATTATAATTGGTGAGTTTTGTTTAATTATAGTTTTTTTTAAACATGTATTTGCTAAATTATTGTAAGCTTTCTTTAAGAAATGATGTATTTTGGATTATTTTTGGTTCAGCCCTTGATTTTTTTATTAGGAAAGCTGCTGTTTTTTTATTGTTTAGACTTTTAGAAAGTATTGTATCTCATTTAAACTTTTAAAATCATTTGTTAATTACGGAAATTGGAAAGCCTCCATAGTCAATATATCGATAAAAAATTTTATTTTGTTTTTCCCCCTCTACAGCTACAAATTACGAAAAACAAATTGCAAATTAAGAATTGAGAATTGCAAATTAAGAATTAACAACAAATTTAGAATAACGCAACGAATTAACGAATAGCGGACTAACGAAAGGAAACATGATTAACGAATTAGAGAATGAAGTAATTGGCGAACAACGCAATGAACAAATGTCCTGAATTACAGAATTAGTTACCCAGAAATAAGATAAGCCCTGTTCCATATGGATGGTTGCCATTGCAGGGATACACCGTTATAAGATTTTTTTTAAAAGTCAGTACATATAAAAATATAGCACAAGATCTTTAATTACGCGCTGGTTTTTAATGAAGAAAATCCTTAACCAAGTATCCCACACACATTTTACATTGATATTACTAGTTTATTAGCAAATAAAAGACTTGTACAGTTTAAAAAAAATTTAGAAAATAAAAAAAATAATTTTTAAATTGCAAAAACTTCTTACTTATTTTTAATCAGAAATAGCCAAGGATCCTTTACACAATATACATCCATATTACTCGTATATTAGCAAATAAAAGAAATGTATAGTTAAAAAAAAATTTAAATTAAAAAAATTACTAATTCTCCTTCCAGTTATTGTTCGAGTATCATGATTCTTTAAGAAACCGTTATTTCTCCACATTTAACAATTTCGTACGTAAACCAAAACTCGCAGGATCAAGAGCTCTCGACAATAGATACATTATTACAGGATTTTATGACCTTAATAAAATGGAGGACTTCTTCCTGACATAGTGGAGGGATTTCGCCTCGTCTGACCAACGTCGTTATTCATGGACGGACAGTAGGGATTAACCCCATGGTCTTTGTCTACTTTACGGCCACATCAAAATGTTAACAAAGTAGATATTCTATATTATATTTAGATAAAAACGAAGTATATAAAAAATAACTTATTTTATTTTTTTTAATTTACAGCAGATGTCTAAAACACAAAAACCACCAAAAATGTTTTTAAAAGAATAAAAATTGTTCCTCTAAAAATCAGAACAGTCTGATAATAAAAATTGACAACATCCAGATACAAATAATTGGTAAACCAATTGTTGCAATTTTTAAAAAAATTTACCAGTCATATTTAATACTCAGTATACTAAGGGTCGCGGTGGAGGGGCGACCACGCTCCACTCACATAAAACCTAACCTAATACTCAGTAAGTATACTGAAAATCAAAAAACAATTCGTAGTAAAAAAGTTAAAGCTGAAGTTGGCAAAAATTATTCGGAAAAACCTGTGGTTACCTACTCTATAAAATAATAGGAAAAAACTGTAATAATAGAAAGGCCAGGTCAAGAGTACCAACAACGACCATGTATAAGAGCACTGATGAAAGTAGAAGAAACAAAAGGTGTGTGTAAGAATCGTAATAAGTGAAAGGAAGTGGTCTCTGCCTACTCTTACGAGAAAAAGGAGTGACTATATGTATGTATATACTTTATAATTGTATGAGGCCACTCTCCACATACTAAACTAGTATTTGAACTCCAGCGGAAAGCACTATTATAACACACCTTGGTTTACATAACTCTACCATCAGTCTTCATATTACAGAGTCTTCTTTACGTAAAAAAAATGAATATATTCGTAATCGTCAGAATTTCACGTTGGTTGGTGGGTCCTTCCTATATTGTACTAGTAGAAAATTTCTCGTGTAGTTGCAAAAGGAAAGCGACCGTTAAATATGATTTTGATTGTTAAATCGGTAGCATTTTAGTCAGGATAATGAAGTCCTTAGGACTGTTTAAAGAAGCTCTGCGAAATTACAGGGGGTTAAAAACAAGTTCGACATACAATATTAATGTGATAAAAAAGTTCATTAAATATGTTAACACAAACACAAAAAAAACAAACGATATAATTCACAAAGAGAAGTCCCGAGCATACAACACTATAAAACAAAGTTAATATGAAAATAATTTTAAGTTTCTGTTACAATGCAGACAACAAATTTTACCACAACATATTCAGGGTGTGTTTATTTCTTCGTATCTGTATCAACGTATTATATAAACTTTTCTATAATTTTAAGATTTTATGTCGAACTTGTTTTTTATCATCTGTATACTCGGCAGCCACTTTAAGTAGTCCTGAAGATGAATACTTGGTTTTCTTTAATAGGTATCTCAATATTTTTAATTTAGCAATAGTATTTTTTTGCATGAAAAACAAAAGGTAAATAGTATTTAGCAAAAAATGTTTATAAAATAAAATATTTTAGATTTTTGAAATAAGATCGATTAAATTTAGCTTATCATACGAATAACAATAAATAAAATAACAATAAATAACAATAAATAAAAACATTGTAAAAAACATTTTACGAGTAAGATGCCCGTATGCATAAAAACACCCTAGTGTAGAATAAAATATTTCCTGGAAATTGTGCCAGGATTAAGCAAGGAAGAAAAATAAAAACGAGTATACATGTCTCAATCACGAAACAGAAAACCACACAAAAGTAGCTAAACTTTTTATTTACAAACCACTTTACCCATTTACGGTAATTACAAGAACAATAATACACACCAGGACTAGATTAGTCGCTGAAAAGCCAATTAGTCTCGACCGAACAATAGTTTAGCGAAAAGTATACAAGATTTAATTCGTTGTACTTAATTAAAACAGCAGAATACTGTTCAGGAACTGTAACAGCAATTAAATAAATCAAATATTACTCGAAAAAGTTAAACTTAAATTTCTCGTTAAAATATAAATACTTAAAAGTTTCTCTTTGTAAATTTACGTGGTACACTTACAGTGAAGTTGTTGAGTAATAATACGAGGACAGTTTGATAAGTCAGCGACTTTTTGAATTTCCCGCGCAGTTACTCCAAATGAAACAGTGCTGCCGTCAACTATAATCTATAAGTGGGCAACTTTCTAATTTTGAGCAAGCTACGTCGTTCAGTTGGTGTTTGATAGCCGTTCAAAGCAGTCAACCTCGTGAATTTTTACGAAAATGTAAAAAAGTGAATTTCGTGTGCTTCGTGTGCATTACTTTTTACGTAAAAAATCCATCACTGAAACTAAGGAAAGAATTGATAAATACTACGGGGACTCGGCACCGTCAATTTTAATGGTTAAGAAGTCGTTACAGAGTTCCGTTGTGGTCGTACCAGCACTAATGACGCCGAACATCCAGGTCGCCCAAAAGAAGTGATCACGCCGGAAATCGTCAATAAAATCCATGAAATGATATTGGATGATCGGAGAATGAAAGTGCGTGAGTTGGCTCATGCTGTAGGTGTATCTCAACTGAACGGGTACATCATATTTTATACGAATATTTGGACATGAAAAAACTTTCTGCAAGATGGGTGCCGCGATTGCTCACACTCGAACATAAGTACAATCGTGTGACCACTTCAAAAGAGTGTTTAGCGATGTTCAGCCGTAATCCGGACGAATTTTTGCGCCGTTTTGTTACTGTGGATGAAACATGGATCCATCACAACACGCCAGAGACCAAGGAACAATCGAAACAGTGGGTTGCTCGGGGTGAACGTGGACCAAAGAAGGCGAAACAGAGTCTGTCAGCCAACAAGGTCATGGCCACAGTTTTTTGGAATATACGCGGTGTCAATCACATCGATTATGATTTGTTATCTTTTTGTCCTTTACATTTAAGCCGATTGCCTCAGCAGCAGATTTAGTCCATCCATTTATTGTATTTCTTGGTTTTAAGAACAGCCGTGGTGAGGTAATATGGTCGCCTCGTTTTGATACCAGTTTATGAAAAAGACGTACAGGGCAGCTTTGTCTTTCACTATTGGAAACCAACCATTTACTACTTGTACAGCGTTTAGAACCACCTTGGCACGTTTTACTGAACACTGGATTCAATGCGATTTGTTGGAGAGTCATCGGTTTTTTTTTCGATTTAACAGGAAAATTCTATTTGGATTTTTTGCAAAATAAATTAATTTCTAATATGACCAGCTTTTTTCTGATAGTCAAATTCCAACACTTTAGACCGCAGAATAAGATTTCAACAGAATGGCACACCGCCTTAATTCGCTATAGCTGTGTTTAACCAAAACATTTTCAGATCGATGGATCGGAAGAAGTAAAACAGTGGAATGACCCGCTGGATCACCCGATCTTAAACTTTTTTTATGGGGTTATTTAAAATCTAAAATCTACACTAACGGACCTGACAAAATCCGTGAGCTGAAAGCCCGAATCAGACAGGAAAAGCAGAACGTAACACCTGCTATGCTACAAAATGTTAAAGACGAATTTGTTACCAGGTTAAGTCATTGTTTAGTGATCAATTAAGAGAAAGGGGTTGTTTCATTTACAAAAACTGATGCTGACGTTATTACTTAAAGGTTATTCACTCTGTATGATAGATTTTTTTTTGTTTAAATAGTAAATTAAAATTAAAAATTCAGTAGTTTTAAAATTAATTCATATTACTGTTTATTTATCTAATAATGAGTTACTTTTTGGACGCACTGTATATTTACTGTATAAATGCACAACTTCAGAAAAATGTATTACATTAATTGGGAAATGGAAAAACTATTTAGATTTTAAATGGCTACAGCATTTCGTGACAGTACGGAAAATTCATGCATTTTCTCCAAATGTATTTCATGTGTTGGCGTAAAAGATCTCTTCGCTTAAACTAAACGATTTTAAATCTAGGTTACACTAAACATAAACTACTGTAGTTATGAATTTTCAATTCTGGTTATTGAAAAACGGTTTTACTTTATTTTTATCTCATATTTCATGCTCTATTTCACGTAAATATCCCTACAGTAGCGACTCTTTGCATTTCAATGACGTAATAATTTTAAAATAATTACCTTAAATAAAACGTACAAACAATAGTTACTAAATATTTTATTCTTTAGTAACCTCGCAAACATGAAATGTTATTTAAATAGAATAAAATTTTAATAGGATAATACATGAGGCAAAAACAATTTCCTTTTTAATTTTGGGTACAAATTCATTAAAATTGTTTTGGGTTTCCTTTTTTTAACCAAAGTATTGATAAAACTGAAGGTTTTTTATCAATTCTTGAACTTAAATTAAAACGTGTATTTTTATATTTAATATTTTGGTTATTATACAGTTGAGCTTACACCTCTCCGATTTTCTTAAAATTTTATAAATATATATATATATATATATATATATATATATATATATATATATATATATATAAATATATACATATTTTAAATACATCACTCTGTATATTCAGTCATTATTGAAATTTCCTCTTTAATAAGAGTTCAGCCATATGTAATACTTTTGATTTTATGTACTCTAAAAGGTCTAGTCAAGGTCTATACAATCATGGAGAAATGTGGCAGACGCATTCTATCATTAATAAGGGTATTGTCAACTTACAAATGGAGCACATTTTGAACACTAGATTAAGTAATCATTGTGTCAAAAATAACGATCTCAAAATACGTATGCTGAGATGCTACATATTCACCATCTTACTATACGGCATAGAAGCGGCCACATTGACAAAAGTCATGATGAGAAAAATAGAAGCATTCGAGATGTGGCTATACAGGAGAATACTGAGAATATCTTATATGGACAGAATTACAAACGAAGAAGTACTAAAAAGACTCTCAAAAGAAACAGAAATTAATAACGAAATAAAAATCAGAAAATTACAATATCTGGGCCACACTATGAGAGGAGAGAGATACCGAATGCTACAAGTGGTGATGCAGGGAAAGATTGCAGGGAAGCGCAGCGTGGGAAGAAGACGAATGTCGTGGCTCCGCAACCTGAGAGAATGGTTTAATTGTTCATCAAATCATCTTTTCAGATCAGCAGTCAACAAAATGCAAATAATCATGATGATCGCCAACCTTCGACGGAAGACGGCACCATAAGAAGAAGAAGTGTCAAAAATGTTGTATGTTTTTAATTGTTACGTTTTAATGTAGTTGAAAATTATTTGTATTAAAAAATTATTAATACAATTAGGCATTGCCACACTTCTGTTTTATTTATTTAAGACCTTTTAGACTACATAAAATCATGGGTGACACATGTGGCTAAACTCGCATTGAAGAGGAGATTCCAATAATGACTGAATATACATGGTTATCTATGTAAAAATCAAAGTGACTAATAATATTAGAGAAACGGCAAATCCGACAACATTGCAGATGTCAAATTTGGAATTTCCGTATCTCAAAATAGGCTTATCCCAAATTTTGTACAATTCGGACTAGCAATTTACGAGATAATTGTCCGTTTCCAGACTTTTGGTCTACTCTGTACATATATATATATATATATATATATATATATATATATATATATATATATATATATATATATATATATATTATATTTTTGAAGAATTAAACAATTATAATTTTTTTTAATCGTTGAAAGAGATAAAAGATGGACAGGATAGGGCAATGCAAAAAGTTAGTCTAAAGTTTTAAACCCTCCCCCTTTAACCCCTCTTAGCTATCGATTTTTATGTAATTATAGGCAACAATCGTTAAATTTGAATAAATGATTACATAAAAATTGACAGTTGAAAGAGGGGCTGGGTGTCACCCCTCAGGGTTGGAAGGGATCGGGGAATTGGGGTGAAAAAAAAATGAGCCTAACCCAACCTAACGTCCTAACCTAACACCAACAGTACCTGGTAAAGTTTAAGAGTTTTTACCAAACTTCACACGATCATCCGCCAGACTAATCCAAAAATTGGCTGAAAATACGTCCCCCCCGCATATTGTTAAAATTTTAGACTTACTTTTTGCATTCTCCTATTTTGTCCCTCTTCTATCTATGTCAAAACAATTAATTTAATTATTACAAAGACTAAAAAATTATTACAATTATTTGATTCTTTAAACGCAAAAAGTACCGTAAGGCATGCTTTCCGTGCCCAATATATACATATTCTTGTTTAGGATGACAAACTTGACAACAATCTAAAATTTCAAGAAAATCGGATGGGTGTAAGCTCTTATTAAAAATAAATAAAAAATGTCATAACTATTGCACCAATTTTGGCTTTGTTATCATTGTTTGCAGTACCGCTATAAAAGAAGTAATTTAAATGTAGACCGAAATTCTAAATCTACGCCGCTGACTTTCTTGCCTAGTACTCGTTGGGAAATTAGATTTTATCTTCTTGGTAGATATCTGGGACGAGGAACGTGAGTGTGGTAAAATGTAATACGATTGAGTTTGGATGAAAATGAATTAAATTTGATTTTGTGACACGTGATCTCGACTTACTGGAGATGTTTCTTTAATGTTAAAATATATTCATCATGCAATTTTTCCTAAAATTATCTTACGTATCAAAAACTAAATTTTCTGATGTGACAGACACAATGTCGATGTTTTTAAAAGCGACATAAAATTACTCAACACGGTAAAATTAGATAGATTGAAGCAGTACACGTACAGACTTTTATCCAGTAATCCAAACTAATATTATAAATGCGAATGTGAGTTTCTTTGTTACGTTTTCACGCGTAATGGCAGGACTTCGTACTTGGACCAGAAACGGTCGATCGTGGAAACTCACTGTAGGGATTCATTCATATTATGGTCAGTCCCTTTTTTATTAAAACCAGTTACATTCTTTTTAGTTGATCTAATCACACCTTACCCTTAAATATACAGTCCACTATTAATCTCGGTGGTTAAGTTATTCTTGGATTTACAACCCTTAAGAATTTTTTAACAACCCTTTTAAGCCACGTCGCTTACAGCAACCTTAAGTACTTTGGTGTAATTAATTTTTAAAACAAAATCATGCTCTGGGACACTTAATTTATAATAATTAATTAATGTTAATTTTTAAATCGTTATTAATTTGGGTATTAATAATTTCGATCAAAAATACCGTTTTACATTATCATTTTTTTGATCTTAGTTATAAACTATTGATGCATGCAAGATTTATTTGAAAGTTTTAAATAAGTTTATTTTTATGTCAATTCTTCTAATTACCTTATTTTAAATAATTTTTTGAAAATTTTTTTTGCATAAAAAATATTTACGGTAAAGTTTAATAATAAGATTTTAATTTTAAATAAAAATGTGTACTCGTGTTTAAATTTTCATGTCAGCAACAGTTTTGTATACAGGGCAACAGAAGGAAAATTTATCTACTTACCAACCAGAGGGACGTAAATTTTTTATCAGTGTACGAGTTGAAAGGCGATATACATCAACGAGGTAAAAGTGTATGCATAAATAGCGAGTCTTCGATAATCTAGACAAATTCTGCTACAATTTGCATTGTGCGGTCCTCTGTGCAGCTAAAACCGCTTCTTCTTCTTCTTCTTCTGGATTTACTCAAAACAGTGGCGTCGAAAACGATTTCTTTCATTTTACACAGTCCTTACTATCCCGTTAGCTACTTATAGAGTAAATAATTTTGCAAAATGTATATACAGAGGTATATTAACATTTTCACTTGATTGTTAATTATTTTACCAAGATCACACACACATATATTATTAGATCTATTAGCTTTCCAAAATATGTTATCGAACAGTTCGAAAAAAAAAATAAGGGATATGCATCTCATTAAAAAAGATCATACATACATCTTTTAATACTTTACAACTGTTTTGTTAAAATGTCTTTTTTCAGCAATTAATTAATTTACAGGTTGTACTACGAGGGAGATTTGAAATATGAATCATCTAGTAGAGTTTCTCAAACAGTTCTCCGAGGTAAACTTTAAACATCCCATATTTTCTATAAATTTGAAACGTGCATAAATATATTTAGTAGTTAAAGTACTTTCAACTTTTATTATGACAGTAAATGCTTTAAAAAAAACAAAGTTTAATTTTCTTCTAAAACTGCATGATAATAGTTTTGTAATTTTAAACGACAGTCCAAATTTTAATAAATATCGATTAATCATAGACCTCGTCTTCTTTAATATATCTACAAGTAACGTAAGTGCATTGGAATCCAAAATCATATAATTTATTTGTTGGTTTGAAGAACTGGTTTAAAAAAGTAAAAACGTTTATACAATAAAAATAAAAGTGTGAATTTTTTAATTTGTAATTTCAAAAGTGAATTGGTGCAAGACTTCAAAAGGTAAGTGCCTCTTGTGCTCTTTTTTAAGAACGACAAAAGAAAAAGTTAAGGTAATAATATTTTTGAGCACAATTTATAAAAGTATTAACAAAAGGAAAAAGGTTTATCATTGATCAAACCCGTGCTTTCCAAAATGGTATATATCGACCACTAAGGATCGCATTCTAAATGCAAGGAGTCCACTCAGAGAAAGCAAGGATTGGCGATGCATAATATGTAAATGGGGATCCATGAGAGTGTTTTTTACACAGAAATTGGTTCTGATTTTGATGATATTAAGATCATGGAAATACCACATTGAATTATTAATCCATAGGGTGAAATTGTGGAAACGGATGTCATATAACAAGAACTTATCGGACTAAATACTAACGAAGAACTCAAGGCACAGTTCATAAAGGGCTATCAGCTATTTTGGTCCGAGACATATCTATTACTTTCCATCCTCATTCCTCGTGAAAAGTGGTTTCCGCGCGGTTGCCAAACTCTCACAACGATTTTAATTTAAAAAATACAAACTGCAAAAATCAGAGAAGCTTCCGAAAATTTTACAAAAATATCTAATTGTCATAATATTAAACATAAACAGCGGCAACGTTGCGGTGAGCGATCTGCGCTGACGCCATCAAGCTAGAATCGGCTAGAACCGACCAGCCGGACCAGCGCGTTAGTGTTCGAGAACGATCTGGATTGCTTTGAACGGGATAAATACGCACGGCGCGGCGACATTGCGCTTAGTTTAAAACTGAACGCGTAACCAACGTTCAGCGGTTGGGTTAGTAGAGAACAACAAAAAATAATATTATGGCAAGCAGTTGTAAAAAGGTAAAGACATACGTTACTTTTTTGTTGTTATTAATAACTATTTTTAAATCTTACGTGACATGCCGTTGGGGCTGGATAAAAGTTTGTGTTTATTTTTCAAACACCTTCGTTTGGTAGGTAAGAGTGTAGATATGTACAAGTACGTACTAGTAATATTAGTTATTTTGTTATTAGTTTATTATTAGTACCTATGTATTATGTATTACCAGTTAAATAGTAAAATAAATACATATAATGATTAATTAACTTTTTATCTCATTTACGTTGCGTTACGTGGCTTCCGTGTGGGTAGCTCGCTGTTTATTCCAAAATTAACAAAGTAGCTCAACACATTGAAGAGGTTGGCGACCATAAAGTAAGACTGGAGGATAATTATGACTTAACATATCTTAATCGAATTTAAATATTAAAATTTTTCCATTTTCAATATCAGACATGTGCTTTCTATTGCACATTTATTTTTTATTTAGTTATAATTTGAATAGATTTTCTTTATTTTAAGTAGCGTGTAGATGTTGTTTTTTAAATTTCACATTCTAAAATTAACACTGTGTCAGCTTCATTCGAAGTTAATGGATCCATAAAAGTTATTAGAACGGTGGGTGTCTACTCAAAATGGAAAACGTAGTCTTCAAAAATATATTGAGATTTTTTGAATTTAACCGAGCAGCCCTGTTTTGGAAATTGATCGCTAGAGCCTAGAATCTCTAAACAAGGTTGTAGGTGTTTGAAGCTTTACGGTGTTGTAGATTATATAAGATTCTAATGGAAGGCTTTTTGTAAATATCCACTCCGACCTAATGCAGTCTATTGTGCTCTCTCTATGGTTAGAGCTTCTCCTCCAGCCCCAGTGGTTTTACCAACTTTCAGAGGCTGTTGGAAGTCTTGATGTGGCTAACTGGCTCAGGTTTTTCTCTGCCTAAACACAGGAACTGTGCCCTTGCCAGTCCCTCGCAGTGGCAGAGGACGTGTTTTGCTGTCTCTTCTTCTTCAAGACAAAAACGGCATTTACAGTTCTCACCCCCTTTGTGAAGTCAGCAGGTACACTTTTACTCTTAGTACAGCTAAGGTTAAGTAGGTCTGCCATGGTCGCATTTATAAAAAAAAACCTCTGTCCTGTAGTTCCATTTCTTCTAAGTGCATCCAATTTTTTATGGTGCTACTTCTGAGGATTTTTAAAACCCCACAGTGTTGTTCAGATCCAATGGGGAGCCCATTTTGGCAAGTGTATCAGCCTTCCCATTTCCTTCTAGCCCCGACATACCTCATTGTTGTAAAGACATGGTTCTCCTAACCTATACGTTATATTTAGGCTGTTGTAAACACAAGGGGTGTTTTAGCCTTACTTCCACCATGCTGGCCATTGCGGGTTGGTAGAGTCCAATTCTAGTGTGACTATACGGCATAGGACGGGTGTGACTGATGTCATAGAGAGAGTTGTAATAAATTTACTCTAATAGTTTACATCATGTTGTCAACATTATCTGACGACAATTTTTTTTAGGATTGTACAAAAGCAAGTAATGGAAATTGAAAAAGAGTAAAACAGCAATATTTATTTAAAGTGTTTGTAATGTTATTCCTACTACACTGTTTAAGCTTGATTTGTATACGCGTACTTACTCAATACCAGATTAGGGACAAACGTATGCACCATACGATGCTATAATTTTATCAGTTTGAATAGTGGATCTTCAATTAAACGACTTGCTAAGAAAATCTGGAATTTATTTCTTCTTATTCTTCTTTCCTTCTTTCTTTAATTCCTTTTTCTTATTATTTTCAACGATTGTACGCGTGTAATTGTACTCGGCGAGATTATCTTTGTTTGTGTTTTTCTGCATTCTGATTCCTTGTAGATCTGTTGCAATGCCGTACTCACTTCCAGTTTTATTCAAAGAAATTAACGATCACGCGGATATTTCTTTTAGATTGAATTTGTATGCGGTTGATTGCATTTCATTAAAATATTTTATATATTTGATGCAATGAGAGTTTTGTTTAATTAAAAATACTAATTACCTGTTTTTTTGTAAATATTGTTCACAATAAATAATCAATTATTTTAAAGTATTTTTTGTGGTATTAGTAATTAAATATTTTGTTTTTTTAGTATTATTTGCAATTTAAATAAATAAAAACAAAATATACGAAATCGCAATTGCACCGACCAACATAAGTTTAAAATTTATTTCACATCCCATCGGACAGTTTCAGTTAATTTAAATAACGAATTTATTATTATTTTCGCATAATTTATCGTAAATTTTGACAAAACGGAATGCATTTGAAACGCTATCAAGCCCCTTTGAGTCCATCATTTCATGCCATTCATCAATTTTTGTCGCTATTTCCATCATTTTTAACAAACATCGTTTACACACAAAATTAATTCCAACAGTGTTTAATAAATTTCTACACTGCAAAATATTTCTTAATTAAAACGAAGAAATGCTGAAAAATGCAGTTACTTTTAAAAATATCTTCTTCACGTGCCTTCTCCGCAGCAAAGGTTGGCAATCATCATAGCTATTCTGACCTTGGAGGCGGCAGCTCTAAACAGTTCGTTGGATGTGCATCCATAACATTCGCTCAAATTGCGCAGCCATGATATTCTTCTTCTTCCTTAACCATATTTTTAGCATTGTTCAAATGAGTGAGACAAGAGTGGCAACTAATAGGGAAGTCCATTTACTTTTTGTAGACCTTACAAAAGCGTACGATACTGTCCCGATAACAAAACCGTGGCAAGTCTTAAAGAATTCAACGATCAATAACACTGTAATAATAGCTATTAAACAGTTATATCAGCAATTAAGTTAGGAAATAATCTATCTGAAAGTTTTACCGTCACTAAGGGTCTAAGACAAGGTTGTAGTTTATCCCCCACACTATTTAAAATATATTTAAACGAAGTGTTAAAGAAGTGGAGGCGAGCGTGCCATGGAATGGGGATACAGTTAAATGATGACACTACTCTGTATAATCTGCACTTCGCGGATGATCAGGTCGTCGCGGCCCAAGATAAAGAAGACCTGGAGTTTATGGGAAAACGACTTCTTTAGAGAATACGAAGAATGGGGATTAACGGTTAATATGAGTAAGACGAAATATTTGTATATTGGGGCAGAAACAACAGATCTGGATCTGGACAATCAAAAAATAGGAATATGTAAGGAATACACCTATTTGGGTACAAAAATCACATGTAAAGGTCGTACTGAGGAGGAAATAGAACAACGGATATTAAAAGGAAAGAAAGTTATAGGATGCCTAAACTCGCTGTTGTGGGCAAAAAATATATCTAGGGAAAAAAACATATGATATATAATACTATCTTTCAAAGTTCTGTTCTATATGGCTGTGAAACGTGGCAACTTAATAAAACATTAGAACGCCGATTGCTAGCCCTGGAGATGGATTTCTGGCGAAGATCTGCTGGCATATCACGTCTCGATAGGGTTACAAATGACCGAATTCGACAAATTGTAAAGACCGACACAACTATAATAGATGAAATCCAAAGAAGACAACTTATATGGTACGGCCATAATGAACGTATGACAGATGAAAGGCTACCCAAACTAGTGCTTAAATGGACCCCAACAGAACGAAGGAAAAGAGGTAGACCAAAACCAACATGGATAGGGGGCATTTAGAAAGCGATGTCCGAAAGAAATCTAGCCCCAGGAGATTGGACTGACCGAAGAGGCTGGCAACTGGGAACCGGAAGGCGAAAGACGCTATAAACCGGATTAATAATAATAATAATAATTTCCATTCCTTGTTTATTCTTCTCATGAATTCGTTGTTTGTTACGTGTTCTGTCCATGATATTTTCAGGATTCTTTTATACACCCACAATACAAATGATTCCAGTTTCTCAATGGTTGCCGCGTTCAGCGTCCAAGCTTCCATGCCGTAGAGTAACGTCGAGAAAATTATAACGCCTTGCCAGTCTAACACTTAGGTTCAAATTCAGATCCCTTGTGCAGAGTATCTTTCTCATGCTGTTGAAGTTTGTTCGTCATTTCTCTATTCGTACTTTGACTTCTTCAGAGTAATTATTTCCGGAATTAATTGTTGTGCCAAGATAACTGTGGTTCTCCACTTGTTTAAGGATCCTGCCATTGACCGTCAGACTTTCATCGTTATTTTGGGTTTTTATATCCTCATAAATTTCGTTTTCTTGACGTTTATTGTTAGTCCGTACTCTTGACTACATTTAACTATTTTCATACTTGTATTCAATTACATTTTGATATTTTTCACGATCAGCGGCCGTTCTAAAAAGCTGTTTCACGTCTAGATTTGTCCAGTGGCGTATATTACGAAGCCATGATAGTTTCTTTCGTCCCATCCATCTGGTACCCTCTATTTTACCATGAATTATGAGGCGAAGCATTTGATACTTAGGGCCTCTCATTATGTGCCCAAAGTATTGTAGTTTCCTCTTCTTAATTTTGTTTAAGAGTTCTCGATCCTTATATATTATCTGCAGTACTTTTAGGTTGGTTGTATGCGACGTCCATGGTAACTTTAACATCCGCCTGTAACACCACATTTCAAATGCTTCAACTCGATTCATCCTATCGACTGTTAAAGTCCATGTCTCACAACCATACATTAAAGTGGACTAAACTTAGTAACGGAGCACTCTTACTCGTATTTGGATCTTTTGGTCTCTGCTGCATAAAATCTGATTTCTGGAGATTTTAATTCGGGTTAATCAAAACTAACACATTTTTTTAATGTTGAAAACCGATAAAATGAAGATCACAACAAAAACATGTTTTTTAATTGTTTTTATTAAGCTTTTTTGTGCTAAAGTAAAAACATCAGTTGGACGATTTTAAAAGGACACATAATTGCGCAATATTCCATATCAAATGTAACTGTGTAAACAAATCTGTACGGAATGCAACGAGAGATAGTTATCATCAAATATTAATTATTTCGGTATTATTTTGTCTGATTTGAATGCGGGTAGAATTAATTTCATTTTTAATTCCTTTGTCTTTTTCATCCGCTTTATTTCGAACTGACAATATATTTAACAGAGATTAGTTTTAAATGGGAATTGTTATGTTGTTTGACGCAAACATCGTAGATATTGCGTATCGTATAAATAGATAAGTATATATATTTATTAAAACTTACTTAAACTTTAAACTTTAAGTACATGATGTCTGCTAAAAGTTTATATAATAACTAAGCAGTGATATAAAAGGTGCAGCTAATAATAATAATAATAATTCGCTAAAAAATATTTTAAATTCGTTTAGTAGATAATTTTTTTTTTTCAGCAATTACTACCTGATAATTAATTATATATATAATATAATAATATAGATATATATATATATATATATATATATATATATTGTAAATTTATATATCCAAACAGTTTAGTGACTTAGTAATAGTAATAATAACAATAATAATAATAATATTCTACAACTTCGCAGAACACATCAGTACCCATAAAAACTGTTGCTTCAGCATGTGCCAGTTGTATTGGGTGAGGGAGGGGAGGGGAGGGGATATCAAGAAATAAAGTGTCACGCAGTTCATTAGCGCAGTTGGCTTCCTACGTAGCGGTCGAGTGTGGAAATTTTCGCTTAAAAATATTTTAAATTCGTTTAGTGGATAATTATATTTTTTCAGCAATTTACCTGATAATTAAATATATATATATATATATATATATTGTAAATTTATATATCCAAACAGTTTAGTAACTTAGTAGTTCTTTTAATGTTTCATTTACATTTTTTCTATATTTATACTTATAATTATAATAATAATTAATAATAATAATAATAATATTAATTACAATAATATTAATAATAATTATAATAATAATTCTACAACTTCGCAGAACACATCATTACCCACAAAAACTGTCGCGTCAGCATGTATCAGTTGTATTGGGTAAGGGAGGGGAGTCTATATCAAGAAATAAAGTGCCATGCGGTTCATTCGCGCCGTTGGCTTCCTAAGTAGCGGTCGAGTGTGGAATTTTCGCTTGAAAATATTTTGAATTCGTTTAGTAGGTAATTATATTTTTTCAGCAATTACTACCTGATAATTAATATATATATATTGTAAATTTATCTATCCAGTTTAGTGAATTAGTAGTTCTTTTAATTTTTCAATAACATTTTTTCTATATTTATACTTATAATAATAATATTATTTTTATTATAAAAAAGAGGAAATATTTGATTGTTTGTTTGTTTCCATTGAATAGGCTTCGAAACTACTAGATCGATTTAAAAAAGTTTTTACCGTTAGTCCCCGGGTGACATAGACTATATTATATTTTCAAAAAAATTAGGGATTTTTACTAAAACTCCTTTTATATAGCCCAAGTTATAATAAATGGCCTAAAATTAAATCGGAACTATTATCTGGTCAGAGGTCTTTCGATCGGCATGAGATAATTTTAAGGTATTACATTTAAAGATAAAAAAATTTATAAAATTATTCACCAAAGACGAAATATTTAGCAAAGTGAAATGTTACATGCCAAGTGTAAAGTGGCAGAAGCAAGGTTTTACCACACTGTCATTTGCTGTTTTGACTGAAAAGAAAAATCCAGCCAGACGAAATTGATAGTGTTATAGTTGCGGAAAAGCCCAACCAACAAAAAGATCCAATATTGTACGATATCGTATTTTGCATAGTCTCCAAAACCGAATCTCCTGTCCATTTGCTGGCTGAATAAATTTTATCTTGAACTATTTTTTTTCATGCTTTACTTAAAACCATGCTAAACTTTTATCAGTTGCAATCTGAATCACTGGGGTTCAAATGGGGTAGTGCATGCGCACCGTACGATGCTGCTTTCTGTTAGCGTCGCTTAGCCTCTCCTACCCAATTCCGACTCTCACCTCCTAGTAGCCTTTATATGAATATAAATGTGGTGAGCCCCGGGAACCTGAGCAACCTCACCGGAGATCTGGTAACCAACCCAGGTGGAAAGTGAGTCAGGGCAGACGAGAGCGGGAGAAATCGCCCTCCGAATAGGGGGTTGGGCGTGGGGTCAACAACCCCACCCCATAAAACAAAAATTGTTACGGAAGCAGAGCAGGCCAAAACCCACCCGGGTTGTAGTGCCAGCCGAAGAAGAATTTAAATCACTATCTCTACTATGTTTGGCAATATTTGTCAAATTAATTAAGTAAGCAGAGTGCTGAATAAAGTATTAAAATATGTTTTAAATTTTTTTATTTAAAATTACACAAAACTGATGAGTGAATTAAAACTAAAGACCCCATGTAACAATTTCCTTTTTTATTCTTTAAATTGTTAACCTGTTTTTTGTTAATCGATAATGTAGATACTAATGTGTATGTTTTTTTTTCAGCGATAATATTGAAGGCACCTACAGTATTTGTAACTACACTGTTGAAATGATGTGATTTAAAAAATATAAAAACATTTTACAGCATCGTCGTCTTTATAAAATCGTTACCAAAATTATCACCAGAATCGTCTTTATATCCCGATGGACTAAACAGCTATAAATAATTTGGTAGCAGGACCCTTTGTATTCAAAGTATGTATAGTAATCTGCAGAGTATCTTCTGCAGGTTATAAATACTTAAATGATTTTTTTTAGCCCGCTTCTTACCTCGGGCCTCTGTGTAGTGCCTTTGTATTTCAAGGGGTAAATAGCTATAAATAATTTGGTAGCAGCACTCTTCGTATTCAAAGTATGTATGGTAATTTTTTTAATTGGACTATGTACCTGAGAAATGGGTAAAAGTTTAATTTTAACGTTGTACACTTTGAAATCTGAAGAGTATCTCTTACAGTGATCACCCCAAATGTGTTGAAACAGCCCGTTAAAACTGGCACGTCTGGTTAACGGCTGTTTGCGATCGGTACATAGTGACATTCGACGCTTTATCGACACTGGGGGCGAAAAGCTAATAAGGATCACTGTAAGTTTCTGTTAAAGAAAGCTACTGACCTCGGGCCTCTGTGTAGTGCCATGTATTCCGAGGGGCTGAAAAGCTATAAATAATTTGGTAGCAGGACTCTTTGTATTTAAAGTATGTATGTTAATTATTTAATGTATGAGAGTATACTTCGAAATCTGAAGAGTGTCTCTCTTTAAATGTGAGTGTGCAGAATTTAAAGTAAAAATGTTTATGTGCAAACACATACACGCTGTTGCCTTATTTGAGCAGAGAAGCGAATATGTTTCAGTTCTTTTAAATGGAACTACAACAAGTTCTGAAGAGGATAAAGAAGATGTTTTATTAGCTGATGAAACTTCCAGAATAAGAAACAGCAGAATTTAAAACTGTTTTTAGAAGAAACCCATCAAATTAAAAAAAATTATATTAATTAAAAAAAAAAGCTTGAGGTATGTTATTTAGAGTTTATATATTTTTATCCACTTATTTAGGTAGTAGACTGTTAAGTATCAATTTCGTTAATTTAAATCTATAAATTATCTCACTAACTTGGACATTAAAATCTTTGAAGAATTTAAGGATATGGTAAGGAAACATAAAAATAAAAATGACACCAATACATGTAAAAGAAGAAAAGTAGAAAGTCAGTTATATTTTTCAAACAACAAATAAAATTGAACAGGTTTGTTTAAAAAAAAACATTTTTGGTTCTTATTTTTTTTCTCTCTCTTTCTCTCTCTCTCTTGCAGATATTTTAATTAATCGTTTTTTTAGGTTTAGAATTATTTACTTAGCTACAACGTTTTTAACTAACATTTCTTATCAACATTTCTAACTAACATTCCTGATTTTAACATTCCTTATCCCAATTCTTTGGCGAAGGATAAGCTCTTACCTCCTCGTGGTCTTCGCTGTGCAGTGACGATATAAAATATAAATAATCAAGAAAGTAAGGGTTGAAAGACAATAAATGTTTCTACTCTGAAATTGTTTCATACCATTTCTTAACTAACAATAAGTAATTATTATTTTACATAATAAATATATGTTTACTCAACTCACACAATATATAACACAATACATAACATAACATAACATACACAATATATAACATAAATTTTTTTTTATTTTGTCACTGGCAAAAAGAGCAACCCTTAAGTATCTCAAAAGTGCAATTTTAAATTACATACTCATATTCAAGTTTTTTTAAATTGTTTTGTTTTATTAACTTTTAAATATATTTAATATTTTGTTTATTATTTTCTTCTTTTTGCATACAAATTTCAATTTTGAAAAAATGTTATCAGGTACCAATGTTACAAATCCGGTCCTGTCGACAACCAAGAATTTTGGCCGCCGGACGGTCTAGCAAAGTCGAGCATAGAAGACAATAGATAATTCGAGAAATTACTGGACCCTTCTCGTGGTTATTCGTCCAGGTATAAAAAGGGGGTCAGCAAACGGAAAAGGACAGTATCGGCTTAATTGTTTATGAATTAACTAACTGGTGGTAGATCAGGAAGGCCAACTAGCAACTATATGACCAGTAATTCAGATAACTATAGCCTTCAATTTCTTCGTTTGAAAGAAGCACAAGAGACATTATTGAATTTTAATGAACCGAATACATCGATATATAACAAACCTTTAACTATGGAAGAATTCCGAGACGTATTGGCTGAGGTGAAAAACTCCACTCCAGTCAGTGACAACATCCCTTATGAGTTCATACAAAACTTTCACCACACTACTAAAGAGACCATATTGAAACTATCAATCAAATCAATCAAATTTGGACCAAAAGAACATACCCTACCAAATGGCGTGAGGCTATCATTGTTCCGATCCCGAAACCTGGAAAAGATATAAGACTCACATCTAATTATCGCCCAATCTCTCTCACATGCTGTTTGAGTAAATATTTGGAAAAAATGATAAGCAAACGTCTGATATGGTTTCTAGAGACGAATAATCTGTTTTCACCCTACCAAGCAGGGTTCAGAAACTACAGATCGACGATTGACCAATTGACTCTCTTAGAAGAGGCAATACAATTAACCTTTGCAAAAATAGAACATTTGGTTGCAGTATTTTTTGATATAGAAAAAGCGTTTGACACGACTTGGCGATACAACATCCTAAAAACATTATACGATTTGGGAATGAGAGGAAACCTTCCTACATTCATCGAAGGATTCCTTACTGAAAGAAAGTTCTTAGTGAGAAATGGAACCGTTGTCTCCAATCATAGAAAATTGAAAAACGGTGTACCCCAAGGATCCACTTTGAGTGTCATTCTCTTCGCAATTGCAATAAATGATATCATGAAAAATCTAAACCCAATAGTCGGAAAAAGTTTATACGTTGGTGATATGACCATCTTCTACTCATCTCGGTTGATGGAAACGATAAAGAAACCCTGCAAGAGGTAATCAACCACTTGGAAAATCAGACTAAAAATATCGGTTTCCGACTTTCAACAATGAAAACAAAATGCGTCCACTTCTGTCGGTTACGTACAAACCACAACCATCCGGAACTGAAACTGAGAAATGAAGAAATAGAATGTAAGGAGTCAATTAGATTTTTAGGTCTGATACTCGACCAAAAATTAAACTGGAAAGCCCATATTGACGATTTGGTAGTGAGATGCAAAAAAGCGTTAAACCCTTTGAGAGCAGTTTGTAAAATTAAATGGGGATGTGACCGAGACACTGCTCTCAGGCTTTACAAAACGCTCATCCTATCTAAACTAGACTACGGATGTACGATATACGGAGGAGCTCGTCCATCAACCCTCAGAGTTCTCGATTCAATACATTGTACAGGACTACGACTGGTCCTCGGTGCTTACCGAACTAGTCCCCTCAAGTCTCTATGTTGCGAGGCGGGGATTCTTCCACTACAACATAGGAGACAACAATGTTTGGCAATTTACGACACTAGAATCTGGTCCCTACCGACACATATCAATTTTTCTATTATGTTCGACGAAGAAGTATACTCTATACATGAAAGAGGTCCTACGATTACCCGACCGTCTAGTATTAGACTGAGAGAAGTCATGAACTACTTGAATATTTTCCTTCCCCAAACATACCCATCTAGTTTCTGTGAGGTACCACCTTTGAGCAAAGAACCACTTGTGCAGAGAATCACTGCACAACTCATTTACCTTCAAACATAAGGCAAAACCATTATTCTTGTCTGGATTCCTAGCCATATTGGTATAAAAGGAAATGAAAATGCAGATACCGCAGCGAAACTAGCAACTACAAATGACGTCGATGAAAATATCCCCATAGCTCCTAAAGACTGCAAGAATTACTGCAAGAGAGAAATATATAGAAAATGGGATAATGAATGGAAAATCTCCGATTCAAAACTCAATCATATAAAACCTGACACAAAAAATATCAAATATCCAAGTGAACTCACACGGAGAGAACAAGTCATCATAACTCGACTCAGAATAGGTCATACCATTTTAACCTCTAGCTATATGTTGACAGGAGAAAGACAACCAAAATGTCAAACATGCCAATCCACCTTAACAGTAGAACATATAATATTGCAATGCCACCAATACGAAAATGCTCGAAGACTCTACAACATCCCAAATAATTTGAAAGACTGCCTGAGTAGTGATAGCAAAATGAAAGATATTCTAGAATTCCTGAGAACAACGAGACTTTTCAATAAAATCTATTGAAACCAAACTAGAAAAGGCTAATGACCTCAGAAGTCGATGCCTTAAACGAAGAAAAAAAAATAAAAATAATAATAATAATAATCCTTCTTTTGACACAATCCACAATTAGGGGTATTGACCAGCCCAAAATCTTACATGTGGTATCTATGGGTACCATGACACGTTGGCATCCTTCCTAAGAGTGCCTTTGCCAATCTACATTTGTTCCTGGTTTCCGTTTTCCAATACATCAAGTTCTTGTCCCTGATCCAACCCCCGATTGCCCTTCTGCCTAAACGGAATGAAATCATTAAGGCTGGCTCTGTGCCCGCAAACTTTGTCTCAGATCCAGCTTTCGCCAGCCTATCCACCCTTCTCGTTGCCTATGATTTCCGAGTGACTAGGAACCCAGACAAGAGTAATCTTGTTATCATTTGCCAAAACTAAGCTGCGCCTAAAATTTCAGGAAAATATAAAATTGGTAGTTTTAAAAATTAAGTTGCACATAATATTGTACTTTAATGCTTAGCAATACGCCATCTGACGGAATAAATTCGCATCAATATCACGTGGTGAACAACTATGATTGTTTTGTGTTTATGTACCCTAAAGTTTGAATTTGTGCAAAGATTATAGTTGCATAATAGTGAATAATAATTTGTTAACAGTGAAAATGACCAGCAGAGTAAAATGTTGTGTACCTGGATGTAACTCAGTGTGTAAAAAAAACTCCAATTTAACTTTTCACTATTTCCCAAATCAGGGTCAAAGAGTTGAGCATATTAGAGAATCGAGAATGGTGACTATGGTTGATAAAAAGAAACTGTGGGAGATCAAACTGAAAATAGGAAAGAGAGTTACCAAAAACATGAGAGTTTGTTCTAAACATTGTTTTGAAAAAGATTTCCTAACTTCTAGTGATTGTAAGTATTTTGTTTTCTATATTTTGTGTGGCTAATAGAATTACCTATCAATCTGTCAGGGGGCTATTAAAAACTGAAAATCACTGCTATACCAAGTAAAAAAAAAAGATATGAAAAGCTCATTGAAAAAAGACCAGCAAGTTCTCTTGTTGGTTATTTTTATTGTAGTCAAAAGTAAATAAATACTTATAATTATCATTGAAGTCATCTTATCCATTGATTTTATGGGGATCACTTTTAATAGCACTGGTCTGCAAAGAATAAGATCTGATTATCCATCATACTTGGAGTAGCAGCCAGATAAACAAAAATTGAGGACAATGGTAGAAACATATCTGAATTCCTTTCAATACAAAAAACTAAATTTAATAACGTTCAAATATCGAAATTTTCACTAAATTGTATACTTCGTGAACTTAGTAAACACAAACTTGGCGTCAGAATGACAGCGCGGGAAAATGAAGGTTAAAATGTCAATATGCAAGCAATTTAACCGAATCTATTGCAAGAGCATGAAATGACATATTTTTATAACACTTTCGATTACTTGTGGTTTTTCGAACAAAAATAGCTTCGTTATGGTTTTAATTCGTGATAATTGATTTAAAATTGTTCATGGCTCAAAATCGACCGGCTGCACCGCTTTTGCAACTAATTATAAAGCTAATAACAACCGACAGGTGGCGCATTAGTTTTCTTAGCAGGAACGGCGTTATTGTGATATTTTACTCATTTTCACAGTCATACGGTTACGGTTGCGTTTAATGCCGACAAACAATTGTTGGTCGTAATTAAAGCCGTAGGAGGCGAAGTCGTTCAAATTGTGATGGTCCTTTGTCAAAATTATTTTTATTAAGGGAACGCTGTAACGGTGTCTCTCTTTTTACGAGCGACAACGAAAAGAAATTACACGAAGTTAATACATACAAGACCGAAAGGCTTGAGTTTCCCTCTAACGGCATTTTACAAATGCTACTTGGTACTGTTTCATTTCCAATTTTTTTTTTATTTATTTTTTTTTATCCAGGACCCACAACACAACTTAAATGTTAAATTTTTGGATAAAGAGATCACTCGAGTGGAGGCCGAGATTAGACAAAAGCAGAGGAAGACCCCACAACAGCTCGTTGGACTGACGATCTCAAGAGAATCTCAAATAATTGGATGCAAAGTGCTCAAAATAGAATTCAATGAACAAGAATAAGGGTGGTCTATGTCCAGCAGTGGAAGAGAGGGGCTGATTAATGATGATGATTAGGACACAGAATGGTGGTCGCTAGGCCGTGTGCCCCCACCAAGTCGAGCAAAAAAGTGGCACGGCCGTACCATCCTTTTCTCGAAGCAGTTCGGGCCATTTTCGAACCCCTATTACTTCGTTGTGGCATTGTATAAACATGGTATATTTCAATTATAACTAGTCAAAGTTTCTTAATTTTTTCACTCACTCACTGACCGATCATCAAAACTCTAAGGCACTTCTTGCAGACATAGAAGCTTCAAATTTAGAATACAATTAGTATTTAGTATATAAATCAAGGAAATTCTAAAATATTTGGCAATTTTGGTCCAGTTTTCAAAAAACACCAACTGCATAAATAACTTTGTAATCCCATATAAATATATAGGAATACAAAGTTACATTTGCAGTGAATGAATCAGTGTACCTGTATATGTAAAAAGACTATCAACAAAAAAAGGGATGCCAGATTTTTAATATTAATATGGTCACTATAAGATGTAAGGTTAGCTAATTACGTAATAATTTAAGACAGAAGGACTCTTAAGTAGGGACTGAATAAATTAACCGACTTGGGATTTCATGGATCTCACAACTTTTTACGGTAGAAGAACTGAGTTGTGTGACTATTTTACAAGTTATGTTTTAGATGGCATTAAGTTGTTACTGTTTTTAATAATTGTCAATAACTAAGGTAAACAAATTAAAAAGTGAAAACAATTTTCTTAATTTAATTGATCTTAATAGAAAGCATGCACCGAAGAAATCGTACTTGTGTTGGGGCTAGAAGTTGCAGTACTGATTATTAAATTAACAAAAAATGATTTTTCCATTTTAGATTGCAAATTAAATTATAATATTTGTATAGAAAAACGACTATCTTACTTATATTTGATACTGAAAAGTTTGGTCGGAATATTTTTTACTATTTTTGGAAAAAAGTTATTTTTTTGGATAAACTGATAGTCATTTTTGTCTTATTGTGTTGAAATGTGAGATAATAGGTGATTCCATATAAATTTGGATGTGTGTATTTTTAGCTATAGAATTAGAATATTGTTTGATGTTGAAACTAAACATTAAAATAAAAATGTATCATTGAAAATTAATTTGCTAGTCAAACCTCTTTTTAATTTTAACTAATTTATTAGAGTAATTTATCTAAATCTCCACAAAAAACGAAACGGAATTTCACCTTGTCGTTATGTGGTCTGTGACTCACCTCACATCTAAAAGACGAACCAGACAAAATATTAGACAGTCTGTGGAAGTATAAATGTTTAGCAATTATTCATTAAACCGCCCATCATTAATACACTCTAAATTCCCAGAAAATATTTTGCATCGATTAAGATAGGATGTGAGATGAGTTTTGGGAAATAATGTTTTATAAAGTCATTTCTATAAATAATACATTTGTTAATGTCTGCTAAAACGTCTTAATATATTTTTTTAAGAAGGAAGAAATATGTTTCTGTGTCTTTAAAATAAATGGCCAAAAAAAAAAATAAAAAGTATTATTTTATTAAAAACTACCTATACTAAAACACAGTCAATCTCAATGGTCGAATACAATAGACCGTTTGTTTTGGTGTTCGTAGACTACGAAAAAGCGTTCGACACCGTTCAACCAGCAGGTCATGTTAAAATCCTTATCTGACGCTCGTATTGACCACCGATACATTGCCATGATTAAACACACAGAGTGGACCAAAAGTCTTGAAACGGACAATAATCTCGTAAATTGCTGGTCCGAATTGTACAAAATTTGGCATAAACCTATTTTGAGATACGGAGATTTCAGATTTGATATTTGCAATGTTGTCAAATTTGCCGTTTCTCTGATATTATTAGTCACTTTGAGTTTTTAAAAACAACCCCCTGTATATTGAGTCATTATTGGAATCACCTCTTTAATACGAGTTCAGCCATATGTAACACTTATGATTCTATATAGTCTAGAAGGTCTTAAATAAATAAAACAGAAGTGTAGCATCGCCTAATTGTCTCAGTAATTTTTTTAATACAAATATTTTCAATTAAATTTAAACGTAACAATTAAAGATAACATTTTAACTAAATGATAACTTAATCAAGTGTTTAAAATGTGCTCAGATAATTGTGCGTTTCCAGACATTTGGTCCACTCTGTATATGAGAACGCGACAGCCCATGTCAGACTTCATGAACATACCAACAGCTTCCGTATCGAAAAAGGGGTTCGCCAAGGTGACACCATATCTCCAAAGTTATTTAACAACTTGCTTCAGTATATGTGCAAACAGATAGATTTTGAAGAACTAGGTATAAACATAAATGGCGAAAAACTATGCCACCTGCGATTTGCGGATGACATTGTCTTGATATCCGACTACATAAATAAAGCACAAGAAATGTTACAAAGCCAAAGAACGCTGCCTCTAAACAGATCGGACTAAAAATTATTATCTCTAAAACTCAAGTGATGACAAACCTAGTAATTGGCGGCGGAATATAACTCAACGAGAAACAACTTGTGGAAACAACTAACTACAAATACCTGGGTCACGAAATTTGTATAAGACGCGACAACCAAACGTGTGAACTTACTAGACGCATATGGGCTAACATGGGCCGCCTATAGACGACTCAGATATATTATTAAACGTGCACTTCCGATATGCTTAAAGAAAAAAGTGTTCAATCAATTCGTACTGCCTGTTCTGACATGTGATGCGGAGTCTTAACATTAAAGAAGAAAACAGCGAACAAGATAATAACTACTCAAAGAGCAATGGAAAGATCAATGTTGGGGTTATCTCTGAGAGACGAAGTACCGAATACCGAAATGCGAGCAAGAACAAAAGTCACAGACGCATTAGAGAAAATAACTACCTTGAAGTGGAATTAGGCAGGACACATGGCAACGCTGAATGATGATAGTTGAACTAGGAAAATAGCAGAATGGAGACCAAGACAACATGCATTTAGGAGCAGAGACCTTCCTCCGAACCAGATGGCATGACGACTTAAGATGCATCCACACTAACTGGATGCAGATTGCTCATGATAGGGAGATGCGGAAGCGAAAAAGGGAAGCCTGTGTCTAGCAGTGGACCTAACCGGCTGGTCGATTGATTGATACTAAAATACTAACTGACTAACAATGATATTCAATTTTAACAATAAACTATATAACCCATAACTGTCCCATCATTATCTTTAAACTGGATTTTTAAATATATGCTGCTTAAGCGATTTAATAATCCATTGAAACAATCAAAACATTCCAGAACATCTTGAATTTTCGAAATATTACTGTTTCTGAAATTTTCCATAACTTCAAGCCATCTATTGGTGTTTTTATAAACGGTATTTTCTGTCAGTAGCCGTGCAGATTTCTTCCATCCTCTTGTACAAACAAGACGTGCCTTTTAAAAATCATCTTTATCTTTATTGGCACAGGTGAGAGTGCTAATTTACTAAAACTTAATGGTCATGGTTTATGATAATAGTAATCTAGTGTTACAAAAAATAATCATTTAGTAATATGCAATTAAAACAACTTACTTCAATTGTAAGATTACTGAGAATATTTAACAACTAAAAAATTTTTTTCTCTGCTGTGCAGAAAGCGTCACCTTCGGCCCGCTACGCAAAACAAAATTGCCGCCTACAGTGGGGAGAAAAATAGTATACACACCACGTACACTAAAGTAAGAAATGTCTCAGAACACATGTATGATAACCACGGCTCCGCCTCGGTCAACAAACATGTGCTCTGAGACATTTCTTACTTTAGTGTACGTGGTGTATAATATACTAATTTCATCTTATGCATTAACAAAATATTTCTGGAATGTCTGCAAAGCATCCTTTATAAATGTTTAATATTATTTAAAAAAAAAGGAATATTTAACTATTTGTTAAACTTACAAACACATTGCTGCTAATAACTTGGGCTATTGTGACTACCACAGATTTTTGAAAAGAATAATACTTCTTTTATATAATTTGTACCTATATTACAACCGTTTGTGCACGCTTATTACTTTTTAGAAACACTTGTACCAAAATAAATAAAGCAAATTACCATTTATTATGTAATTTACATTTTTCTGCTCTTCTAGTTTCATTTTGAGTTGATCTCAGTAATACCGAGAGGGTTTAGTTAATTCAATTTAGCAAATTGTGTCTTTATAACAAATGCAAACTAAAAACAATTTGTTTTATACTTGGTTACACAAAGAATACTCCGTTTAACAGAACCGTATTGACCCCGCATTATAAATTTCACACAATGAACGCATAAACAACGTGTTTTCGATACATTTTGGGGTTTACTTTATTTTGAAGAATTCTTGGTCTAAATACACTAGGTAACTTCATTTTTGTTCCCGACTTTTAAATAATATATTTCGACTACTTATATCTTAAATGCATTATAAACTTGTGACCACAGTAAAAAAAAATTTCGTTTTTACAGACACAAAATACTAGCACATATTTAGACCTCTTTTTTAGGCATAGTAGGGTCGCGCACTAAGAGACCTATAAATTATGCTAATATATGACTGGAAGGTTGGAGGAAAATCGTTAAGGCAGCCAAGACCCACGAAGGGTTGTAGAGCTACCCCTAAGAAGAAGAAGAAGGGTTTCGCCGGTACATAGAAGCTTTCTAGATAATCTTCTTGGGGCTAATCGTACCCTGTATTGTAATTTTCTGAATTATTTGCTTATTTTATTCCTTAGTTTTAGATCCATTGCCCTTTCTTCGGCATTTATTTAGTTTATTTATTTAGTATATTTATTTATTACTCACTATTGTACTGCACAATGATTCTACAATCAAACATTTTAAATAATAAACGCTATTTCAACAATGCATAGTATATACACATTGAACTTTTCACTAAATCCATTCAATTTCACAATACGTCTGCTGTATAGCTACAGATATACTGCTATAACATGGCGATGTCGGTGACGCAAACACACGAGATTTCACCCATCCAAAAAGCGTCTAACGCGCACAGTCATGAGCATGTCGGTGACGCGAACCCAAAAGGTTTTCCCCTAGCAAAAAGTGCCCAACGCGTTCAAAGAAGTTTTCACTTCAAAAATTTATTATATTTGTTCAAAATACTTTCAACGATGAATAGGGGGATTATAGACAATTTGCATTTTCATCCCAGCTTGGTGTTTGTAAGGACATATTTTAAAAATTAAATCTTGTAAGAATCTACCCATTTAGACAATCCATAGTTCTATTTTACAAATTGTAAGACATACAGAAGGATTACGGGTTGTTAGGTCCTGCCCTGTGCATCACAGGATTCCACAATATGTAAGGATTAGCAGATATGTATGTATAGGTCAGTAAATGCGGCAGAATGGTAACAATGGCGTCCGTTTCATGTGCAAATTTTCCAAGATTTGAAATTGTAAGTGAACGCTGCATTTTTCCGGAGACATTTTATGATGTTCGTATTAAGTCCGCAAAAATCTTTTATTCATGGCATGTCTGATAATGTTGCTTTATGTTTACGACGCTTCGTTGTTTCCTTCATGTGGGAGGACGGGATATTATACGTAAACAAAGCAAGCGGACACAAGAGGCCCAAGTTTAAATTCTATGATTGATATGCTTTAATATGTGTTGGTGAGTGATCATTGCATTGCTGTTTTGGGTAAAAAAGCCTTTAAAATTACTTAAATTCAGTTTTAAAAGTAATGTTGTTTTTTTTAATATGTAGACTTTAAAAATAGTATATAATGTAACAATTGTTATAAACTTCCCTTTAGCAAGGGTGTTTAATAAACGAGTGTCAAGAGGAGTTTATAAACGAGTAACTTTTTCTACGAACTACCCGTCTGATTTGCGTTTCAGAAATGCAGACAATTTCGGATATTTGCTCACATTAATATTGTGTTTTACTATTATTGTCATTCTTAGCATAGAATAAATTGCCCACAAAGATAATTTTTTAGTTTTTGTAGACAGTTGTTGGAAATAGGCAAGTAACACATTCTTTGAGAATGACACTGTTTGTTTATTTTTTCGCCATTCCATAAAAAGATTGTATGTACGTTCGTATTGACTGCGAGATTTTTGTGGCAGCAAACCACCTGAAGCGTGGCTGCTGCTTGTAATATTTCAGGAGGTGTACCTCCTGGAACGTCTTCTTCCATTTCACTTTCATCTGATGTAATCATTTTCAACTAGAAATTTTTGTACAAATAGGTATATAGTTTAAATAATCTCGAACAAATTCTGAAAATGACAGTTTAAACAATTGACAGTCCTATCAGAAAGACTCACGACAGTATCTCGGACGGTTCTCATGGCTTATTAAACCAATAAAATCGAACAGTAACCATATTAATGTAGTTAAAGAAGTAAGTTGACAAAGTAATATGTAATTCTAGTAACGAAATTCTAAGCAACGAACATTTCCAGACTTTAATGCTTGTTGGCCTACGCATAACGCCTTGGCTTGTTGGCCTATGCTTAACGTCTTGGCCAAAAAATGACATTGCCGTACGCTTTTACTACTAGATATACAATGTACTATTTTTATTATCTAGTAAAAAATTTAAATAAAAAGGATGCATGAAATAATTAAATATAGGTAGTAGTTTTTATTTACTTTATATTCAACAATATATACAGGGTGCCCAACCGGAAACGTAACAGAGCCATTTGCAGGAACCTCGTCAACATTTTAGAAAAACGCTCAGATTTTTGATTAAAAAAAGACACTCTTTTCTCCACTACTTTTAACCACAAGCGAGGGTAAGAATTACCCCAAAATTTTTAAATGGCTTTGGGGGGTCGAATAACATGTCTTTCAAAAGTTCTTACAATTCTCTATAAAATAGTCTTTAAATTTTAAAATTCCGCACACTATTTATTAAGAAATGAGATTTTGAAATGTGAAACCTATCTTTGAAAATAATTCACCGTATGACGAAGATCATTTTTATTTTCAACAGGACGGTGCTCCTCCGCATTTTGCGACGATTGTTCATCAGTATTGAAAATTTAATAATAACATAATATGTATATCATAAATTAATCTTACCGTCGTTAACATAATCAACAATTATTTGATGAAATTAAATACACAACAAAATTAATAAAAAAAAGACACATTATATTTTTATCAACAAAACAACTTTTACATCACTCACAAATGATTTCCATGAAGGGGAGAAAACAAAGTCTATTTATTTTGGTAACAGTAAATATTTTACTTAGATTTTGATGAAGGGAAGCAAATTAAGTCTATTCAACATGGAGCGCTGCTGGTAAAATACATCTCACACCTGTAATTACGCTTTAAAAAAAGAATATAAAAAATCACAACTAATAAAGGATCTAAAACATAACTACTCAACAAGGATTCAGTTGAGGGGATTTGCACAGGTTCCTATCATGAGTCAGCTAACGTAGTCATACATTTATGATATACAAAATATACAATTTTTTGCTTGAAATATATAAAATGTATTTACTTACTTTCAATTGGATAATCCTTATAAACAATATAATGAAAAAATTCCTTTTAGGTCATGAAAGGCAACCACACATAAGTTTTTTGTGTCTTAAATTTGATTTTTTTTTTTTATGAAAATAGTCGCAAAAAGGGTAGACCTATCGTGTGGGCCGCGGACGGCCCGCACTGCGACTATTAGAAGGGGAAGGGATTATAGAAAGGAGATGATTGTGGACACGCTTTTTAAAAAGTTGCAGGTCATAGTTCTCTGGAAAAACTGATTTTGGAAGCTTATTCCATTCCGTAGCAGCCCTGTAAAAGAAGGATTTTTGATGAAGATTGGTCCTTGTAGTGTCAATCTTGAGAGTAAATGGGTGAGACTGATCAGCGTGCCGAGTTCTTCGCTTGAATGTTGCCAATGGTGGTACAAGAGTTTTTATTTCTCTGGAGCATCTGCCATGGAAATATCTGTAGAGCAATGACTGGTCTGCAACTCTTCTTCTATGTTCTAGAGGGTGAAGGGTATCTGTGAGAGTTGGGCTGTTTATCAAGCGAATGGCTCTTTTCTGAATGGAATCTAGAAGACGAAGAGAATGCCTTGGTGCTGAACCCCAAATAAGCGAGCAATACTCCAGTAGAGGTCGGATTTGAGCCTTGTACGTCGTCAACAGTTGATCAGGAGTAAAAAACTTTCTGGCTTTCCACAGAAAACCTAGACTCTGGCTTGCCGACTTTGCGATGTTAGCAACATGGTCATGCCAAGACATATTATTGGACACCGTGACTCCCATAATCAAGATAGAGGGACTTGGTTCAAGGGTATTTCCGGACATTGTGATGGGATGATTTGAGGAATTCACTTTCTTGGAAAACGTGGCACATTGTGTTTTTTGGGCGTTGAACTGAACAAGATTGTTGGTTCCCCACTCGACGATTGCTTTAAGATCTCTATTAATGGAATCAACCTGTTCCTGCCTGAGTCTATTAATATCATTCACCGAAAGTGATCGATAGGATGTGAAAGTTAAGTGTGCTATCGTCTGCGAAACTGTAAATGGGGTTCGTGGTGGTTTTCAAGAGGTCGTTGATGTGTAAAAGAAATAAGGTGGGGGACAGAATGGAACCCTGGGGGACCCCGGCATTGGTTTTAAACGCATCAGAAGAAATACCGTCTACTGCCACATGTAAGGAGCGATCTTGCATGAAGCTCAAGAGCCATTGGCGTAGTTTGGTTGGGAGACCGTAGGCAGATAATTTACTTAACATTGCCTGGTGCCAAACGCGGTCGAAGGCTTTAGATATATCCAAGGCTATTGCACGGGATTCACCAAAATTCTCAATAGTGTTTGTCCAGAGCTGAGTGACATAAGCCAGCAAATCTCCAGGAGACCGAAGTTGTCGAAATCCCTATTGTCTGTCATTAATTATTTCAAATTTTTCCAGATATTTGATGAGTTCTATGTTAATCGCTTTTTCCATAATTTTGGATGTGACTTCTACTTATACTTATTAAGTTTTTAATGAGTTGTATCGAATTTCGTCCATCGCATCATTGTTTTTAATGTTAATTTTTGCATTAAATTAAAAAAAAATAACATTTTTAAATAGACAATAAGGAAACCTTTTAAAGATTTTAAAGATTTAGTGGTTGTAACTGTCACTTGAAGGGAGTTCAGTATGGGGATGAAACTTTTTTGTCCCAGGATATCATTTTGTAATCTTAAATTGAAGTGTTTTTGGATTTTTTAAGAATATAAACAATGACTGAAATACGAAATTTATTCTGTTTATCTGTTTCACACTAATACAATTAGAAAATATTAAAATATATATTAAAGTTCACTTAGATATCTTTAATATTTGTACTTTACATAATTTACCAATTAAAGTAATAAATGGTTTATATAAGTATTTAGGAAAAATTATTGAAGGTTGGTTTTTTGTTGACTCCCACATTATTTTCTCTTTCTAAATCACCTCTCGACGAATAGGTATATCGCTAATGTACGAAATCTGACCACAGATTTATGGATTGCATTTATTATTCAAACCAGAATCTGAATTCCTTGAAAACATACCTATCAACGAGTGTTTTCGAATGTGTCAGATAAACGAAAATTCTTAATGATAGAAACGTCAAAAAATAACTCTGAATAATGAGGGTTCTTACGTGAGATTGAAAAAAGCTACTTTTACGAAGTTAATATTAATTCGCCGGTATTTCCTTCTAATTCTTGATTGTTTTTTATGGTTTATTTTTCGTGAGGATTTCTGACAGATAACTTATAGCACGATGGCCAGATATTTTGGTATTTTTAGGTAACGTTGTAGGCAGCAAAATGCGACATTGAAAATATGATTTAAACTATATTTTGCCATTCAAGAATAAAATTTTAGGTATGGTACATTTTGTTGACTTGATCGTTTTAAAAATAATAAGTTTTTGAAATCTTTTAAAAGTTGGTTTAAAAATAAAGTTAAATAATTTTATTTTAACGATCAACAAGAAGTTTGGGTCTGGGTTAATATTACATTTTAATGCATTACACGTAACCAATAAAGAAAAAGAAAAAGAAAATGTTAGATAAAGTTTGCTTTTGTAGAGACCAAAACGATTTAATATTGATATGGTCACTATAAGATGTTGTTAGGTTAGTTAATTACGTAATAACTTGAGACAGAAAGACCCTTAAGTGTGAAATGAATAAATTAACCGACTTGGTATTACATGGATAAGTTTTTACGATAGAAAAACTGAGTTGAGTTTTTTACAAGTTATATTTTTGATAGCATCTCATTTATTTTTGTATATAGTCCTACTTTTTTTCCTTTATAATACTTATACAGGTACACTGATGTATTCACTGCAAATTTAACTAAGTAATCCTTTATATTTATAATATGTATTACTTGTGAAATACATGCGATGGCCGAAATTTTGGAACAGAAAAAATTATCTCCTACTTCGACTATTCTACTATGTACCAATTGACATTTTAACCTTTATTTTCCCGCGCTGTCATTCAATCGTTTTTGACGCCAAGTGTAACGTTTAATAAGGGAAGTGTACAATTTAGTGAAAATTTGTTATTGTTTGTGGTGTCAAAGAAAAAAAGGATGATGAGTGGATTATCAGAAACAATCTGCTCCGCTGGTCATTTTCACTTTAAACAAAGTATTAGTCACTATTAAACAACTATAATATTCACACAAATGCATGCTTCCAGGTAAATAAACACCAAGCAATTATACTTGCTGGTCACGTGATATTGATGTGAGTTTATTCCACCAGATAGCATATTGCTTAGCATTAAAACTCAATTGAATGCTATTCCGGTTGTCCCCACCCCTTTTCACACCCGCTACGCTTTTATTTATTCTTGCTGCTACCTGCTACTAATATTATTAACCAAAAAATTCAAGACATCTTTATCAACGTAAAAAAGAAAAAGCAAACTTAATAATAAATTGAAATGTTGATTATTATTCCATGTAAAGAATCAAAATTTATTAATTTAAATGGAAACCCAAAAAAATTGTAGGCTTTTGTTATTAAATAATATTTTGAAAAATTTCTGATATTTTAGTAAAAAGTGGAAGGAAGTGGTCTCTGCCTACCCCTATGGGAAATAGGCGTGACTATAAGTATACATGTATGTATTTTAATATTATTTGAGTTTTTATCAATTATTATTTTTCTAAATTTATGAAAAAAACTACCTAGTATTTTAATAAAACTATACGTTAATCGTTTTTACCCTAATTACGCCTTCGTACAATATATTCCGATTATGTCCAGCTGTAGATCAATTTTAATTTTACAATTATAACAATTTAGCTCAGGTCTGTTTTTTCCCGCAATTACAAAATTTAATGAAATCTTAACGTTCTACCATTACGTCTTTATCAATTTTTAACGTGTTCTACATAACCATAGCAGCCATGGCAACACAAAACCACCATAATAATTCCCATAGAAGGGTCATCTTGTTCGTAATTAACTGCTTTCGAATTGTGAAACCGTTCAAGCGAAAAATAAATGGTTATTTTTAGATGAAATTATATTTATTTACAGTCGAGAGATTGTTCATCGAATTGTAATAATTAAGACATTCTTTACAAACCAGTAGTTTTGTATAAGATTACGAACGAAAAAAGGCTTGTGTTAATGTGATTTATTTTGGTTTTGTCATATTTCTATCTTGGTGGTAAAAATCGAAACGACAACGAAGTCCGAAAAAAGTCATTATACGGTCTTAATTTTGTCAACTACTTTTTTGCTTGATTGAAAATCCATCTGCAATTCAAGGTGGACTGTGACAAATTTATTTTAGATCACAGCAAAAAAATAAGCTAAATAATTATTTAATATTTACATTCCTGTAAAGTGGTAAACTTATTTTGGAAAACGTGGGAGTACCAAAACATATGATTATTTTGCTTAAAAATCTTGCGGGAAGGTGAAAGTCAAAAACACGCTATCTAAGTATTTTAGTCCAAAATGCGGTGTAAGACAGGGCTGTATTGTGTCACCGATACTCTTCAATATATACGAAGAGTATACAATGAGAAAAGTTTTGCAAGTATGGCGAGGGGGATTAACCATAGAAGGAAAAAGAATTACTTACCTTAGATATGCAGATGATACCTTAATACTAGCTCGTTCGGAAGAAGAACTCACGGAAATCATAAGAAAGTTGGACAGGATCAGCAGAGAACATGGAATTACGTTGAACAAAAAAAAGACGAAAATTATGATAATAGACCGTAACCCTGCCAATGTTAGACAGAACGATGGTTTTAAAGTGATTGAGAAATTTAACTATTTAGGATCACTTATCACAAACAAAGGCGGCTGTAACCGAGAAATCAAACGAAAACTGGCCATAGCACGTAACTCAACAATAAAACTAACTCGAATATGGAAAGACTCTGCAATATCTCAACGCAACAAACTGAAAATATTATATTCCTTCCTCTCTCTATCTCTCTCTATCTCTTTCTCTATCTCTATCTCTCTCTCTATCTCTATCTCTCCCTATCTCTCTCTCTATCTCTCTCTATCTCTCTCTATCTCTCCATCTCTCTCTATCTCTCTCTATCTCTATCTCTCTCTATGTATCTCTCTCTCTCTCTCTATCTCTCTCTATCTATCTCTATCTCTTCTCTCTCTCTCTCTCTCTCTCTCTCTCTCTCTCTCTCTCTCTCTCTCTCTCTCTCTCTCTCTCTCTCTCTCTCTCTCTCTCTCTCTCTGCGACTTATGTCTGTAAGGCAAAGATTGCACTACAATGTATGTTTATGTATAGCCACAGAAACGCAAAGTATGGTATTATGATGTGTTTTTTCGATAAATCTATGTTCGCTAAATTCCTTTTATTTACCCCTTTAATAAAAAAGATCAGACTGAGCGACAGCAAAGCATAACAAGGTTTAGCCAATGTTAATATATTGTTATGTAGTTTAAGTTTTTAAAAACATTTGCAGTAGTTTACTTAGTTAAAACCCATGACACGAAGAAGAAGTAAAAGTGGACAATGTTATTCTGCAAACTTAAGCGAATAACTGAGTCCTGCACAAAGTGTAGGCGTTAAATGCTTAACAAAAGAAAAAAACCATATCAACTTCTCTGAGAAGATAATAGTCTTTATGATGTACATTTGTTACCACTCGCATAACATATCATTTATAAGTACCATTTTAACTCCCTTTTTCTTCCTTTTGAAATGGTAGGTGTATGAAATATGTACTTCCAGGTACCACTCCTAGATTTTCGCTAAAAAAACTAAAAACAACGCCATTAGTCTTTGAGTGCAGCCATAAGGACGAATTGCAAAAGTTTATACGAATCTTAGAATGAAATTTATTTGCATCCTCTGCAGAGGTTGACGTTGCGATAAACTAACTGTCATTGAAACATTTTGTACAGGGTGTGACTAAATTATTTGTGCTTGATGCTCGTATATTTTTACAAAATTACATTAAAACTGTTACAAGTTTCGATTTACCATTGAATTAATATTTCCAATGTTTAAAATGCTTAACTGTCTTTCACCCCACAAACCAAATAATACATTCATATACAAATAATTCGAGTACACACACACACACCCTTTTGTAAAGCCATGACAACTATATGAAGACTAATGATATTTTCATTGAATGATTATATAAAGGTCTACATCCTAAGACTAATACGCTATGATTCAATTTAGTTGATCCAAATAAAAAAGTTTGTTGTAGTGGTGGGCTTGAATGCATAATAACCAAAAATCACAGTTTCTTTTCGCAGTTATAATTTTTTTTATATTCCAGTATAAACATAAAGTTTTGTGGCCAATGGTGGTACAAGAGTTTTTATTTCTCTGGAGCATCTGCCATGGAAATATCTGTAGAGCAATGACTGGTCTGCAACTCTTCTTCTATGTTCTAGAGGGTGAAGGGTATCTGTGAGAGTTGGGCTGTTTATCAAGCGAATGGCTCTTTTCTGAATGGAATCTAGAAGACGAAGAGAATGCCTTGGTGCTGAACCCCAAATAAGCGAGCAATACTCCAGTAGAGGTCGGATTTGAGCCTTGTACGTCGTCAACAGTTGATCAGGAGTAAAAAACTTTCTAGATTTCCACAGAAAACCTAGCCTCTGGCTTGCCGACTTTGCGATGTTAGCAACATGGTCATGCCAAGACATATTATTGGACACCGTGACTCCCAAAATCGAGATGGAGGGACTTGGTTCAAGGGTATTTCCGGACATTGTGATGGGATGATTTGAGGAATTCACTTTCTTGGAAAACGTGGCACTTTTTTTTTTGGGCGTTGAACTGAAGATTGTTGGTTCCCCAATTAATTAATCTTCGAGGCTGATTGCATCCCAAACCATTACTGTATCTTTTTTACAACAATGAACCTTCTGCTCTTCTTTGGGTGCCATCTCCACTCCTCTCTATCCTCCACCGTTCTTATCAAGTCCTCAAAGTCCAGACCTGTCCAATATCTTATGTTTCTCAGCCATGATAGTTTCTTTCTGCCTACACTTCTTTTTTCTTCTAATTTACCTTTAATTATGAGCTGGGGGATTTATTTGATTTTGATTTATTTGCGTAATAAGTGGTCCAGCTATGTTGTCTTCCTCCGCTTAATAACCTGGAGAAGCTGTCTTTCTCTGCTCACTCTGCGTAAGACCTCTTCATTCCGCACTCTTGATGTCCATGGTATTTTTAGTATGCGTTGATAGACCCACATCTCGAAAACTTCCAATTTATTCATGCTCGTTATTTTTAAGGTCCATGTCTCTACTCCATACAGAAGGACTAACCATACGTAACATTTTGCTAACCTTAACCATAGGTTTATGTCGAGGTGTGAATCGCAATCATGCTTTATCACGCCTTGAGTCATATACATCACATCCTTGTCTGAAAAACAAAAAGAATTCCATCAGAAATTTTGCCACTTCTCGTGTTTCCTAGCTCAAGTTTACCGAGCGACGTTTGTCATTAAAGACTGACTGACTGACATCTGAAGTGACCTTCATGCAAACGATGGTTCCGGAAAAAAGTTGTGTTTGCAACAGCTTATTTGTAACTAAGGTGTCATTACCGTATGATTTTTTCTTAAAGTTAGTGCAAAGAAAACGATCTTTACTATGGGTTGTAGATCTCGAGCTTCCTGTGTTTTTTTAAAATAAATTTCCAATATATTCATAACAAGTATTTAAGCAAACAACTACGTATTGAAATGTTTCAAATGCTCGTGCTACATCTGTTTCTCGAGCGCCAATTTTAACCAAACCTCTCAACTTTGTTCGCGGTCTTTTTATGTTCATTTCAAAATTCAAGTTATTTACTTTGGAGTTACTTTACATTAACACATTTTTTTAGCGTTTGAAACCGATAAAATATAGAACAACAACAAAACCATGGTTTTTAAAATGTTTTTATAAAACTTATTTGTGCTAAAATAAAAACAATGGGAAAAACAATTACATACAGTGTGGGATGAAAATACAAAAAATTTAATGAACCAACTTAATAATATTTAAAAAGAAATTAAAATTCTTGAATTATTTTCATGAATTTATAAAGAATAGCAAAAGAGCTAATAAGAAAAAAAATTGTCTGTGTTGATTTTACATTTTGTTATCTCTGGAACTTTCTTTTAAATGTTTAAGTTTAAGTTAAAAAAACTCTTATTTTTTTTGTCAAATTCGTTATAAATATGCAAGAATTGTTCAGCTGTGATAACAATAATCAACGCAATTAAATTTCTTTTTTTTTAGACAATTTTTACTTGTCTCAAACTTCGTGCCGACGAAATATGTGTCAAATTATAAACCCCAACCGGTGGTTTTACTTCTCCATTTCCATTTTCATCAATACGTACTCTCTTCTTAAATTGATCGTGCAAAGTTTCGTCTGGATTGTTAGGGACTCAAATAAAATAATAGCCGTCTGTTCGTATTTATCACGACGTCGCACTATACAGAGGCCTCGATAATTGGTCAAATATATTGTCTGCTTCGTGCGATGGGGAAATTTAAACCCGAAGGAGAATCCTGACCTTTTAAAATTACGACTAACGATGCCCCGGCATATCCGAGTTTGCTGCGGTGACGTTATCCTGGGCCGGACATAACCGTCAGACCGTCTGCAAATCAACTATTTATTATTTCTAAATTTTTTACCTTATTATTAAAAAAATTTCAAAAATGTTATCTATATTTTTATATTATGAAAGGAAAAATAGAAGGCAGATGGGGTGTTGGAAGAAGGCAAATCTCTTGGCTGAGAAACATCAGGGAGTGGACAGTGTTGCAGAAGATAGAAACGCACTCTCTGCAGTAATCGCTAACATCCAGATGACTTGACATGGCACATGAAAAAGAAGAAGAAGAATTGTAGACTATAAACAAAAAGAATTACAGAGTAGTTTAACTGCAGTAATTATTTTTATTTACCAGACTAACTGGGCAATTTTATTATACCATATCACTTCAGGCACTTGAAACTATTTGTAGCAATTTTTGACTATAAAAATTTACTGAGCAGTTTGACAGCAGTAACTAAGTCTGTTTACTAGACTAACTGGGCAATTTTTTGTGTTAAATATAGTATTCAACCAATAACAGGATAAATCAAAGAGCAGTGGACATTGAAGAGATATATAGATATATGGATTTCGACAACTTCGGTCTACTGGAGATTTGCTGGCTTATGTCACTCAGCTCTGGACAAACACTATTAAAGAGTTTGGTGAATCCCGTGCAATAGCCTTGGATATATCTAATGCCTTTGACCGCGTTTGGCACCAGGCATTGTTAAGTAAATTATCTGCCTACGGTCTCCTAACCAAACTGCGCCAATGGCTCTTGAGCTTCATGCAAGGTCGCTCCTTACATGTGGCAGTTGACAGTATTTCTTCTGATGCGTTTAAAACTAATGCCGGGGTCCCCCACCTTATTTCTTTTACACATCAACGACCTCTTGAAAACCACCACGAACCCCATTTACAGTTTCGCAGACGATAGCACACTTGTCTCAACTTTCACATCCTATCGATCACTTTCGGTGAATGATACAAATAGACTCAGGCAGGAACAGGTTGATTCCATCAATAGAGATATTAAAGCAATCGTCGAGTGGGGAACCAACAATCTTGTTCAGTTCAACGCTCAAAAAACACAAAGTACCAGGTTTTCCAAGAAAGTGAATTCCTCAAATCATCCCATCACAATGTCCGGAAATACCCTTGAACCAAGTCCCTCCATCTCGATTTTGGGAGTCACGGTCTCCAATAATATGTCTTGGCATGACCATGTTGCTAACATCGCAAAGTCGGCAAGCCAGAGGCTAGGTTTTCTGTGGAAAGCCAGAAAGTGTTTTACTCCTGATCAACTGTTGACGACGTACAAGGCTCAAATCCGACCTCTACCTCTAGAACATAGAAGAAGAGTTGCAGACCAGTCATTGCTCTACAGATATTTCCATGGCAGATGCTCCAGAGAAATAAAAACTCTTGTACCACCATTGGCCACATTCGGCCGAAGAACTCGGCACGCTGATCAGTCTCACCCATTTACTCTCAAGATTTGACACTACTAGGACCAATCTTCATCAAGAATCCTTCTTTTATAGGGTTGCTACGGAATGGAATAAGCTTCCAAAATCAGTTTTTTCAGAGAACTATGACCTGCAACTTTTTAAAAAGCGTGTCCACAATCCTTTCCCCTTCTAATAGTCGCAGTGCGGGCCGTCCGCGGCCCACACGATAGGTCTACCCTTTTTGCGACTATTTTCATAAAAAAAAAAGATATACAATGTACGCATTGTATTTAAAAAAACAAATGCAGTTTCAACTCCTTAATACAAACATTTTAGTGTTAAAATTTTTTTTACAAACAATTTGCAAAGAGGTTACGCAGCACGTGTTTTTTTTTTAAATAAACATAGTATAAGTACACAAGTACAAGTAGTGTAGGCGGTAATACATAGCGCGTATGCTATTGGCTTCGTTCCAATAAAATCAATTGCATTTACGCCTTACCACACCAATTCGTTTTGGTTGCTTTAAGGCGCCCCTTCTTTACTTCGTATGGTGCCAGATTATTTTAAAGCACATCACATAATAAAGTTTATAACAATGTATAAGGTATACACGGCGTGCTATCCAATTAGAGAATAAAATGGTGGCAAAGACCAAAACGGTATTTAATCGGCGATTTGTAGCTACTTGAGCATTGAACGATACTGATTGATTTTTGTCTCTGTTCGGGCTAGTTTCTGCGCCGTCGTGAAAAGAGTCGCAGAGACTCAAAATCGATACTATTAACTGAATTTTTCGATCGGTGTAATTGGTTTGTAGAATCAACAATATTATTTTGAGTCTAGAAAACAACCCAATAACAAATACAATATTTTGTTTTGCTACTATGGTTTTTATTATTTGATCACCCTTATAAAGAGTCTGCTGGAAAAAAAAAACAACTCAACAGTGTAGAAGAAAAAAAAATTGTAAATTTTAAAAAAATTTAAGTTCAAATTGCTTTTCATTTATTTAAGTTTACCAAATAATAATAAACATAAACTTTGCTACTGCACCATTATTACAACATACGATTCCCGAATTTCTTCGTATAGATACAAAAATTATATTATACTTATAATTAATCAAATTAATTATAAATTTGACAAGGTGCCCGTACTTAGCTCATCAGTATATTAGCACGTTTCACATCGACCCGATTCCTATTTACTTGTCATGCACTGTATTATAAGGTGTTAAAAGATCACCGAAAATTGAACCCACTAACATCAAACGTTCCGACAAAGATATCGCTTTTCAATGGTCTTTATTCTCTGCTTTAACGATCTAAAGATCATATCATGAACATGCCATGGTCCTTTTATGATTCTAGTGCTTATAACCTATCGGCTCCTCTCTTTCTGCAGGATTATCATTTGTAGTGGGTTGGGATAAATATTTGAAGTGTCATAAAATTGCATAAATGACTACTACTTGGTGTAATACCTAATATTATTTATTAAAAATGTCAGTTCTTTATTTTTTTGACTAACTTTTCTGGAGGGTCTAAATTATTTATTATACGCTTGGTACAAGACCATAAAGGACATCTCCAACCAGTCGATTTAGAAGTTCATCATAAAGGATGTTCTTCGTTTCTTCTGCTCTTTTGCAAAGCAGGTAAGAGTTTTTTTGCATCCTTACCCCAGTGGTGGCGGATTGGTTTTTTAATATTGGGTGATTTTGTTAAAATTATTAGGAATAATAATTTAACAAAATTATTTTAGTTATTTTGTTAACAAGAATAACTAATTGGTTTTTTTTAAATTTAGTAAAACAAATATTCTCGCTAGTGATGGGCAAATGCTGTCCTGTTGATGATTTCTACTCGATAGACGATGGCATTGTGGTTTCATAACGATTGTTTGTGGAGATATTTGCTGGTTTACGAAGTAAAAAGTTTCCGCATATTTTTTTATTTACTTGACAAAATTCAGAATATAGCAGTCCGTAATTTAGCTTTAAAATATACCGATTTTCAAAACAATACGTACACCTAAAATATACATACAATTTTTAAATTTTGCCTTATTAAAAAGTATGTCATTAAATTTGAGTTTCCATCAGTTTATAGTAAAATATCGTAGTGATTTGTGCTTAATTTATTAAAAATTATGCCTTGCCTAGTTATTTCAAACTGTGCTAGATATTTTTTACTTTGTTAGAACAATAGAAAAATACAATTATAAAGGGTTAACTTTCTTTAACTGGTGTTATTTTAAATACCGAGTCTTTTTTAACACGCTTAAATTAGTTTTACCTGTATGGTGACAAAATACGCAACATAGATACATTAAGAGAATTAGAAGTACAGGATGTTGTAGATAGGTAAGAGCAAAAATCCGCTATTGTAAAGAACACTCGGAACAAATGGACCCAAAACGAATTGCTAAATAAGCCAGAACACAGAAACCCGATACGAGACGTCCGGTAGGTAGGCCCATAAGACCTCGTCCTAATACAAAAAAAAGAAGATACTTTAACCAGCTGCATCCTATAAACTAAGTACTTAAATGGTTTATGTCTCTACCCCCATTTGCCAAGACGGCTTTAAACTAGAGGGCAAAGTAGGTTGCGATGTCTTTTTAGAAGACTCCGCAACGAACAAAAGTTCAGCGAGATATCCATTCTTTGCGACAGCCAAGCTGCTATCAAATCACTTAACTCAGTCTACTTGACCTCTAGGGCAGCGGTGAAATGCCGTGCCGCCCTAAATGAGCTAGTAGCTAAGTTTAGAGTTTACATTGTCTGGGTACCCAAACATAGGGACATACCAGCAACTGTAAGGCGGACAAACTAGCAAGAGAGAGCCCAGCTGTATTTGTCTCATCTCAGCAAGGAGTACCGATTGCAAATTACTGGCTTCCTCTGCACAACAAAGTAGTTCAAAAAGCCAACTTGAGGCGGCAAAATAAACCTACATGCACATTATCTAAACATTTTTGGCCTAAACTAGATCTACGTCGAACATAACAGGACACTGAGCAGGTGGATCGCATGCACGACGCATGGGAATCGCAGAGCTACGACACGACTGTAGAAGCTGTCACGATGAGGAAGACGAGGAAACAATGGTATGGGCCAAAAGACATAAGTGGGTGCACGCTGAACCACCGTTTAAACCTAACCTAACCATTACCTGTTATGTTTGTATGTTTGTTTGTAACTGACTCTTTGGTATCAATTTTGCCCTACTTTAAGCAATCAGATTTAATTTAAACTTCGCACACTTGTCAAAGACCGACGACAATGCATTAATTCGATCAAAATTCTAATATCCTGATTAGTTTCACCAGGATTCATAAATTTCTTCAAGGATCCTTGCATGAGAGTAAAAAAGATAGAACTAGTGCGTGAATTACGCATGCGCGCAGTTCCAATGTCATATTATAATTTACCCAAACCAATATACTGGTCAGAAACTGGTGAGTGATGAATGGCAAGAGGGTGAGTAACACAGTAAAAAGCGAAAATAAAATAATAGTTTAAAAAAACTAAAAAACACGCTTTTAGAGTTAATCAAAGTAAAAAATAATTCTTAATATAAGAATAACATTACTGACGAAAAAAATTAATGTTCTAAAAGCGTGGGGTGTTTTGTATGACATTTTTAAACTAACTCTACGTTTCGGAATAAAAGCACCCAACTCTTTTAAAAAAGTGACATTAATTTTCTCGTCAGTTATTTTATTCCTATATTAAGAATTATTTTTTACTTTTTAGTTTGATTAACTCTAAAAGCGTGTTTTTTAGTTTTTTTAAACTATAATTTATTTTTATAAAATTTTGCCTTAAATAGTTTCACTTTTCAACATCGAATAAATTTAATAAACTTTTTAAAAGTACATGCTAAAAGAAAATAAATATTTAACGATTAAATCCATTGGTGTTCGTTATAATTATGGGATAAATTATGTAAATATTCGTAACCGTAAAGCTATACCGAATAAAATGTTTTTATTAAATTTCCAAATGTTAAAACAAGCAAAAGTTAACTAAACCACTTCCATAATTACCTAACGATTAGATCACTGTTTATTCACCAGGAAATTCAACAAACCGTTCAACTTGTTTTCAAATTCTTGAACTATAGTACTTTAAGCCAAAAGAAACAATACAAGAATAAAAAATACATTATTTGAAAATTGCGTAATTACTTAAAAATAAATCGCTTGGTGGTAAAATTATTAAATTAATATTTTGATTGAATTTTCCAACGTTGAAACAAACCAAAACGACACTTACATAATTAACTAACAATTTGATACCACTGTTTTCCCTTCTAAAAATTCAACACATCGTTATTGCTTCCCCTAAATCAACAATTCATTTTCTTTCGACACATGATACGAGTCAACCACAATGGACGCATAAGCAACTTTTAGAAAGCAATTTGTTTTCTCCGGGGACCAAGGAAGAATCCCGACAGAAACAAGAAGAAAGAATCTATATGTGTCTTACGAGACCTCAAGCAGGGGAAGAGACTTGCAACTCGAAAAAGGTTTACTAGTTAATTTAACAGATAGTTAATTTATATAGGGTGATTCAAAATTCGATTTACCTAGATATTTTAAGGACGTATTTCTGGGATTAAAATAAGACTTTTTTTGAAATAAATAGGTGTCCCAAAATGCACTTCATCCAAGCTACAGCCACTGTAAATTGCGTAAAAAAGAGAGTGTAAATTACAAAGGTGACAAGTGCCAAAATTTCTGATTTTTAGTTATATCCAAAAAAGGTGTTATATACCATTCTTTATGTCCTAACATAATGTTATGCACACAATATGTCAGGATATCTGGGAAACTGGATGTTGGCCTTGTGACTGAAATACTTTTTCGTTAATCCCACTTCATAAGAAAGGATATAAAAAAAGTGTGACAATTACAAACTAATAGCCCTGTTGTCACATGCCAGCAAAGTTCTTTACCCTATATTAAAAACTACACTTGTCTTCAGAAAAATAGATCTATTTGGACTAATTACCAAAAATGCATGCTTTATTTAAATTAAAAGGTTTGCAAATGTGCTTTGTGCTTTTTGAGGACACCACTGCGTGTACAGGGACCTTATAGCGTGTCGTAAATAAGGGATACGTTTGGAAAGCGAGTCACGTAGGGTGTAAGGGCTAAGATATTTACTGGGCCGAGATAGGAAAGCACAGGTATCTTTAGAGGATCAAGGAGTGTATCAACCTGTAGGTCATTTTCGTGCTAAAGGGTTTTCCCATTTCAAGGCATGAGGGCGATAAGAAAAGTTTTTTCTGGCCTACATTCGTTTACTGAATATATTATTTGGTAACAATGTGTTTGATTTAAAACATTTAACCATTTAAATTCAGTTGAAGCAAAAACCTAACATGTATTAAATAATGATCACTTGAAAAAATTTAGCTATTTAATAAAAAAATACATGTAGATAAAATGTTCTTTATGAATTAATATTGTCCATTTATACAGGGTGTTCTCATAATCGACTGACAAGGTTTTACAGATGAGAACCTTTGGCCAATGGGGTAGGTTTTGTTAGGTTAAAACGGCGGTTTGGAGGGAACCCACTTATGCCTTTTGGCCCGTTGTGATACCGTAATGGACAGCGGTGCCTTTTTCCTCCACCGTAATAACCAGTTGAAACTTTTAAGAAAAAGAGTGAGGTCTTTTATGCTAACTAGGCTGAGATCAGATAAGTCTTTAAAGTGTGGTTGCCCTAGTATAGAAAACCGTTTTCTGTCTAAGGCAGGGCATGGGCAGAGAAGATGTAGCATTGTTTCCTACTCTTCCTCATCGTGACAGCTTCTACAGAAGTCGTGTCGTAGCTTTGCGATTCCCATGCGCCGTGCATGGGATCCACCTGTCCAGTGTCCTGTTATGGCCGCGATTGCATTTCCAATGGATTCCCTGGATAGAGTTAAAACATCATTAGTTTGACGTAGATCTAGTTTAGGCCAATTCTGTTTCGATGATGTGCATGTGGGTTAATTTTGCCACCTCAAGTTGGCCTTTTGAACTACTTGGCTTTGCAGGAGGAGCCGGCAGTTTGCAATCGGTACTACTTGCTGAGATGAGACAGATACAGCTGGGAGGGTGGTGCCGTCTCTTGCTAGCTCGTCCGCCTTACAGTCTGTCTTCTGCCTTTTTATGACTATGATGTTCTGCTGCCATACCAACGTTTTAGGGGCCTACCTACCGGACGTCTCGTATCTGGTTTATGTGTTTTGGCCTAGTTAGCAATTCGTTTTAGATCCATTCGTTTTAAGCGTTCTTTACAATAGCGGCTTCTTGCTCTCACCTATCTTACAACATCCTGTACTTTTAGTTCTTTTAATGTGTCTATGTTGCGTATTTTGTCATAAAGCGTGGTTCCCTTTATTGTTCGTAATATCTACATTTCGGTTGTTCTCATTATTCATTTTGTTTCAGTTGTTTTTCTCTTGTTTTAATGAAAATAAAAATAGTTTTTTAGAATATCAAGGTGCATCATGAATGGATATGAATATTGTTGAACAGGTCAGAGCCAAATTTTTTATAAGTTATGTACTGCGACTCCATCATTGTACCAATGTCGAGACAATTTAGCTCCTTGACACTGCTGGTTTTGTATAAGTCTTACAAGGAACTAAGACTTTTGAGTTGGTGCAGTGGGAGTAATAAAAGAAAACAAATATGCGTGTTAAAATAAACGTTAATTGGTGTACAAAGTGTAGTAGAAATCTGTGGATACTGTTGAGTAAGTCCTAATTTAGTTACAAAATAGCATTTTAAGTTAGTTGTGAGTTGCTGATTTATATTGAAATCAAAATGCAATGTTAATATAATACCTCGCAAAAATAAGTATTAAATAAAAAAAAATGATATGAGATAAAAATTTATTTAACGTGAATAAACATCATGAATTTTTTCCTATCAACAAACTTTAGAAGATATAATTTGCCGGTTGCTGGTGGCTGCAGGTGAGCTGCTCCTGTCCATGACAAATTTACTTGCACAAAGATATAAAAAAGTGATCTCCGACAGTCAAATCCAAATCAAACAACAACAAAACCCATCCACATTTTGATTAAAACTCGAAACACAATTAAAAAAAGTAACTTGAACCCGAACTTAATTATCTCGCGAGTTATCCCTCTAGGTGGCGCTCGCTACTGAAAGCAAGATTAATTATGGTTATTGTGAAAAAAAATTATACGTAATAGGCCCATCCTGGATACCGGAAGGTGCTCGCAGAGAGAGACCCCGGGAGAATAAGACTAATTGGGGGCCTTCCAATTATTAGTACAGTCGACGGACACAACGAATATTAATGAATAACGGATATTAATATCCACATTGCGTTATTCCACCCTTTTCATTTTTTTTAACAAAATTCAAACAAGAGAATACAATTTTTAATTATGATGAAATTATATATGCATACATATAGCCACGTTTTTTCCCGTAGGGATAGGCAGAGGCCACTTCCTCCCACTTGCAACGGTTCCTACATACATTTTTCGCTTCTTCTACTTTCATCAGCACTCTTATACACCACAGTGTTCCCTTATCTCACTGTTCTGCACGTAATCTATATTTTTCCTAATTCTGTAATTACTATTACGGGTTCTGAATAGTTTATTTAGTTCCTACATACATTTTTCGCTTCTTCTACTTTCATCAGCGCTCTTATTCACCACAGTGTTCCCTTATCTCACTGTTCTGCACGTAATCTATATTTTTCCATATTCTGTAATTATTATTACGGGTTCTGAATAGTTTATTTGGTTCCTACATACATTTTTCGCTTCTTCTACTTTCATCAGCGCTCTTATACACTACAGTGTTCCCTTATCTCACTGTTCTGCACGTAATCTATATTTTTCCATATTCTGTAATTATTATTACGGGTTCTGAATAGTTTATTTGGTTCCTACATACATTTTTCGCTTCTTCTACTTTCATCAGCGCTCTTATACACTACAGTGTTCCCTTATCTCACTGTTCTGCACTTAATTTATATTTTTCTATATTCTATAATTACTATTGCGTGTTCTAAATAGTTGATTCTATATAGTTTTTTGGCTGTTCATAAAGCTATGCATGCCCTATTTATTTGTTTTCCTGCCAACACCCTTCCCTCAATGTCACTGTCATCCTTTTCATCTCTGATTTTTGGGGCATTATACATAACATTAACCATCGCCTGCAACTCCTCTGTAGATGACGCTAATGATAACAGGATTAACTGTTTCGATGTAGTTTCACGAATCTGAGTATAATTCGATCCACTTTGTAAATTTTTACTAATTCGTGTCTTTTAGCTATCGATAATAATTCCGGCTTGAAGCAATACTATTCTTTTATTTTCTGTACCGTCCAGGAGTTTGTCGGTTGCTTATTTCAGAATGGTACGGAGCATTATCTAATACAATGATAGATGGTTCTTGTAACGATCATAATAGTTTCTCTTGCACTCTTGCTTACTAAAGAAAACAGAGTTGCTATGATACGTGTTTTTGAAATTATTAACATTTATTTATTTATTAACAATTTAATATTACTAAGTAGTTGGTAGTATGTCACTGAATTACCTAATGTTTTTATTAGGCACATAAAAAGCTTAACAAAAACATTTAAAAAAAAACATGTTTATGTTATTGTTCTTTATTTATTCGTTTTTAAGAAAATGTGTTAGTATTGATTTAAGTTGAAAATAAATCCCAAAAATGTTTGAATTATACATAGAATCACTATTTAAATCGCAAGGAAGAGCCAATGGCATGTTGGAAAATAGCGTTCGACAAACAGATACAGTTCGAGCATTCGGAACATCTCAAAGCAAAACTTCATTTCCACTTTAAAAAATAATATTCTTTTGTGCTTATTTTCCTTTATATATAAAAAACACCAGACAAATTAAGTTTAATCAGTGAACAGATAACAGATAATTATTATTTCTAGCAAATTGTGCTATATTTTAAAAAGTGGGATATCGGTGTATCAATTTTCTTTGGTAGGTGTAGACATATTTTTTAATGAACTTCCTTTAAACAAAATATTTCTGCTCATATATCACTAGCGGTTACACCTACTTACTCTTCTTTGTCTCTTCATTTATCATCCTAGCGTTTCTTTGATCTGCGTGAAACGTAACACTAACATTTCTAGAATGAATTATACTAAAAACACTCCCACAATTAAATTGCATTTAAAATTTAGTTCCTGCGTTAGAAAATTATTAGTGTGAAAGAATTTCTGTCAGTATCACAAGGCAATAATTCGAAGTTACATGGTTTAATTTCTTAGAAATAAAATTGAACAATCTTGTTTTTTAAATAACATTCATTTTCTGCGCGTTTGCACGAAATATTTTCGGAATAATGTAATAAACTTAAGACTATTAACAGTTTTGTTTGTATGCCAATAGACCGGCGATTTTTTAGATTAAAAAAACAGACTAATGAGATTTTATCAAAAAAACCCACGACATTTTAACAAGTTCTGCATAAAATCTAATTACCATCTGTCAGCAGGCAATATTAAAACAGTTAAAACAAGTTAATTCTGTTTCCTGTAGAAAACCCCGCTCCAATTTCGCACCATGTGGCGAATTTTAATTTTGCAACGAATTACAGAATCGTCAAAAATTCTGAAGGAAACAGGGCCTGGGTTTGTCATTAAAATAAATTGGTAATTTTAGCAACGTTGATATTGTTTTCATCATGGTAGTCTTGAAATACAACAATACATTGTATAAACAGTATCGTAGAATTTTTAATTTATTTCATTATTATTTTCAGCATTGCGTCTAATCTTAAATTTAATAAACTTTTTGTTGTTCAAGCCGGTCATTCCCAATGGTGTATTCAAATTTTTACACATCCCGCTCAGATCATTGATGTACTTTCATTACAGAATGCTTTGGTTGTAAGAATGTGTAGGTTAGGTATCATGTGAGTGGGGCGTAGTTTGCCCCTCCACTACGACCTTTAGTGGGTCTATTGAGGCTCACCCCTAGAGGTTACAGTTCACCGCACAATCCAGCCCTTCTCACGAAGTTCATAGTTGTATGAGGTGGGATTTTTTTGAAATCGGTAGGTTCTAAGTTGGTATAACCAAATATGTTAAACCTTATTCTTCCCAGGCCGGGGCATGAACATAATATATGTTCAGCAGTTTCGTCCTCCAAGCAGCAAAACCGACAGTCCGTTTGTTGATTCAAATGTAACAATATAATTATTAATTACAAAGGTGAAAAAGTACCATCACTATCCTAAGGAAATGGGTAAGAGATATTTTTTGTATTTCTCGTTAGTGTGAAAGTTTGAATTATCTTTGACTACTGAGAAATACAAAAAAATATAGTATCTATTGGATGATGAAAATAAAGGGTTTTAGTATATAACCATCAACATCTACTGATTAAACTTACTTATCACGTAATACTTTTTAGTGTTAATCAATAAAACCATTTTACAAAAATCTATTTTAGTTCGATTCATTTGCAACCTTTCCATGATTTTTTTATTCATTTGCTATCTGTAAAATAGTATACGATAAGCAAATGATTTAACAATAATTTTAATGCATAAAAAAACTTCCCAGTAGTATTTTCCATTAAATCAATAATTAGACACTAATTAGGTATAGCTGTCGGCATATATAGTAATTTAACCTAAAACCTAGCAATAAGATCATAAGGTATGTGGCGTTTGAGTCTTCTTTGCGCATTTGGTTGTGTCGTAAGATGTAAAACAACTGTATTAGGACGGGAACTCAGTCTTTTGGTATATTTTTTGCAATAATATGTAATTTCTGACTTTACTGTTTTTATTTCAAGATCACGTGCGATAATTTAGTTTGGAACGAACCACGGAGCATTGTAATAGATCGAAGCACTTTATATTGGAAGATAGATAAAGAAATAGCATATATGAGAGCACCGATAAAAGTAGAAGAAGCAAAAGATGTATGTAGAAAACGTAGCAAGTGAAAGAAACAGGTCTCTGCCTACTCCTACAGGAAAAAAACGTGACTATATGTATGTATGAAAGAAGAATATAAATTGCTAAGATATTGATTTTTGTTTGTATGCGAATAAAATGATTTTCATTATTAAACCATGGATACCAAATAATCAATAAAAAATATATATAAATATTTTCAACGTTTAAAGCTCAGGGCGGTAATAAAAATTTTACGATTCCATATTCTTGCGCTATTTTTACAGCATATGACTATACACTTATTGTCGATAAAACACCTGTAAATTTTTCAGTCAAAGAGACCACACCAGCATCACAATGCTCACGTACGAAGAAGCGTTCTTGTATCTTTAGCGCAAATATTTTTAAAAAAAATCCGGTAACAATGATACCGTGACTACCATAAATCGGGCATATATGGGCTCTTGAAATGGTCCCCGGCCTTCTCTGCAAAACCGCACGTGAGGATAATTAAGCCAGAAGAGGCCTCCATCATTCAGAAGTGACTATTGCACCGCCAAACGTTATGCATGCACAGTTAGAGCGCAGTTTTTGGTACGTCCACTTACAAAAAATTAAACTAAATATTTAATCATGTTTGCATCAGATCGGATTAATAAATTTATAATGTGTCTACTCTCACAAACGAAAAACCCTTTGTGGTCGAAACAGTAAACAGGTCAAAGCTGGACCACGAACTCCAGTTTTGTCTATTCTCCAACAAGTTTACTGAGTAGTTACTCCAAGTAGTTTACTAACTTGTAAACACCCCGTAAGTAAATTAATTTTAATAAAAAAAATTTATTTTAAATTTGGCAGGGTCACGTTTTTTTTAAGGGAACCTTGTAGTAAAATTTCCTGTATAAGAACTTACATTATCTTGTTAAAAAAAGGTGAGAATAAACATCATAAGTATGGCAGTACACCAGACTGAACTACGTTTCGAATGTAATCAATTGCATTCAAACATATGTTACGTTATCGTACCCCAAACCATCCAAATTGTCTCTACGCCAATCCAACCGAGCAAAACCTTGTCGAAGTGTTAATGGAGACATAAAAATGGTCTATACGAAGAAACCCACATGCGAATAAACACATATTTTGCAACGTTTCAATGCTATATTTACCCTTCTCCGTAAAAGTTTTTATTCAAGCATTTTCAACTGACTGTAATAAAAGAACTCTATCTTGTGCAGCCGCAATTCTGAAATGGCTATCTTCTCGAACTAAAGTTGCTCGATATAGTTTGGATCCATGACCTGTTATGGCTTGCTTCTTCAGACTAACTGGAATAACACTGTTACTCTGTAAATAAATACACCTATGCGGTAGGAAATTTGAGTGATTGAAAATTGTCTTGCCTACCAATAATACACCCCTTTTAAATTTACTTAACCCACCAAAGTCAGCATTATCCTAGCATACGCTGGGTATTGGCAAAGGATATAGATGCGATCCACAATTAGGGGTGTTGGCCAGTCCCAGATTGTGCATGATGTGTCTGAAGATACCATGACCGGTCAGTATGTGTACTGCTAATCTAGCATACTACTAATGCTTCCGTCTAGGTCCTCTGGGGAATAATCCCCTATGAGGGCCCCTATTTAGTCACTGGTTTCTGTTTCTTAGAACAATAAGTTTTGGTCTCTTAGCCCGCCCCGGATTTTACTTCTGCCTAGATAAGAGGGAATCCCTATTGCTTGTTCTGTGCAGCTATCGCTATTTTATTGGCCCTTTCGTTGCCTTTGATTCCTGAATGACCCAGACAAAGTTGACCTTGTCGCCTTTCACCAATGCCTCTAGGGTCTATCCGCAAAGCAAAGTCAATTATGAATTAAGAAGATACTTTCTTAATAAAAGAAAATTAACATTTGTTGCTTTTATTGAAATCAAGTGTAGAAAATTTTACTGAAATTAGTCTGCCCATTCTGGGTGTACAGATTATTTTAGAAAATCATTTGTATAGAGGCTCTATCTCAATGACATGGCGATTAGCAATATTGTAGGTCTTACATATTTTGTCGCTATTTTCCTGCAATAACAATTCAAAGATATAATGGCAATTGTTGAAAGTACCATGGGTAGAGAGTATAACCAACGTGATGGAGATGTATGTATAAGGAGAGAGAAGTGATTCCGAAAATTAAAAGAAGAAAACTGCTGTACTGCTGTGTCGTGAGGAAAGAAAAATATCAAATGCTACAAATAATTATGCAGGAAAAAATCCAAGTCAAGAGATCTCAAGAAATACGATGAAATTCATGGCTGAAGAACTTTAGGGATTGGTTTGGATGCAGTAATAATCAACTATTTAGAGCTGCAGTCTCAAAAATGAGAATTGCTATAATGATTGCCAACCTTCGAAGCGAAGACGGCACCTAGAGAAGAACAAAGTACCAACATACATATGTGCTTTGTTTAATCTTTTTTCTGACAAAACTTGTAAGGGTGCTTTATTGAAGTGATAACTTCTTATGGCACGCTGTGAACTTTTTTTGTAATGGGTTAAAAATGTTAAACTCGCGTCAGGACACGTGGCCTGATCGAAAATTCGTAAGACGGATAAAAATGTTAAACTCGCGTCAGGACACGTGACCTGATCGAAAATTCGTAAGACGGATAAAAATGTTAAACTCGCGCCGTCAGGACACGTGACCTGATCGAAAATTCGTAAGACGGATGGAGAGTAGACAGCTGGCGTGGCGTAGGAGAGGGAGTATCCCACTCTCTTTTTACGGCGCGGCGAAAATGTATGCCTGCGCCGGCTGTTTCGTTTAACCATTCCAAAATATCCAAAACACACAACGTTAATACTTAAGTTTTCACTTCTGCCGGCACTCCCAGAGTGCAACCCGTCGTTTTTTTTTTGAAGTGATAACTTCTTATGGCACGCTGTGAACTTTTTTTGTAATGGGTTAAAAATGTTAAACTCGCGTCGGGACACGTGGCCTGATCGAAAATTCGTAAGACGGATGAAGAGTAGACAACTGGCGTGGCGTAGGAGAGGGAGTATCCCTCTCTCTTTCTACGGCGCGGCGAAAATGTATGCCTGCGCCGGCTGTTTCGTTTAGGCGGCGCAGGGCGCACAACGTTAATACTTAAGTTTTCACTTCTGCCGGCACTCCCAGAGTGCAACCCGAAAAAATTTTTTTAATCTACATTTTTCCATGACCACCAATCTGACATAAACAAAAATTATTCTACCAATGAAACGTTTTAACAGGATATTGTCAAACACGAATTTATTTTAATATTAATATAAAAATAAATTGTTTTTCATTAATTTAGACTAATGATTGTGAAAATGTTATCGTAATTTGCATGTAATTTCCCGACCTTCGGTGTCGTATGCACTCCTCGATGCGAATATCACGATTTAGTTAAACATGATGATTTACTTTGCTTTGATAAACTTGGTATATAAACTATATGTTTCGTTGGGTAATTACCACTACAAAGATTTATTTTCAGGTAAACCGAGAGAAATAGTACAATAACGATTGTTTGTTAACAAGTAAATTAGTAAATACAAATGTAAATATTTATTCTTAAATACTATTTCACTTGGTTTAACTCGAGAAAAATGAGAAGAAGCTTTTTCTTAAAAAAAAACTATCTGTTGTTAGTTTCAAAGATAAATAACACTAAGAAAATGGATGTAAATTCAAAGGTAATTAGCGAACTTTTATCTCCATTTTTTTAGGAGGTAAAACACACGTTTTGTTCCCATTTACGTTTTAAAGTTTGCTTGGTTCGGTTTTTTTCTTTTACCACGTTCATAAATTTTTTTAAAGTTTTAAAAGACAAAGATAACAAAAACATTAAGTACTTTTAGAATGTTTTACTTATGTACTACTAACAAAAATTATCTAGGAATATTAAAATTTATAAAAAAAATTTAATTGATAAAGAAATACAGTGAAAGCAAAATTAATTAAAAATTGATAAAATAATTATTGCTTGAATGATCGCCAACGTCCGGTAACGTACAGGAACTGGAAGAAGAAGAAGAAGATTAGGGCCAAAGAGCCAATACAAAAGTAGAAAACCATCTAATAGAGAAAATGGAGATCTGCCGTGGTGTAAGACTTCTATGCAACCTTTATAGCAAGTGGAAGGAAGTGGTCTCTGCCTACCCCTATGGGAAAAAGGCGTGACTTTATGTATGTATGTATTTTTAAAGAAACGTTGGAAAAAGAATCTGTGAGAATAGTTATAAATGAAGAAGTGATAAATAATATTAATCAGGTATGCTGATCACACCGTCTTGTTTACGAGCAATCTAAGAGAAACAGAAGACCTTCTCAACAAATTAAATGATCGATGTAACGAATATGGTCCAAAATAAATTTTAAGAAAACCGAACTAGTAGGGATTGCAAAGTTTCCTCAAAACCAAAACCATGTAAGCGTGAAATATGTAAGACCTGGATTGAACAATCTAATGATCAAACAAGAGAGATAAGAACAAGAATATAGGTAGCCAGATTAACATTTGCGAAAATAAAAAAGTTATTTACAAGTCGGGATATTAGGGTGAGACTTAAGATAAGAATGCTGTGTCATAAAATATTCTTCGCGCTTTTATATTAAGTCAAAACTTCGACTCTCAAGAAGAATCACACGGATAAACTACAAGTCTTCGAAATATGGTGCTAACGTGAAATGAGGTATATCCCCTGGACTGATAAGATAACGCATGCCGACTTGCAAAAATAATGCAATATTATTACCCTTATAAAAGAGAGAAAGCTTAAATACCTGGATAATATAATGAGAGGACCCAAATTCAACCTTCTCAGCAAATAGTTCAGGGAAAGATTGGTGAAAGAAGGAATATTGGTAGACACAGTGAGTCCTGGTTTAAAAACCTAAGAAACTGGTTCAATTGTAGCAATGTTCAAATATTTCAAGCAGCAGTCAATAAGGTACGTATAGCTGTAATAATAGTGAACCTCCAACAAAAGAGGAAGAAGAAGATTGCACCATTGGGGAAAAAGATCGAAAGAATAGCAATCCCGGAAAACCTCGTCGATCAACTTAAATAGTGGTCTACAGAACATGTGGGGAATTTTCTTGTTACCTTATTTGACTCACATACACAGTCCATCGTCATTTCTTGTCCATATAAATGGTATATTATGAATTAATGAACAAATGGATCACAAAAGCAAAGCACATAGTAAATCTTTGCTGGCAGTGGAGTATGGTACAAAACGTGCTAACGTGTGAGATCCTATATTTTTGTAATAAGCATTGCCCCGTTAAAAAATTCTGAGATCACGTCGCTGTTCTCATGATGGCGTTTCGTAGCTCGAAAAACATTTGCATAATCGTGAATGACAGTTTCGAATGGTAACTACGATCGTGTTTCAAGTGTTTATTAATGTTTCGTTTCTTCAAAGCAACGATAGCTTTATGAGTGCGACCCCTTTGATGGGAATCAACGGCTTCTAGACGAAGCGTCAGAAAATGTATGAAGTGATATGATTTCGTTATTATCAATGTGTTTTTGAAACGCACTCAATTATGATAATGCTTTGTGTTGTATTGTTGTAAACGGAGAACGTACAACCCTCTATTCATTAGGGAACATGTTTCACTTAGTATTTTAACGAAAGCAGTGTATTTAAAAAACGAAGTAGTAATCTTCTCCAGGCAAAAACCATTATAATAACAAATAACATTTTATTGGTAGAACTTTAAAGCAACTAAAACTCTAATACAGGGCGTAATTTCCTTATCTATATCTCCCCCGACCTCGTAAAAAAAATCAAACGCAAACAAAAATGTCACCAAGCTAGGATATTTACATTGGAATATTTTAAGCTTAAATACATCATAACACACAGATTGCTTGGAAGCACTATAAGCTTTAAATAGTCTTCTTTTTCTTCTTCAGGTGTCATCTTCATTAAATGATGGTCGGCAACAATTTCAGCATACTTATTGCGATCCTTGGCTGCATGAATCAAAGCCGATGTGTTAATACCAGTCCAATTGCGTATATTTTTTAACCACGAATGTTGTCTGCGGCCAGGTCTACGTTTTTCCTTAATTTTACCTTCGATTATAAATTTCAGGATATTGTACTTGTTATTACGGAGTTGTTTTCAGCAGGAAACCAAAGATTGAAATATCTATCAGTCTTGACAGGTATACTACAATCTTTCAGACTGAAGTCTTCGCTATCGAATTGTGTGCAAGAGAGTTGACCAACAGACTTTAAGCAAACAAAAACATAAGTATATCAGACAGCCAGACTGCTTTAAAAGCACTGAGCTCCAACAAGATAAATTCTATTTATTATTATTATTAATCCGGTTTATAGCGTCTTTCGCCTTCCGGTTCCCAGTTGCCAGCCTCTTCGGTCAGTCCAATCTCCTGGGGCTAGATTTCTTTCGGACATCGCTTTCTGAATGCCCCCTATCCATGTTGGTTTTGGTCTACCTCTTTTTCTTCGTTCTGTTGGGGTGCATTTAGGCACTAGTTTGGGTAGCCTTTCATCTGTCATACGTTCAACATGACCGTACCATATAAGTTGTCTTCTTTGGATTTCATCTATTATAGTTGTGTCGGTCTTTACAATTTGTCGAATTCGGTCATTTGTAACCCTATCGAGACGTGATATGCCAGCAGATCTTCGCCAGAAATCCATCTCCAGGGCTAGCAATCGGCGTTCTAATGTTTTATTAAGTTGCCACGTTTCACAGCCATATAAAACAGTACTTTGAAAGATAGTATTATATATCATATGTTTTTTTCCCTAGATATATTTTTTGCCCACAACAGCGAGTTTAGGCATCCTATAACTTTCTTTCCTTTTAATATCCGTTGTTCTATTTCCTCCTCAGTACGACCTTTACATTTTGCTCATATTAACCGTTTACGGTTAATAAGATAAATTCTAAACTTGCATAAAATTGCATCGAATCCTTAGAGTACCTTGGTGCGAACAACAGGGTGAATCTACCGTGGGTACCTGGGCACCAGGGGGTAGAGGAAAACGAAAAAGCCGACACACCGCCGACATACAGTCTTCGTTAATATTTGTTCCCAAATAGACATACTTGTTAACTCTTTGGATGGGTCTGTTATGTATCAGCGGCTGGCCTTCCATGCGTCTATTTTTAAAAATAATCATGAATTTGGTCTTTTTCGCATTCATCCGCAGTCCATATCTTTCACTTACTTCCACCATTCTGTTCATTAATCTTTGAAGTCCTTCTGGATCGTTTGAGATAATTACTGTGTCATCCACATATCGTATTTTATTAATGCAATTAACAATCACCCTGTCGGAGGTATTTTCCAGTAAATATGTATTTTGAATATATGTTGAACATTAATGGCGAAAGTACACAACCCTGTCTAACTCCTCTCTTTATCAGAATTTCATCGGATTTCTCACTTTCTATTGTGATCAAAGAGCTCTAATTCCAATAAAACATTAAGGTAGTCTAATAGCACTTCCCGATAATACCATATAATGTGTATTGCTAAGAGAATATTATAGTTTAAAGTGTCGAAATCTCGACTAAAATCAAGAAGCACAAGTACCGAACAAAAACGTTTTTTTTTATCATTGCAACAACCTGTTATTACAATTATAAAAACTTTTTTTTACGTTAAAAAAATATTTTAAAAATAACTTGGTTTCTCTAGATCAGCAGCAAACAAATAATAAATTTATTTAGGTATTCTTAAATGCTGTTTAAAAAATTAACGACATATTATTGGTTACTAATATTAGATGGTTAAGCAAACATTTATTTAAAAAAGGTAAGGCTATGTTTATTTCCAAAATAAATACAAAAAATAGAATTAATGATTGTTATTTTTCTCAAGAATTCTCTTTAGTTATATTTTTCGGTTGTATTTTGTTGATGGTAGTTTCATTATTTTCACTGATCTGGTTGTGGACATTTTTACTGGAAATTTGTTCTATATTTTCAGAACCGGGTTCGGTTTTTGATGCTTGAAAAACGTAATGTTCCTTGAATGCATTTGTTAATTTATCGATATTCGCTCCTGCGAATTTATCGAGAATTTTACTTTTTTTGTAAAATAAAAAAAACGGTGTCGCCATTACTTTGTACGTATTAGCGATTTCGTCGCAATCATCTACATCTATCGTATAAATCCGCACGTCTGGAAACATTTCCGATAGCGTTAACAATTTTGGCGCTAACAATCTGCATGGGCCGCACCAGGTAGCAAAAAACTCCAAAACTATCAACTGATCCTGTTTTTCGTTCATGCTCAGTTCATGCTTCAAGTGATCTTCATCTGTTATTTCAATAATCATTTTTTTCAAATGAATCGAATTGATGGAATGCAATAATATCTAAACTGATAAATTTATTTCACATGCTTAGGTTTCACCAAAATTTTAACAATAAATGTCACTTTTGACACGAAAGAGATTTCTATAATTTTTTGGCAATATTATTTAATCTAATTGGATACTACCAGAGCTTTTTATTGGCGAAAACAAAGAAGAGATTTTAAATGACGGAATTTTACCAAAATATGTTAAAACAGTAAACACTTACAATTAATTAATTTTGTATGTCTTAGTATTTATCAGACAAATATATTTTTTTCAAACGAACAGAAAATAGGCCATAATTATACTGACTGCGGAAAAATTTAACTTATTCACCAGCGGCAGTTTTCTTTTCCCTCCACCGGAGGGAAAAGTAAGCTAGTGTGGCAGCTGTCAGTTAAAACGTCATGAGTGGTGATGTTAAATTAAAACTTGCATAATTTCATTTTTTAATGCTGAATGACAACTATAAAATAAGAGGATGTCAACGAGCCATTTTTGTATTTATCCGTGTTATATATTTTGTGTTTATGACCTAATTATTGTACGTTTGAAAAAAAATAGTACATTTCATTTAAAGGAGCGGTGACTTTTCATGACCTGCCTTCTATTACTCAGGCGCGCCAAGTGTACTTTTTCTCCGCTTGAAATAATCTACTATTCTTTTGAACGGAATCTTTGTAGCTTCTAAAATATGAACACAAATACACTGTAAGCTTGTTTATATTTGAGCACAAAATTGTGTCATTTTTGACAGTATTTGTTATTAGTTTATACCAGCTAGGATAGGAAATAATCACGGAGTGGGCGACATTTACTATTAATCGTATGAACTTCCCGAGGTGTGAACAACAAACCTTCATTTTTTTATATGGGTGAAAAGTAAACTTTATATATTATTTTGAGCAATTTAAGCATTAAAAGTGTTATATTTAAACGATATTTTGTGAAGAATTGGTGTTAATAAACCACAAAATCCGAAAATGCGAAGGATTAAAAAAGGTAATATAGAGATAAAATCGCGAACAATATGCTCTGTTCCACAATGGTCTACATAGCAATTCGATTGTTGTTCACACCTCGATGGGACATTTTGTTATTGACAGCGCCATCTCGCGCTATGTAATTTTTCCCTATTAAAGTTTGAGTCGTTACAGAAAATAGGGCTTGAAAAATTACACGGTAATTTCTTTGCTCTATACAAAGGGTGTTCCAATCATTGGTAAAGTTCTTGTATTTCGCTACTATAATAGATACGAAAAATTTTAAAAGCACAATTGTTTAGCATTTTAAAATGCATAATTCAAAATTATTTATAAATACTCTATAACTGCAAATCCAACAAAACATACCTTGTTTTAAATGGCATAACTTATTTTTATTTTATATTTTAAACTTGGCTAATTTTTTAAATCTCCTGGAGTAATGTTTGCTAGAAGTATAGCGAGAATTTTAAAAGTTGTCACTTTAAAGAAAAATCGTGACTTTTATACCCTTTATATTTTTAAACGTAATCAATTTTCTATATTTTATAAAAAAAAATTTTTTATTAAGTAAGCAAAGTTAATTAAATCATTTATGTTTTGCAATTAATATACTATATATGCAGGGTTAGTCAAAAACCTATTTTTTAATTTTTTTACTTAACTTAAATATAAAACCCATTTTTTTACGCTCTGTGGAAAGCTACAATAACCATTTTATTTTCTATATCTAATTTACAACAAATTCCAGTTTTTTATTTAATTTTTGATTTTATCAAGTTAGCCATGACTTAACCGTAATTAGTAACGATATGTTTCAGTACAAATAAAGAAATTATTCCTTTTTCATTCCTGCTCATTTCATTTAAAATATTTAAAAGGATATTGTTAAATTATTAACATGCTATATGGTTTTATCAAAAAAATAAAGTTGGTTGTAACTTCAGACATATTTCGATTCATTATTTAACCATTGACTCGGTTGGATAAAGTAAAGAATAGTGAGATAAGAGAACGCTGTGGTGTAAAAGAAGATGTGGTTACAAAGATAGATAAAGAAATGCTTAGATGGTTTGGACACGTAGAAAGGATGGATGAAGGATGATTGACGAAACAAATTTATAAGGCGAGTGTGAATGAACAACATTCTTTTGAAGAAAGGCCAGATCAAGAGTACCAACAACCGACGAGCTTGTATGAGAGCGCTAATGAAAGTAGAGAAAGCAAAGGAAGAAGAAATTAAAAAAAAATTCCAAATGGAAATCTTTTAGCACAAATGATCAAAATTACTTTCATTGACATTATACAAGTCTTTCTTCTTTTTTGGTCGTTAATAAATTAATTATTTTTTTTATTATATTCTCAAATGGTATTTTCTCTAACATAAAATAATTTAAAAATTTTAATACCATACGGTCCTGCTTCCATCAGAAAACTTCTTTTTTCGACGAGTATAGTTGTTTTTGAGAAAGCACTCAAAGCACCCCCCAGTTTTCAGCACATTTTTCAAGTAAAACTCTTCAATTACCAATGTGAATGGTGTGTCTGGTCCAAATTGAGTTTTGAATATGCATATCAACTTGGGGTCTTAAGAATTCGAGTATTTTTCAAGAGGCATTCCTCCGAATACAAATACGGAAAATTTCTTTAAAAAACAATTCTGCTAACAACATAAGTGAAAAAGAAAATTCACACACACCCTTTTTGTTGTTATCTTGTTATGCTTTTAAAAATAGTATATTTTACAAAAAAGTTGTAAAAGCATCTAAAGTAAATAAAAATGAATTATTTAAGAAATAATCTAATCATAATAGTTGTTAACAATTATAATAATTTTCTGAATATTTTTGAAGTAAAAAGTTTTTTAGGCAGGTTGGATGGGGGTTATTTTAAAGCATCCGATGACACCGGCAGATGGGTATTTTTAATGAAGAAGGTGGAATATTTATTGTTTTAGGGAAAAATCAAGGAGTGGGCGACATCTATTATTGATCGTAAACTTTTCGAACAACAAACTAACCCTCATTTGTTTATATGAGTGGAAAGTGAATTTAATACATTATTTTAAGCAATTTAAGCATTATGTTATATTTTAACGATATTTTTTAAAGAATTATTGTTAATAAACCACAATATCCGAAAATCCGAAAAAAGGATTAAAAAAGGTGATATGGAAATAAAATCGCAAAAAAATTACTCTGTTCCACCATAATCTACACATGGCAATTTAATTATATATAATATTATATTATATATAATTATGTATAAATTTTCTTTAAATCCTAAGGCAGCTTAGAAATGAAAGAGGAAAAGAAATCTCTAACTTTATGTTTATTCGCAGCAAGTACTTTGTAAAAGATGATTTTTTTCAATGGTAAGTTTGATATTGTTGTCCAATCATCATTTTATTTGTGATTATCATAGTGACTTCAACAACACAAGAAGGCGTTTGAAAGATGAATCTGTTCCTAACGAGAACCTTCCAGTGTTGAAGTATCAACATTTCATATTGAGAAAGATAGAAGTGACCGAAGTTAATTGGATTATAATATATAATCCTTAATTGGTCGAAGACGTTCACTAACTTAATACAAATACAAAATACATAATATTAAATTGATACTTGGACACACCTGTCTTTACCGGTATTTAACAAGAATCCAGCGACAATATAGCTAAAACGTCAAAAACAAACCTTAAATCCAGCTTTAATCTTATAGCTTAACAAAAAAAATCAATTTAACTTTGGTTTAACAAGTAATCAAATGACAGAATAATTGTTGTTCACACCTCAAACCGACATTTTGTCATTGACAGCGCCATCTCGCGTTACGTGAATTTTTCCTATTATTTTTTTTTATTTTCGGTAATTTTATCAGAGACAGTGTACATTTTGTTCGCAAAAAAGTGTACACATTTTTGAAGGACGTCAAGCTAACCTACCTTTCATTGAGAGAGTTTTTCGCGAGTGATCTGCAAAAAATTGTGTAGGCAAATTTTTATTTTCTATTTTAGTTACAATATCTAAATGATATCTCATTTTAGAATATAATCAAATGATTTACATTACAAATAGCTTGAATACTGTTAAAGTGAGTGATAATAATGCAGAAAATGAAGTGAATTGAATACAGATACTATGTTTATAGCTTATAAATAATTAAATGAATAAATATATTAGAATAAACCATATGGAAATGAAGAGTTATATTTACAAAGAAATAGTTTCGATAGAGTTGCAAGTATAATATCAGACTAAAAAAAGCCCCATAGATGAAATTAAGTTAGCAATCTATTCCAAAAACACGTTCGCATGTTTATTCCTCGACTCATTTGTTTGCATCTCTTGTACGCCGCCTACTGATAAAATGTTTCTGTTTATTCTTGATTCTCGTACGACACACCTTATAAGTGTGTTTGGTTTATTGATGCTTATTTTACATTTAAATCAGTAGCGCATCCCATGGGAAACAATTTTTGTTTCGATATCCAAATGGGAGTTTTCTTTTACTGACAAAAAAGAGTTGTAAAGATTTGCTTGGCCATTCGTAGAGTATCAGTTGTTAAAGTACGTACTATTTCTAGAAAAGAATAACAGAACGCTGTTTCTTTCATGTGTAATATTCTTGTCACATCATCAATTTTAAATTATTTTTTTTTTTTAAGAAAATAGTCGCAAAAAGGGTAGACATATCGTGTGGGCCGCGGACGGCCCGCACTGCGACTATTAGAAGGGGAAGGGATTATAGAAAGGAAATGATTGTGGACACGCTTTTTAAAAAGTTGCAGGTCATAGTTCTCTGGAAAAACTGATTTTGGAAGCTTATTCCATTCCGTAGCAGCCCTGTAAAAGAAGGATTCTTGATGAAGATTGGTCCTAGTAGTGTCAAATCTTGAGAGTAAATGGGTGAGACTCAGCGTGCCGAGTTCTTCGGCCGAATGTGGCCAATGGTGGTACAAGAGTTTTTATTTCTCTGGAGCATCTGCCATGGAAATATCTGTAGAGCAATGACTGGTCTGCAACTCTTCTTCTATGTTCTAGAGGGTGAAGAGTATCTGTGAGAGTTGAGCTGTTTATCAAACGAATGTCTCTTTTCTGAATGAAATCTAGAAGACGAAGAATTTTAAATTATTACTCTGTCAACATCCCTTTTTATCATCACCAATTATATTTGCTAATAATGCTTCATTATGTGCGATAAGAATACTGATATATCTTTATTGCTTTAAAGACATGGTAATACAGCAATTGAGAATATTGCTAAAGGCGTTGCCACCTTTACTTTGTTTATTATTTTTTTTCATACATTCATGAGTTTATTTTTCCAAAGTACTACTTCTACTGCGTATGCACTGCACACCTGTGGTTCCTATTCCTGTTTAATGTTTAATATTTCGGAGCCAAGACATCCTTTTTCTGCCTACACCACTTCTTCCCTCTATTTTTCCTTTTATTAATAGTTGGAGCAAATGGTACATTTCGTTGCGAAACACATGTCCCAGGTACGCTGTTTGCCCACGTTCTATCGTACCCATCAATTCGCGTTCTCTTCCTATCGTCCTCAGAATTTCCTCGTTGGTTTTCCTTGCTGTCCATGGCACTTTCAAGATTCTTCAATAGATCCACATTTCAAATGCTTCCAGCTTATTCATTGTGCTAATCTTAAATGTCCAGCCTTCCATACCATACAACAGTACGGACCATACGTAACATTTTGTGAATCTTATTCTGAGATTAAGATCAAAGTCAGAGTTCGTAAAGACGTTTTTGAATCTCACGAATGAGCTCTTCGCTTTTTCTATCTGGAATTTTATTTCTCTTCTGAAGACCAGTCTTCACATAACCAAGTCCCCAGATAGTTAAACTTTGTTACTCGTTCTATGTCTTTATTATCGTATGAGAGTATTGCTTTCTGAAACTCATCCAATTTGAGGGGACTCATTTTAAATGCATGTGCCAACAATGTTATTGTTTATAAGTGTTTACCAGATAGCTATAAGTACAGTTGTCCAGTTATTGTGTACTGTGTTTAAACTCTTTGAAGTTCTATTCGAAACACAAGTTCAGTAACTTATTCTTCCTTCCGGAAGCATCGTTGTACACAATAAAATAAAATTGATTCAGAAAATGTGAATTGTCGGAAACAAAAGTTATTGACTTTTTGGTGTTTAAAAACTCAATACTTATTTAACGTTTCCTTGGTCTTGTTCTTATCAATGTTCCACTGTATATAAATATACTATTAAATCTATTTGTTGATAAGAATATTTTAAAATGGATGTAATAAGTATTTTTCGTTGGTAAGCTTCTTAGTCATTCTTTCTTTCAATCTAATTTGTCTTCATAGCCTATTAACCCGCGACGTAAAAGCCTAATTTGTTTGAATAATTTTATAACCGCCAATAAAGGATTTTTGAGCTATGGAAAAGTTTCTTACAATTTGTGAGAGATGCACAAAAATATTACAATTGTTTGTGACTCCGTTGGTTGCAACTGGAGCGTGTACGACACTGCTGAAAGTAAAGTCAATATTTATTCGGTTTGAATGCTGGGTATATAATTTGTTTTTATAAGCGCGATGCAAAGCCCACGGTTTTTGTATTCTTATTGAAGTAGTTTCAATGTGTCGAGCATAGAATTTTTTTGTCTAAATTAGGAATAATGCGCATGCAAATGCGTTTCTGATGGGTGATTTGACAGTTTTTAAACTATTCGTTTACGGTACCCTAGTGAGAATTTAAGGATCAATGGCGGTTTAATATAAATTTTTAATTTATTTATGTATGTATTTATTTTATGAAAGTTATAAATATGCCAGCTGTTTAAAATGTTCCCAACTAATGATTAATTATCAAAAATATTTTTTAAAAAGCTATTTTTATTTTGCTTTTTATTAAATAATGACACGTAAAAAAAATTTGAATATAATATTTTTATGCGTTAGTAGTTATCTCTCTTCCTCTACACTTACTACCTGCAGAGAGTGGGAGAGTGAAAGAGTAATCCGACTGAACCAATAATAATTGAATAATTGAATAATTGAATAATTGGCGGGGATAATTTTTATTACGTGATTGATTTGTATAATCTAATTAAAAAAACGTAAACGGCTAAAAAAATGTTTAGGTAGACTTTTAAATAGGTATTGAGAGGTAAACAGCAGTAATTTAAATTAGTGTACAACAATGTGCGGTAAGTTTGTTATAAGCATAAATATTAAAACTTAAAATTAATAAAATATATCACATTATACATTTCTGTAGATATATTTTGGCATTTTTTTTTTAAATGTGTTGCATTGGCAAAACTTTTATCTGTTTAACTAATAGTTTCACTAAATGAAATTTTATTTGAGCTTTAGTTTGTTAAATAGTAGTATTGATTAATATCTTATTATTGTATATAATGTTACATCAGTACACCGAGCCCACTCAAGCCCGTAAAGTTTATTCAAATGCAATTTGTAAATGTTCACTTGTAAATGTTCTGAAAACATTAAAAAATTGAATTTTCTTGTACTTGATTACACAAATACCACCTGTAATGAAGACTTTTCCGATGAATGAACCTCCCGATCCAAACTAAACTGCTCCGTCGTCAGATCATCGAAAGGTGCATGCAAAAATGAAATAATTGTTAAACAATTGATTCGTAGATTTTCCGTCTAACCAAAGAATACACCACGAATCAATTGTTTAACAATTATTTCATTTTTACATGCACCTTTCGATGATATGACCACGGAGCAGTTTTTTCGTGTGGTTCATTCATCGAAAGTCTTTATACACGTCTTTATTATACTTTGGGGGCTGGGGTGGGCTCGGTTATCAGTACAATGTTAAAATTATTGCAATTGGTGCAAGGTTAGCTCTGTTTAAAGTATGAAACAAATCTTATATAATTATTTTATGGCTGTTTAGTTATAGTTAGGTATCTATCTATCTGGATAAATTACTTTTTTATGGATATAGCTAGAATCACAACATTTATAATGCAGAAAGCCGTTATGCCTACCGATTATTTCAGTTTTCGACTTAAACATTTAGAAGGGCATTCATAAAATTATGAATAATATCATAAATTTGTCACCATTTGAGGCTTTTTGCAGTTATATTAAAAAATAGTGACTACTTTTTTTCCCTAAAGATAAACAAAACATTTTTTCGTCGATATCACTTTTATGCAATAAAAATAATACTTGGTTTTTAAATTTTATGCTTGCAAATCAGTATGGCGTTTGTTAACCATGCAGCGAAGACATCAAAAGAAAATGAATGGAGTAGTAGATCTTTTAGACGGTGCAAGGAAATGGGTAATTCTCAAGCTGGGATTTTACTACTTTTTGCTCGTAAATGTGCATAGGTAGTACTCATATTACAACTCCTGTTCACAAATGTTTTTAACAACTAAATACTCGTAGATGTCTGACGACACCAAAACTACAAATTATGCTTCAGCAAGTATATAATGTTGAAGTAAATCCCTTATTATAAAGCAATCGAGAAGTATGACTTTGGGCAAAGGAACATTCTTTATGACCAAATAAAAATTAGACAACTGTACTTTTAACTGATAAATTCTGATTTAAAATTAATCTCGACTCCAGAAGTGTTCCCGTTTGAAGCGAGCTTAACAATACAAACCGTCTCTTCAACGTTCAGAAAGTGTCTTAACTTTTTTTAATGTATAACAATGCCAAATTACACACAAGTGTTGCAATGGAATTTTTGCTGGAATATACTTTAAAGAAGAGTTCCTTATTTGGAAAGGCCATGAGACAATAGAAGAAGTCTTTAAGTCGCTTGGAATGAGATACTCCAAGAGGACATCGTTCAATTAATTCTGTGCATGCTCATATGATGTCAAGAGGTTGTAAATAATTAAAACGCCGATGATCAAGTAATATTAGCGTCATCCCAAGAGGAGTTGCAGGCGATGGTTTTTGTTATGCATAATGCCTTGAAAATCAAAGGTATGAAAATTAATGTAAGCAAAACGAAAGTAATGGTTTTTGAAAGAGAAGAAAGCAAAACAAACTAAAGTTCTTATTAAGGAAAAAAAAGTGGAACAAGTAAATGAGTTTGTATACTTGGGTTCAAAGTTTACGAGAGACGTGAAGTATGACATTAAGCGAACGGTGTTGACAGGAAAACAAATAAATGGGGCACTGCATAGCTTTATAAACAGCCATAAAGGCATAAAAAAGGTACGTCTAGCTGTGCATAGAGGTGTGTTGGTTCCTACACTTATGTATGGTAGTGAATGTTGGGTTTAGCAGAAGAAGCATAAAAATAGGATTTACGCTGCGGATATGAGTATTCTAAGAAGTATAGCCAGAGTGACTCGGTTGGATAAAGCAAAGAATAGTGAGATAAAAGAACGTTGTGGCGTAAAAGAAGATGTGGTTACAAAGATAGATAAAGGAATACTTGGATGGTTTGGACACGTACTAAGGATGAATAAAGGAAGATTCACGAAACAAATTTATAAGGCGAGTGTGAATGGACAAGTCGGTAGAGGTCGACCTCGGCGATCATATTTTGATCAGATCGACATTGTTTTGAAGAAAGCCCAGTTCGAGAGTACCAACAACCGACGAGTATGTATGAGAGTAGAGGAAGCAAAAGATGTGTGTAAGAACCGTAGCAAGTGGAAAGCAGTGGTCTCTGCCTACCCCTACGGTAAAAAGGCGTGACTATATGTATGTATGTATATTTACAATTTTTTTTGGTTTCTTGGGAAAATAAAATTGTTGTTTTCATATTTATTTTTTTTAATACCCTACAAGTCAAATTTAATTATCCACAATAGAAAAATAAAAAAAAAACTACAGACATATTGCGGTTGTGTGTCCTATTTGGTCAATAAACATACTAAATCTTCCTGTTGAAGCGAATTTAGTTTGTTTTTTGTCAATGTTGTTCGTACTTTCCCCTTAAGCGGTCTCTACTACTACTTAGTGAGTTATTACCAACGATTTTAATCGGATAAAGGGGTGTTTTATTACCAACATCTAGCATTGTTTCTTCTGGAAGACATTTGAGAGACTGCAAAGTGCCAAACGATATCGCGGGGTGCATCGAGTTAGCGATGTGAAACCGATCCGAAAGGGGAATTTGAACATCGCGGAACATCTGAGCATCTGCCATAACAGATATAAATCCATTGACGGCGATGATTAATATTACGTAAGGAATGGATTCTCATTAAAAATAACTTGTTTTCAATAATTAATATTTTTGTTATCGGGAATCTCAAATTATCATTCTAACTATTTATACATAAAAAAATTAATCTTTCATTCGATTTGTGTGTGAGGATTTTAGGATTTCTCACCATCCAAAGTAAGTACTTATTTTTTGTTAGTACTCAGTCATCAAAACCACTGTTTTTTTATAATTAATATAAACCTTTTATGATGGGTATATTTTTAACATTCCAGTTGTTAAAACAATTTTTAAATAAAATAATGTACTTTATTTCGTTAACAACAATTAGAAAAATGAACCAACATTCGACTGAAAACATAAATAAAATGAATTTTTAAAACAAATAATTATAATGTTTATAATAATAGGTATCGTAATTATTTTTTTTTTCATTAATAACTTTACTTTTGTCTCAGGAAAAAACTCACTTAATCCTTAAAATATTTTAACACTAAACTAATTTAATAACAATAACTTACAAATCCAGGATAAATTAAATAAAAAAAAAACAATTTACACAACTGACACACAAAAATGTACTACGATCAAATCTCGGAACAGATTTTACGATTTTTTTGGAAATTAGACTAACTTAAACCTAAGTTTTTTTGTTTGTGACGTTGGCGGTGTTATAAATTCCATTACAAGTAATAATTAAGTTTAATCTATTACAATTAAAAAAAACCAATTACGCAATACATCTATCCCTATTAAAAAACTGCAGAAATAAAACGTAATAATAATTAAAAAATAATTTAAAATAAATGATACGAAAGGAATTTAAATGTAGAAATTTGTGTCCTTCATAAAAGCACGTTGTCGCGCCTCTGGGTGTGATCAGAATGTACAACGAAGGGAGAATCACTTGCAGAAGGACTAATTGAGTTGTGTGCAACCACAAAAGCATCTTGATATGAAACAAATGTAAGGATATTTCTCCCTTTCGAAGACAAATCATGATTATGAAGGGTGGAAGGACGCATGGATGAAATTCTGGAAGTTTCCTTGTATTTGCTTGAAGGATTTCTCAGTTTGCAAGGAAGTTAATATTTCTTACGGAAACATTCCAAATATTAGATTATGTGAAGCACTTTTAGATAAAGGAATTTGCAAAATTAAAAAAAACTGTAGATATTTCGTTGAGGGTTAGGAAGAAGGTTTAAAGTTTTGTATTTGGTACGTTAGGATATTATACCGAAAGCAAGTTGTAATAATTTCGCCAGTAGTATTATATAATTGTTAAAATATTTTGGCCACCCAGAAAGTGGGGAGACGTAAAGAAGTTTAATTTAAAAAATAACACCATCAGCAAAAAGATAGACATACTTTAACAACACAATCGATTTGTTAAAGATTTTCTGAAAAAGTCGGTTTATATCTCCACAAAGGCACATCGATCGCTTAGCAAAAAAGAAAATGGCTGCCATTTCGCCATAAACAACCGCTGTAAATTAAAAACAATTGAATGCCTTCCATGAAAGAAAGAAAACTAGTTTTTGACTTTCGAACTTACACGTTTTATTTTTTTTTTAATTCCGAGAGGTGACTACAACCGCCTCACAAAGGTGACGCGGTTAGAAAAAATAGGATGGTTTATTTATTATTTTACCCCCTCCCCCAAATAATTTAACAAAAAAACGTTTTTCTTATGACCTTTTGGATAAATGTAGTTTAAGTTGCTTTTTTTTCTTCAGTTTACTTTAAAGTCATATTTTCTTCCTTTTGTATAAAGTTTTATCGTTTTATTAAAATAATTTTTTAATATTCATCTTATATAATTTTTATGTGACATTAACCAGATTAACCAGTTCACATATCTAGGAGCGGTGATAACGAGCGAAGGTAATTTACAAAAAAAAAAGTAAAAGCACAGGCAATGAACGCCTCTGCGCATCAGGCTGTCAGGGATATAATCAGGAAGAACAAATACTTGAATACCGAATGCAAAACTAGAATATATAAAACTCCTGTCAAACCTATACTTACTTACGCAGCGAAGACAAGACCAGATAATGCTAAAACCATGCAAATGATGCGTACGGTAGATATAAAAATAATAAGAACTACTCAAGGAAAAACATTGCAGGACCGAGTCAGAAACGAAGATCTAAGACAGTAGAGCGGAATACAGGACGTCACTAAATGGATCAGAAAGAAAAAGGTTCTGGAACAAGCATGTAAACGGAATGAATGACGATAGGTTGATAAAAAACGCTAAAACCGACATACCAGACGGAAGATCACAAGAAAAACCACCAAAGAGATGGACATCGTCATCAGGAAATGCTCTATTGGAATAAACAGGCATTCGCCTACCATGTGGGAAACCATACTAAAAGAAGAAAAAGAAGATTAACCGTAAATACAGGGTGTCCGGAAACAAAAAAAAACTGCATTTTATTTAAAGTAATTTTGCTAAAAAAATTGCGCTCTAACATTAGTTTAATTAAACACGGATTTTTGTTAAATGATATTATTGTGCTCATTTATAACCAGAAATATGCCGAATCAAATTGCGTTATTGATAACTGAAATAAACAGTATTTGAAAAATTTAAAGGGCAGTATATGTGAGCAGTATAATAATAGTTTTATAAACAGCAAACTAATAGTTTTTTGTGCAGTATAATAATAGTTTTTTAAATGGTATTTATTTAACAGTATTTTATTAGTTAGCTGGTAAGATGGTAAGTTTGGTTTTTACCCCTCTACCTTCTACCCTTATTTTCCATTAATCTAACAAAATTTAAATTAGAGTTGTTTGGATTTAATTGTGGAAACCATTCTGTACCTGTGCCCAGCGTATGCCAGACTGAGGTTGAATCACTTATGACAGTTATGGCAGATTGCTACTTGCTATAACGGAAAGACACAGTGGACTTTGTTTAAGTGCATTGGCGGGATTCGACAGAAACTGCCCCCTTTATTATTATTTGTATTATTGGTAGGATTAAGGATAGGTTTTCTTACACACCCCTCCTTTACCCGCACTAACTTAAAAGGGTACGAAGATAGTACGAAGTGTCGCTGCTTTTTTATATTAAATATTGCCAAAAAAATATTGGTCAATGAGATATTGACCAATCAGTTAAAACACTACTCGTTCTCATATTACACTTTTTTTTGAAGTGATAACTTCTTATGGCACGCTGTGAACTTTTTTTGTAATGGGTAAAAAATGTTAAACTCGCGTCAGGACACGTGGCCTAATCGAAAATTCGTAAGATGGATGTATTTCACTGGAGAAATATAAAATGCGACTTTTCTTGACTGGTAACTTGGCAACCTTATTCAACAAACTGACAAATTCAAGTACATTTTTTATGTCATTTTGACAAATTAATTTAGTAGCTAAATTCAAAATTTAAGTGCTTTTCATTAGTTTATTGATTAAGTTCTGCTTTTGCTGCATTAAAATGTTCCAAGGAGAGGTGTCGTTTTTAGCAGATGTTATGGACACCATAGCGTGTCTTAATGACTCTAATGGTTCTCCCCCCGACAAAATTTTAGATCAAATAATTTATCAGTGCAAGAAGCCGTTAAAAAATGCATCAATTTGTGTTAAAAAAGCATTAAAAACTGGACTGAAAGCTGGTTTGATCAAAGAGAACGGGGGAAGGTTTAAATTAGGTTCTGTTTTGCCGATAACGGAGGCTCGAAGACGAAGAAAAAATAGAAGCAGAAGCCGTAGACGACGTAGCCAAAAGCGATAAAACCGAAAACGAGGTAGCCGAAAACGAAAAAGTCGAGGTAAGAAGAAAAGCGCCATATTGAAAGAAGATCAAGCAAAAAGCGGAAGAAAGAAATCGAAAACATTCAAATCTGGTACTGATGTTTAATATATGATTTATAATAAAGCGTTAATAAAAATAATGCATTATTCATAAACTATGGAAATCTGGAGACAATATTTTTCAGATTAAAAATAATATTTTTTGAAGTGAAAACTTCTTTAGCGGCGTTGTACACTTTTTTTGTAATGGGTAAAAAATCTTAAACTCGCGTCAGGACACGTGACCTGATCGAAAATTCGTAAGACGGATGGAGAGTAGACAGCTGGCGTGGCGTAGGAGAGGGAGTATCCCCCTCTTTTTCTACGGCGCGGCGAAAGTGTATGCCTGCGCCGGCTGTTTCGTTTAGGCGGCGCAGGGCGCACAACGTTAATACTTAAGTTTTCACTTCTGCTGGCACTCCCAGAGTGCAACCCGTAAAATTTTTTTTAATTTAGCAGTAACTGCTCATAATTTAATACATTGCTCATTAAATGAGACCCTTCGATCTTTGTAATTCTTTTTATTTTGGCTAAATGATATTAAATTATTCTTGTATTCTTTGATGATTTTACCTGAATTTTTCTTTTTGACCACGGACTTTTTTTAGTTTTTTTAACAATATAAATTTATAATTTGATTTGTTAAGTTCATTTACGTCGGTAACTAAATTATATAAAAGATTGCTTGTTATGTTATTTTAATTTTCCAAACGCGTGCTGTCTTCGTTCGACTAGTCACTTGCATGCAGATATGAAGAAGACAGTGGTAGTGAGTAGGCAAGTGAATGACATAGAGCTGTTCTAAAAAAGGATTGTGTGTGAAGACGAGGTGCCAAGATTGGTAGGACTGCCGTGTAGACATTCGTCAAGATAGATTAGACTGATCTGATAGCGAGACAGCTAAAAAATATATGTTCATGCTCAAGGTGGATTCGTTAATAGGTCTTTATTTGTTAAGAACTTATTTTATAAAACAAAATTATCAATTACCTACCATTTTTTTTGTAATTTTTCTTAGCATTTTTTTATACAGGGTATTCACGTCAAATAACATAGAACATTGTAGCTAAACCTCTCAATTTTTTAACAGTTTTTATTTTGGGATATATGAAGGTCTATTATGGATACAATTAAATTAATATACAGGATATCCCAAAAATATTAAATGTATCAAAGTTGTTTTTTTAATTAAATGTATATTACTTCATTTTCGGTACCTAGAATTAAACTAAGGCAACTTTTATTATGCTTGTTCATATTTTAATGTAAAGATTTTTGAATTTTAAATTTTGTGAAAATTTAGTCATATTTTTTACGTTAACATTTTTAATAATTATTTAACTTTTATACCAAATTCAATTTGAAGACCAGCAACGATTGAGTTTTGTATGAAATTTGGGAAAAATTTACTTAAGTATACAGGGTTTTGAAAAATAATTACTAAATTATTGCTACTTTCGAACAAGTATAACTTTTTAAATTTAAATATTTTATCACAGAGGTAGTTTATTATTTAAAATGACAGTTAATACAAAAGAAAATGGTGTCATTATTTTACAACACATCTTCATTAAAACCAAAAATATGAAGGAGCGTATTTAAAAATGATTCAGAAACGTAGTACCAGAACAGTACATGTAATTTGGTTCCCAGAGTGAGAAGGGTCAGAAAAAATGTGTAATTCTGTTCCCGATATTAAAAGTTTACCTGATTTTTATGTATAATTTGGTTCCCGGAGAGAAAAATCATTGTAACCAATTGAAACATTTGTTTATTTAAGGCAGTAAAAGAAAAAAAATAAGCCTTACCTTACCTAACAGCCAGACCTAACACCAACAGTACCTTTTTTGAATGTGACTGAGCAAGCACGATTCAAAAACACAACTGACTGTCACAAAAGCAATACAATGCACAATATTAATTTTTGGTTTCCCCAAATTTCACTTACAAACCAAATAACCAATGACTTTTTTGGCACTGGGAACTAAATTACATAAAAAGCATCTCAAATAACTTTCCAATTTACTACCTGACGAGAACCAAACTGCAAACTGCAATATGAACTAATTTTTCTTGTTCACGCAAGGTCTAAATCTTTTTTTAAAATTTCCCTAGTTGACTGATTTTCTCACACACAACTCATCGTGCAAGATTTAAATGAAGAAGAATATTCGAAGAATCGATGAATGATTTACATTTAATGTGACTGCTTGTCGACTCGAAGTATATGAGTTTTTCCCAAACTCAAGCATTACATCCATTGCATTGCATTGGAAAGTTTTTTCCATGTGCCTTACATGTTTAATTTCTCGAAACTACTTTTTAATTTTACCAATTGTCATTTGGGATAAAGATGAAAAGTTCGAAAAATTTTAGGCGGGCAACTTAGATCTATGTTCGTGTGTTTTTTCCGTAACCAATCATCAGCAGAACTGTAATTTTCTGCATTTCTGTTAAATACACCATATTTCTGAATTTCAGTAAACAAAATTCAAACGACAATCATACTGACAACAGCTGTCATGCAATTATAATCACACAACAATTTGCTAAGGCGTTGTAAACAAAACTGACATTGCCGTGGTAATTTTTTTTCCTTTTTTAATTGATACTACTAGATTTTTTATAGGAGCAAGGGGAATTCTTTAATTAAATAATTTTTATACAAAAAAAGAGCTATTTTATTTTTGTATACAGGGTGTAACAAATAAATTTAACCACATATTTTGGGGTCAAAATTAACTGGAATGAACATAACTTAACTTAATGCAAATGTGCACAAAAAAAAGTTATGTTTATTGGTGATTACTTTTATTATGCTTCCGTAGCAGTTTTGTTTTAACAAACATATTCTTTGAATTTATGATTTTTTCTGCGTTTTGTATGTACACATATACAGGGTGTATCCATTATTGACACAGATCATAACAGATCATTCAAATAATTTTTGCTAACTTTCTCATTATCAAGAAATTAGTTGCAGTTTTTAGTATGTTCTAGCGAATTTCGTCAATCAGATGATTTTATTTCTTTTATTATGTTTGTTAAAGTTTTACCATATATTTGAAAACATTAACATTGTTGATGATACATTGAAAACATTTTAAATAATTCATCACATATCATTTTGATTTTTGTTTTTTATGTAACATTTTTATTATAATTAATTCCTTTTCTATTTTTTTTAAAAAAATTTTCTGCAAACGTATTATTCTTGATCCGACTCTGCGATCCTTTATTTTGTCAGGACAAAATAAATGTTAAATGGCAACAATACCTACAGAAATTGGTTCTTTTATGCTGGTGAACAATAATAATGGGACTGTTGCTTATTATCGGTAATTTGCTGAATAGCTATTTCATTTTCACATAAATCCATCTCATACAAGAAAGCAAGCATTACTTATTTTAATAAATGGAAAATTGGAAATTTTATAACAAAAAAACGGTGTAAAAAAGGTGCCTTTAACAAAGTCGTCTATTGTTATGTTGAATAAACATAAATAAGCTTTTATAATTGACTCTTGCTATTAAATATTTTGTATGTTGTGCTCGAAGCTTAAAAATAAACCATAAACATATTTTATTTTTTTGCAATATAAACCTAAAATATAATATATAATACCTATTTTTTTTAATGGGTCATACTGTTTATTTTTCCATACAAAAAATAGTTTCTTATAATTTTATAATAATTGACACTGTATTTTGTGTCGATACAAATGGGATGATCACTCTGTTGTTCGACTGATTTTAAACTGTCTTGGGTATCCATTCAGGTGAAATTCAGAAATTAGAATGGAGTTGTTGCGCCCACACTTGATTTTTTACGGACAGATATTGTCACAAGGGAGTTGTTACGCTCAAATTCGATTTTTTATGGACAGATATTGTCAAAACATTTAAGTATTACGGTATTTTATTTTTGTTGTTGTAGCTGTAAATATAGTGGGACAGATATTGTCACAATGGAGTTGTTACGCTCACACTTAATTTATTAAGGACAGATATTGTTATGTGTAAATTATTTCTAGGTATAATTTATTCCTTTAGGAACAGATAATTATATTTTCAGCAGCGATAGGTCTGAGGACAGACCTCTAATGCAGGATGGCCGAGTGTAAGATATATTTGGATTCGCCTCTGCAGTCGACGAGAGCACGAACACATCTGGAGGCCAGGTATCTGGAGAAAGGGACAAGAAAGAGGCTGGCGGCAGTCTTGATGAAGGGACGATAATAAATAGACGAATTTTTGTTATCGAGGGATAGTTTGAATACGTTTTACGATAAATATAGTTTTTGAGTGGAATACGTTTTTATTATTTCTTACAATTTTCTACATAAAAAAATGCCAAAACAGTAATGTTAATGTAATTTTAAGGATCCACACTTAATCCTAGAGTTAAACAAACTAAGTTTTAGTTGTAAATTACTGAAGAACCTAACAAACATTTGTTAATGTAAACAATAGAGACAACAATGAGGCACTAATTCCGTATAAAGTTGGCAATTAGCGATGCTCAATACGGTCGATCGAAGGAGAAACAAGCCGAACAAAACAATTTAAATTCCAAAATACAAAACTCGTTTTAATGATAGTCGAATCACAGTTTCATTACCTGTTAAAAGAAGATTTTGGTCTGTTTACATTTTAACACAGCCAATCTGCATTTAGAGTAGTCTCAGAAGGATATGTAACTGGAACCAGTGGCTTACCAAAATTTATCGATTTAATGGAAAACAAAACATTTTTTAAACTTTAGCTGAAACTCTTTCATTGAAAAATCATACAAAGTAGGTATTATGACTTGGTATATATATATATATATATATATATATATATATATACTTCCAAAAAAAAATAACACGTAATATATGAAATACCATGTAAAGATTACACAGGTGTATACATAGAGCAAACAAGTCAATACTTGGGTCAAAAAAAAAAGTATCAAGTATATATATATATATATATATATTATATATCAGATGTAATTCAATGCCTATCGCAGGTGTCTGGCCAGTGGAGTATTTTGTTTTCTGATATATAATCGTGCCACATATACCTATTTTAAAAATAGGTACATACAGCAGTTACAAATCTCACATTTATTTACGCTGTGGGAACTTTAAAATACTTTTATAGTTTACTGCACTGCACTGCACTACTACAGTTTTCTATAATTTTTGCACATTATAGTATTCTCCGTTTTTGGAAGTTAATTACTGGGTGGTGCTTGTTAAAAAGTATAGATGTCGTGGTTCTTCATGTATGCTTGCTAGGAATCGGAGCGTTGAATGTGTCTGTTCTAGGAAACCTACCCTATGCTGACGAGGAGCAATTCACCCCGAAACCGGTCCGTAGGTGGAATCTTCGAGCACATAAATTTAATAGCCCACTCTCTTACTTAACAAGCACCTGTAAATCTTGCTTCCTGTGATTTTAAAAATAGGTACATACAGCAGTTACAACTCAAATATATATATATATATTTGAGTCAGGAGCATCTTACAAATTATATAAATTACAATCCATATAGGTAAACAAGCAGTTAGGTATACAGATATTGTTAAATTAATTAAGCTAAGTATGTCTTGCCCAGTATTGGGCGACGTCGATTGCGTTTGGTAGAGCTGAAATCAGATGTTCGTGGGTGCATTGGGTCGGGCATTCGTACATGTGTGGAGTCGTCTGAGGGTTGTCACAGGGTGGAGGTCACTGGGTATCCCCATTTATTCAGGGTGACCTAGATATTGCAGTTCCGTTTCGTAGTCTATTCAGAGATTTTCAGACCTCCCAACTCTCCTCACTCCCAGCAGCTAGGTTTTCGGATGGAGTCATCCAATGTTGATCTTTGGTGGCTTCCCAAAAATTGATCCTAGACTTGTTCGTTTGTTATTTGACTTGGTTATTTAGAAGTTAAGCAGTCACGGCAAGAACGTTTTATAGGTCGTCAAAATATACAAATAATGCAACTCTAAACGTAAAAAATTGTTAAATAAATAGTTGGTGAAAGTTTACTTATTTGTATTAAAACAAAGCGTCGACATAATTTTAAATAAAAAAAGAATGATAAAGCTTAACAGTTTTTAAACCATAAAAAAATAAAAGGTTATTGAAGAATTGATACGTAAAATTTAATAAATTTGATCTTGTAAAAATAATAATTTTTTACAAGTACTTCACGGCTACGAGGACATGTTTAAGTATCTGGCAACGCTGTGTAAAAACATCTTGAATTTTTATTAGTAGTGGTTTTCTACAATACAACAACAACGACAAGTTTAATAAATGTGTATAATTTCTTTCTTTTGATAACGGTTTTCTGATAGTCGGCGAGTTCGTCTTTCTCTGGTGCCCAGAAATTGCAGGAAGTTCAGTTGCTGTTTGGGGAGGCATTTGTTTTATTGTGCGTACAGAATTGTTAGTGCTTGATGGTAACATGACTGCAAATATTTACGTACGACAAGTTATTAACAATGTTATACGTAACTATCAAATATTGTAAAGTCTTGTGTTAACTAGACTCAGTTGCCTTGGATGTCATTTTATGTTCCACCACTGTTGGAATTGTCTGCGCCACACCTCGAGATAAAAAATAGGTTTCGTCGAAGGTGTTGTTTAGATCAGATATGTATAGTGTTATCAGCAGAGCTTTGTTTAATAGTCAATCATGGGTACTGTAATTATATGAATAAATGCAATTCGATGGCACTGAAACTGGAACTGAACAGTTCATATGTTGATTGTTATAAATTTCTTTCAGGGAGCCTATACAATTTTCCATATTTACTGTTCAATTCTTTGTTTTTTTTTATGTTTTCTTTTCATCTTAGTGTGCCATCTGGGTTCATGCCCAGATATTTAGCTATATTGACATATGGTATCTGTAGCAGTGTCATTTGATTTTTTTAAAGATACTGATTTAAATTTTTATCGTTATCAATTCTCTTTCAAAAATTATCTGCTTCGCCTTAAAAAAATAAAAAAAAACTCGTAGAAATTTTATATATTTACGTATTTTTAAAAGCTTCCTTCCAACTTTTTATGCTTATACTTTATTCGTAATAATTTTTAAAGTACATATCTAAGAGCCCAACGTTTAAAACCAAATAAACGCAAAAGAGATCTCCATAAAGAGACAAATTATATAATAAAACTTGTCCCTTGCTGAAAACTACCAACTTTCTCAGCTAAACTGAATTTCCGCCACTTTTCTACCACAAAGGAACTTTCTTTGCAGTGGCGCACGCACGAAAAATTTTAATGGGATCTCTCGCGTCTACAATTCCCCTGCGTATCATTAATACTTTAACTGCAAAAAACTTTTACTCATGATTACATAAAGGAAACATAAGAAACCTTTTATTTGTGTGTGGTGCATCTTTTTAACACGCTTATATTAGTTTCACCTGTATCTTGTTTGTTTGCTTGTATGTATTTTTGTAACTGACTCTTTGGCCTCGATTTTGCCCTAGTTTAAGCGATCATATTTAATTTAAACTTTGCACACTTGTCAAAGACCGACGACAATGCAATAATTTGATCAAAATATCCGATTATCCTGATTACTTTTGCAGGGTTCATAAATTACTTCAGGGATTCTTTGCATAAGAAAGAACTAGTGCGTCAACTACGCATGCGCGCAGAACAAATATTAACACAGTTGATCAAATCGGTGGTTCAGTGGTAAAATGCTCGCCTGCCACGCAGGCAGCCCGGGTTCGATTCCCGGCCGATGCATTCTTTTTGTCCATTTACCATTTAATACATAATTTTTTTAGTGAGTAAAACAAATCGAACTAAAAAGCGAAAAATAAATTATAGTTTAAAAAAACTAAAAAACACGCATTTTGAGTTAATCAAACTAAAAAGTAAAAAATAATTCTTAACATAGGAACAAAATTACTGAGGAGAAACTTAATGTCACTGTTCTAAAAGCGTGGGGTGCTTTCATTCCGAAACGCAGAGTTAGTTTAAAAATGTCATACAAAGCACCCCACGCTTTTAAAACAGTGACATAAATTTTCTCCTCAGTAATTTTTTTCCTATGTTAAGAAATATTTTTTACCTTTTAATTTGATTAACTCTAAAAGTGTGTTTTTTTGTTTTTTTAATCTATAATTTATTTACTTATGGGCTATAACCAAAAGAATCTTATGCACTGGATAATTAAATAAAGTAATGATCTCTCTATTTATGATTGGCGATATCTTATTTCATATTTTCTTAAAAATATTTTATAGATTTGACTCAAATGAACTGCCATGTTTATCCTCTCATCAGTCACTTTTGTGTCTCTGGCATAATTACAAACTATTTATTAATCACCTACAACTCTTAGATACGACTGGTGGTAACCTTTCGATATATTTGAGTTACAAGATTAAATAATGAGCTAATTTTTTAACCCGTGAGTAACACTTTGTATTACTCGTTACAATTGCTGAAACTTAAAGTATAGAGACACATTCTAAAGAATAAGGTGAAACATGGACACTCACAAAAACGAGTGAGTATAAATTACTGTGTTTCAAACGGAAGATTTTGAGAAGAATCTTTGGACCACTATTCATCCCGGAGACGCAGACATATCGCATAAGGACTAATCGCGAACTAAATCAACCAGTGATGTGACACTCATAACATCCTCCTTATTAAAAAAGTTAAGTTATAATAATTTTACAGCTTGAGACAGTTTACAAAAATAACTCAACTCTTAACAATAACTTTTGACTACAAAGGCTGTTTAATTAACTAAAAATAAGACAATTTGTTGAACTTAGTCTCTATCTATATATATATTCTAGATTTAACCAACTTAATCAGCCCATTACAGTCTTTGCTTAATAAACAAAATATTAACTTTTATAATTATAACCGTCTTGGTGGTTTTATGACTCTTCCACACCTAGTGTGCATTTCAACTGGAAATGTAAGATCTTCCATGGATGGTGCTACTGTATGAGATGTCTTGATATTTGGACTTTTTTGTAACATATCTTGAGATACCGTTTAAGGTGACTGCGGAGGCTTCAAAATATGCTGTCTGTTTTTCCTTCCTATAAATCCGTCTGACCCTTCAACAGTATAAGACCTAGGATGATCACATTTGAACCTTACTGTGCCTGTTATTCATGGAGTATCTGGCATTTTATTAAAATAGACCTTATCTCCTTCTTGTAGTTCTGGTAACGATATAATCTTTCTATCTGATTGAAATTGATGTAAAGAACTTTTCTTTATTATTTAGATATCCTACATAAGAAGTTTACATTTTTGTGTCAAAAAAATTACATTTGATTCATGATAAATGTTTTCAGGAGTACCAATTTATTTTTAATATCTGGTAACGTCTATGTTCGCTTTTGGTGCAAGTATTTACCCAGAATGCATATAAATGAGTACAAGTCTGTAGTTCTTAGGGAAATGTCAGTGACACGACATAGACGAGGCCCCAAACATTCCAATTTGAATACGTTTTAACACTGAACCCCCTCAGTGAAAAGGAATAGATTGAAAACCGAATTGCATCGACCCCCCTTTTACCCTCTTTATCCACATTTATCGTTCGACTTAGTGATGGATATTTGTCATTTTATAATACACAACAAAATTCTAGAGTTTTGTTAAATAAATAGATTTTTATTAACTAACCGTTTGTTATGTCAAAAAATCTTTTAAACAGCAGCAGAAGAAAGGAAACCAAATTAATTTCATTTAAGTAGAATTTTGGTTTCTTCGTAAAGATTTATTTTATCCTTTTATTTCCTTTTTTTATTTATTCTCCAACGAAATGGACCCCTGGAAATAAATAATTGTTATTTTATAACGACAACGATTCACAATTAACACTCTGAAGGAAACAACATCAAAATAAAAAATACCTCAAGAGTGCGTCTCCCGCTGGTAGCACTTTTTCCATTCGCCAAATGGTCTGCCTGCTTCAAGGCTCAGCGTGTGGTGATATTTTTGCTATTGTTTCCGTGGAGAATTAATGACCATTATTAGGTGGGAATATTTATGGTATATATCTGCAAAACAGTTGGTCCATATATGCAATAAAAACCATCTTAAATATAAAGAAAGATATTTTTCCAATAATTTGGAAGGTTATTATTGTAACCGTAGCATCTATATGAATGTTTTTAAATCGATTAAGTTCACTGCACAAAAATATTAATTGAAACTGTCGTAAAATAATTTTAAATAATAAATCTGTGATTACATCGACCCGCCACAAACAACCCAACTGATAGAATAGCGACTTTAAAAACCAATAACTGGTGCTATCACATCTACTTCCAACTCAATATTCCTAGATTGCTTTTTAAAACAACCCGTTGAGATTATAGTAACTAGGTTATATTTAACAATAATAAAACATAGTCAGATCCACCCAGATATAAATAACCTCTAACAACCCCCAGAAACAATCTTGCTATTTCCAAGATTGGTCTTCATTTTTTCACAGAATTTGGCATTAACATTTACAAAGCATTGACACGGTAGTGAATTAAAAGTTGGGACTTTTGTTATGTCAAAATTATTAAATAATATTGCCCAATTTATCAATAAGACCAAATTTGGAAAATTTAACTCGCTATCACACGCTGCTATATATTCTCCACATTGCTCTATGGAGTAGAGAGTTGGACGCTGACTGACTCATTATTGAAGAGGCTGGATGCCTTTGAAATGTGGGTCTGCAGAAGGATCCTACGAATAAGCTGTATGCATCGAATAAGAAATGAGGTGGTTTTACAACGAATGAGGAAAAACACAAAAATAATTAAAATAATAAAAAGCCGAAAACTCGAATACTTCGGCCAAGTAGAGGTCCAAGACGAAGAAGAACATCTTGGCTCCGAAATCTTCGAGAGTGGTATCGAAAATCCTCCGTTGAACTATTCCGAGCTGCGATAAACAAAGTTATTATAGCCAATATGATTGCCAACGTTCGATAATCGGACAGGGTACCGGAAGAAGAAGAAAATCACAGATTAGCTTAATAAGGACCAGAAGTGACTAAATTTTTGTTTTATACTTCAGCTTAGGAGTTACGAATTAAATAATTCATTTCGAGCACCTTAGTCATTTCCATTCAAGTTTAAACTCTTAGATTATGTTTATCAAACACACCCATCTATTTAAAAAGATAGTTATAATATTTTATAAAGTTATCGATGTATGAACTTGGTGCAATATCCTCTTTAAAAAATAAGCGCAGAAATAAAATTAAATAAGTGATATACAGCGTGGCCAACCAAAAACGAAACAGAGCCATTTGCAGAAACCTCGTCAACATTTTAGAAAAACGATCAGACCCGTCGATTTTTAATTAATGGGGGACATTTTTTTTCCGGTATTTTTGACTCCACTACTTTCAACCCCAAGCGAGGGTAAGAATTATCCCAAAGTTTTTTAATAGCATTGGAGGTCAAATAAGATGTCTTTTAAAAGCTCTGATAATTCTCTTTACAATAGTCCTTAAATTTTACATTATCTCCCAATACTTTGAAAAAAATTACACGTTAAAATTTCAATTATTTTAATTGCTTACTTACTATTAAATTAATTAAATGTTCAAACTGATGACCGCCCGCATAGATACAATAATAAAGATTTTGTTTAAAACGCTCCCGCACATTCCGATGAATTTCCGGAGTAATTCGACGGCATTCGTCAACGATTCTTTGACGCAAATCTTTCAACGACGCGGGTTGTGTTTTATAGATTTTATTTTTCAGATGTCTCCTTAAAAAGAAATCGAGGGGCGATAAATCTGGAAATCGTGTAGGCCATTCAATGCTGCCTCTTTTCCCAACCCAATGCCGTGGAAAACGTTGGTTCAAATACTAACGAACAATCGCCGCAAAATGCGGAGGAAATAAATATAATCTTCGTCCTACTGTGGATTAATTTCAAATAAAGTTTCCCATTTAAAATCTTATTTCTCAATAAGTAATAGACGAAATTTAAAATTTTAAAGAGAACTGTAAGAGCCTCTGAAAGACATTTTATTCAAACCCCAATGCCATTTAAAAACTTTGGGGTAATTCTTACCTTCGCTTGTGGTTGAAAGTAGTGAAGTAGTGGCCACCCTGTATAATAGAAAGTTATAGCTGTTAAAAGTATACAAATCAGCCAGCTATCAATATCATATTTCCTTAACATCTAGGAGAGTTACGCTGGTTGTCCCGACATGTACATGCCTGCCTGTTCCAATATTGACTTTACCCAAGAGCCATATGTTATAGTATATGCTCTGTAGTCGATTCTGTTACATCATTAATGTAAACAAAACGTTGTGACTGTATAAATTCTAATTGGATCTGTTTGAGGTTTAGTTTTGGGAGTGTATATTGCATTTCCAGAACTCGTACTTGGTTAAATGGTATGCAAATACTGCACTCACACAAATTATATGTGTAGCATTTTATTCGTTATATATAAACCAGAAAGCCAGACAGCTATTACTTACTCCCGCCTTGTAGAAGTTTGTCTTTCGCTGGTTTGCCGACAGCGAAGTTTTTTATAACCAAACTTATTTTGAGGTTGTTATAATGAAGCAATCATTATTTTTTTGTATGGAAAAATATGTCTTTTTTCATGTCTCGTAATTTTATTGTGAATTAAACTTTTAAATTATTTGTATAACTTTTAACCCTGCTTATTACAGAATTAATATAAAGTTTTTGTCCTAGTTCTTATATATTTTTTAATAAAAAACCGAGACGACTTTCGTCACATTTTTTTTTGCAAGAGCAGTAAATAAATAATTTCACTACTTTACAAAAGGACAAAAAATAATTTTTTTTTATAGAAGCAATAAAAAACCTCACAGGCTGTACAACACCGCCAACGTCGCAAATAAAAATTACATATTTAAAGAAGAATTTCGTTAATTTCGTCCCTTTATTCCAAAAATATCGTAAAATCTACACCGAGGTTCGTCGTAGTGTGGTTTTTTTAAACTTTGTACTGCAAATTAATGAAAAGTTTTTATTTTAATTTGGTTTATTATACTTATGTAAGTTAGTTATTGAATTAATTAAATATTATTATAAGTAAAAAATATTTTTTTTAAATAAGTTGATTTAATTAAGAAAAACATCTGTAAGGTCCAGAAATAAATTATAACGCATAAAACTTTATAAAAACGAACAATGCCTTTCACACTGTAAAATGAGTCGTTAAAGAGACATGGAAAATCAACTGATAGTTACTTTAAGTTACCCAAGAAAACCATACAGAAATATTATTACTCCCAATTACCTTATCTGATTGACTGTATCTAGCAATTGACCATAAGCTATAATAGTTTTGTTTCAATTTTTATTTATAATTCTTTAACACTTTTGCTATCATACAAAGATGATAGATGTTGTAAAACTTTTCTATTAAAGTATTTTTCTTAATCAATGTTGCCTTACCATCTGCATCATTTTTTAATATAAAAATAGTTTTTTAAACCTTTGATGTTATGTTATCAGCTGTCAGCTGCTGCTAATAATAGTAATTATCATTCAGTAATTATCATATTTTTTGAATAAAAACCATATATTTCATTAAATAATGATTTTTTTTGTAAAAGTGTTTGTCAAATACAATTAGAAAAATAAGTATATTTTTTATTTGAAGTTGGCAGCGCGATTATTTAACATAGGACCCTCTCGCGTCCCCCTTCATTACCCCGATCTGACCACCGAACCTCCTTAAAATTTTGATTGAATTATTAGTCAAAAGTTATAATTATAAATGTATAAAACATTTTTATTATTTAATAAATTTGTTTATGGCATTATTTTATCAAAGTACTTGGATTAAAACCCTAACCCTATCTATGTCCGTACAAAATCTTTTATAACGTGCATAATATTTCCAAAATGAGCCTCACGTATCTTTCTGTCAACATAATAAACGTCATAACGACGTAATAAATAGCAATTATAAAGAGAAAATGCGGCCGTTGAAACGGGCGTTTGGTCCCGGGACCTTTGAAAAAAATAATAAAAAATGTCGGCCGTTCGTAACGTGGAAAAGGGTAAAGCGACAAACCGTGGAATCTGTTCAATTGAAAACCAAAGATTTATATTGTGCCAAACAGAGGGATCGAAACAATTAAATTCGAAATGGGTGTCTCTGATATACCGATACGTATTTTTAAACACTTTTGTTCATTATTTCTCGCATTTCGAAAGTGTTAATAAAAAAAAGTATCCTAAATTTTGCAAGTCGCTGAATATTCTTTAAAACCAACAATAAATTTGGTATTTGCGTAAATTTTAAAATAAAGAATGGCAATACATATAGGGTGTTTCTAAATTAATGCGAAAAAGTTCAGGAGGTGATTGCCCTTATGAAATTATGATGGATCTTACATTTAACAAGAGGTTCTAAGGCCAACCCTCTTCCAAAATATCACCCCTAAAAGGTGGTGAGTAAAATTATGTTTTAATTATTTTTATTAAATTTAAGTAAAGATAGAAACTTAAAATTTTGTAATTTTCCTACACTTGCAAAGAAACAACCACTGTAATTTTTTAGCATTCCTGTTACATTATAAGGAGGTGAAATTAGCATCCCTTACCTTATTTAATATCAAAAAAATTTCAGGATAAAGATAAGATAAAAATAAAATCCCTGTTTATTTAAAAACGATTCTTATTTCAAAAAAAATTTCCTAGAACCTATAGATTCCGAGGAACATAGTTCACTCTGCAAATACTGTTTTATTGTTGAAGAAGAAGAGACAACGGAACACGTTCTATGCCAATGGTAGGGACTAGCAAGGTTCGGGTTCCTGTGCGTGGGAAAAGAAAAACCTGAGCCAGGATCCCCAATAGCCTTTGGAAGTTGGTAAAACAACTGGGCCTGGAGGTGTTGCCATAACCACAAGAAAGGCACACCTCATCTGGTCGAAGTGCATACTTAGAAAAAGCCTTCCATCAAATCTAATCACATCAAAGTGATAAAAGTTTTTTTATTGCATATTATGTATCACTATATTTCCTATTGTTTTTACTTAATTACATAAAAAGCTTAATAAAACAAAAAAGAAATCAGTGGTCTTTTAAACTTTTTTTATCACTTCATAAGCGGAAGCTATTTTCAATTGTTTGTAACAATTGAATTTTCTTTTTATTATGATTAATAAACATTTGTTAGTAACAATATTCAATTGTTATAAACAATGCTTGATTATTACTAACAATAATTTTTCACTGTTATAGCGTCTTCAATACTGACACAAGTTTAAAATTCTCCAATTTCTGTTTTTGTTTTCTAAAACTATCTCTTTTTATGAAATATTTTCATCATATTTTTCATACACAAATTTCCAACATGCAATAATCATATTATTCAAAAGATCTTAAAATTCTGTATTACATACATACATACATATAGTCACGCCTTTTGCCCGTAGGGGTAGGCAGAGACCACTTCATTCCACTTCCTACGGTTCTTACACACATCTTTTGCTTCCTCTACTTTCATTAGTGCTCTTATACATGCTCGTCGGTTGTTAATACTCTTGACCTGGCCTTTCTTTAAAACAATGTTGATCTGATCGAGATATGTTCGCCGAGATCGACCTCTACCGACTTGTCCATTCACATTTGCCTAATAAATTTGTTTTTTGTTTTTGTTTCGTCAAAATAGTATAATTTATAAATTGCAAAATTCAGGTAGTTTACACTTTTTTTCAGTTTTTTAATTCTCCATAAAAAACAGCTTAATCGATTTTGCTGAAACTCTAATCAGTTCTAAGTTGCGTAATTATGCGTCGAATGCTTTAGATTGTTTTCAAGTGTACTTGTTAAAAATTATTTTTGGAAAAATTAGGCTGTGGTTTGAATAAACTTCTTCAAAAGTAACTTTTTTAATTTATGCACTGCAAACCTTAATTTATTTGTAAACTTCCAGTTCAGAATAGAAAATCAATGTCTGTAGTGTTTTATTACAAATTAAAGAATACGTCATTAAATTTTTCTCGTACCTAAGCTTAATTTTTTGTTCTTTTAAATTGCTTAATTTTTTATTGTTATTTTGACTGGTGTTATGGAACCGATGCAAATGTTGATATTTTCAGTTCATTATATTTTATTGTTCGTTTTAACTGTGACTTAATTTCATAAATAGATCTTTATCTATCACTCAATTATCTAAAGAGAATGAGGGAAGTTTTCAAAGTTCACACCTGTCTCTGTCTTTAATTTCTCGCCTTTGCCAACTGTTTTGGTAATGATAGCACCGACAGAGACTAAATTGCATTCTAGTTCCTAGTGCTGGCACGCGATCCTCATTATATACAACGTGACATTTACTTAATATTACTACCTGACTAATTCTTTTCATAATACAGGATATTTTGTTCTTAAAAAAAAATCCCTTAATTTACATTAACAAATACCTTTAAACACTGTTTATTACGATAAGTTTTTAAAACAAGAGTGCAATTAGTGCAAAAATTTATAGTTCACACACACTTAAATCATTATTATTTTAAAATTATTTTCCACCAAATATCTTTATGGGTGAACCAATGACATAAATCCTTGGAAACAAGGTCAAAGGAATAAGAAGGATGAGGTTAACAAAGTGGTCTAGTTTAGTGGAAAAAAATTTATTATCAGGATTATTATTATTTTTTCTTCTTCTCTGAGAACTTTTGACAAGCTGATTAAGGTCATTGTTAATGGTAGCATGCTTTTATAGTTTTAAATTTATCCTTTTTTTTTCTTTTTTTCTGATATTTATTAACAGGTACTGTAGTTTTACAATATCTGTTTTACTCTTAATGTTAGTTTATTTAACGTGTTTTGTAACAAATAATAGGAATACTGTTTAGGGCTCGTCCTGTTTGTATTCCAATTAAATAAATAAATAAAAAAAAAATTGCAAATAGATTAATAAAATAATTGCTACACCATTGTTTCAATAAGCAACTTTTTTGTCTATTAAAATAAGAAACTTGGCCAGTTTAAAATATAAATTAATTAAAATATATCCTTATAGAAGAAAGAACGAAAACTGACTGAAATCAATACTGTTTTAATTAACCCAAATAAATGAAATTGCACTTGTTAAAACAAGCTGTCTCATTTCGAATTCCACATTTCAACAAACATTTCTGTTTCACTTTAATTGCATTATCAGGAACAATCTGCTCTGCACTCCTTTTAAAATGGGATGAGATGACCCAGTGCATGTACATTGAACGTTGCATAATGTACTCCGAATGAATTTTTGTACTTTTAGACGGAGCCATTTCCATGATAATTTTAGATTACGTTGGGAATTAGCCAGTGACGGGGCTGCACTAACTGTTTCTAATTTGCGCTCGAACGGTTTTTAATTTTCATTTAAAAAACATTCACAAACACACGGGTTACAAAAAAGGATTCTATGGAACGAACAAACAAAATAGGATTACTTTACAAAATAAATAATAAAAAGCATGGTCTTCAAATCGCAACCTTGCTTTTATTAAAATTTTAAGTACTGGATTTTAAAAAAGTGGTGAGCAATCTATTAGTTTTATTCACGCTGGTCTTAAATTTTCACTTCTCTCAGTATTAAATTTTTGTGAAAGTCAACAAAACCATCAAGGCATTCTTATTTGCTGTAAGTAAAAGGCTCTGAGCCAGCAGTACACATTCTATTTTGCATAAACATTTTTATTAAGTAGTATTCCACTAGGTTTTTTTTGTTTTTTTATTACTAAAAATAGTCGCAAAAAGGGTAGACCCACTTTTTAAAAAGTTGCAGGTCATAGTTCTCTGGAAAAACTGATTTTGGAAGCTTGTTGCATTCCGTAGCAGCCCTGTAAAAGAAGGATTCTTGGTAATGATTGGTCCCTGTAGTGTCAATCTTAAAAGTAAATATGTGAGACTGATCAGCGTGCCGAGTTTTTCGGCCAAATGTGGTCAGTGGTGGTACAAGAGTTTTTATTTCTCTGGAGCATCTGCCATGGAAATATCTGTAGAGTAATGTCTGGTCTGCAACTCTTCTTCTATGTTCTAGTGGGTGAATGGTATCTATGAGAGTTGAGCTGTTTATCAACCGAAAGGTCCTTTTCTGAATGGAATCTAGAAGACGAAGAGAATGCGTTGGTGCTTTCACCCAAGAGTTCTGTCAATTAGTGGAAGGAATTTTTCGGGAGTTAAACCCCCAACAAAAGTTTTGTAATTATTGCAATCTGATCATTACTACAATTAATAAGCAAATTAATTCTATTTTAACTAAATACTACAGTAAACTTATCACTTATCATATTAAACCAATAATTTTAAGGCTCTATTACATAAATTAATTACACTAATAACTAGTGTGGACATTTTAGCCGTACACTTCTTTGTTTTTTCACCTATCACTTTACTAACTCGAATAGCTTCGTTCTCTAGAGTTTTCTTAGCATTGTCAAGAAGCTGGATGACCTTGACGTTTACATCACATGGTTGTTGTTCATAATTCTCGGGAAACTTACTTATTGTTTGGCTAGCCGTAGCTATCTGAAGATCCCAAAGAAGATAGTTATTGCCGCAAAACCAGGAAGCTTCACGATGCTCCTTAATACTGTTACGATCCGGCTTCGTTGTCTGTCGCGACAGCGCGTCGATCACAATTGGGAGACTGCCGGTGCGGCGATTGGAACAAAAAGAAAAGACCGGAAAGTTCTAGAATACTGCGTCTAATGGTTCCGAAACGGTAAAAGGATTATTCGGGCACTTTCTAGAAAAAGGTCCAATAGTTTCGAATGGTGGCGATTTTTCTAGAACGATGATTTGGAAATATAAATGGGCAGCGGTCGCGAAGTTACGTTAAGTCTTAAAAACTTTAAGTTGAAGTTAGTTTAATTGTAAAGTAATTTAAAAGTGAATATCTAAGTGATTTTAAAAAATAAAAATTTATTGTGAAGAAATACTAGAATAAAAGTTGTTAGTTATTATACTGAGAGTTTTGAGTTACCGAACCCAAGAAGAAAATATCGTAACAATACTTTAATCTGATAGTAATGTATGATTTGCATGTTATTTTCTTTTGCACATCTAAGTCTGAAAACGGACAATTATCTTAGCACATTTTGAACACTTGTTTAAGTAATTATTGTGTTAAAAATGTTATCTTTCAATTGTTACGTTTAAATGTATTAAAAAAATTGAGACAATTAGGCGTTGCCACACTTCTGTTTTATTTATTTAAGACCTTCTAGACTACATAGAATCATAAGTGTTACATATTATTACACTTGTATTGAAAAGGAGATTCCAATAATGACAGAATATACAGGGTGATATATTTAAAAAACAAAAGTGACTAATAATATCATAAAAACGGCAAATCTGACAACATTGCAAATGTCAAATCTGGAATCACTGTATTTAATAATAGGCTTATCCAAAATTTTATACAATTCGGACTAGCATTTTACGATATAATTGGCCGTTTACAGACTTTTGATCCACTCTGTAAAATAACAATTACCTCATCAAAATTAAAGGTGTGCATTGAGATCTTTATTATCCCAAGAATATGGTAAGGAATTTTTTAATAATCATAACCTGAACCAACCACTTTTAAAATGAAAAAATTTTTCTCATACTTAATAAAATAATTATTTATTTACTGAATATTTTAAAAAGAAGAACTATTTGTAAAAAAACAACTAGTTTTTTCCTATTTTTCTTGTATTGAAACCCAAACTTGCTACTTGCAATTAAAATTTCAAGTGTAAAATATTGAAAATTATAATAATTATTTAAACAATATTTTTTTTAACAAATGAATTATAGTACACATTTTAAATTTTCTAGTAATAAATATGCAGCATATTCCATAAACCATAAAAAAGTGTTATCTTACGCCACTGGAAGAGGAGACATTCTCCAAAAGGATACCATATCTTCCACTTTCCTTTGACTTATTCTAATTAAGCAAGTAATTACATGCATTCCTACAAATTTTGTGTGTCTGTTCTAGCTCTATTTTACTAAGTAATTCAATTTGGTATTGTCTCTACAAACTAAACAGGGTATCGTGCAGTTGTACTGCATGCATGATGATGACACGTAGTGAATTTTGGATGTTTGCATAAATGTAACAAACACACTTTGTGTTTTATCTATTTTAAGCAGCAATGAATTTAATAATAAATCTCAGAAAAATATTATTGCTACCAGTTATACCATAAATTAATTCATTTCATCGTAATAATCGCTACTTTTCTGTTTATATAAAAATATCAGAAGACCGTTGTCCAGAATCCCATTATTTCATCGGCGTGTACCATAATTAACTTTATTTTTACTTCAATGTTTTTGTTTCCAGATTTAAGGTACTTACCCAGACATTTCCTGTAGAATGAGAACTATGTAAATATGTTTCCTCGGTTTAAATGATATCTTTTTCTTCTTCACGTTACTGTTTCATTCTATTAAAAAATTCTACAGGGTGTTTTAAAAAAATGTGACTCCGTCTCTAGAATAGGTATAAAACTGAAAAATAATTGGGGTTTGCTTGGTAAAAAATTTCCGTAACTCCATCCGTATTCAAGATAAAGAGCGTTGAAGAAAACAAATTTGGTTATTACTTCATAATTTTCAAATCAAAATATTTCGAAAACAGTACGCAGTATCGAGTTTTACCATGGGTACCTTTTTGCTGTAAAATTGAATGATGTATAAGTTCACTTAAAATTTTGAATAATAAATTTAACCATAAAAAAGTTATATCCAATACTACTTGGTAAGAACCGTGTAACTAGCGCCCTCTATGAGAGTTAGATCGAACGCGGAGAACCATACGCTTGCCTGTAATAATTAAAAAACGGTTTATTTTATTCTTGAAATCAACTATTCAATGTCGAATTATCCACACTCTAAGCTCAATAAAAAAAGTCAAAGGGATAAATAGAGACAGATCAATAGAGAGAGACAGAAATACAAATTCGATTTTTTTTTCTCATTTCATTCAGTGGACGCTTCCATTTACAGGTATGCCTACACTATCTGTATTATCTCTATGTGCGAAATATTTTTTTCGATATTTCTGTCGCAGCTAATACTTGACGACGATAATTTTCTATCGGAATTTGCAAGCCTTGGTTCGCTTCGTTCTTAAAAATGAAATTACATTGACAGTTACTCCTTTTGTTTCGGAAGTGCTCACATTTTTTGCGCGTATTTTCTTGTTAATCCTAAAGCAGGGTTATTGTGCTAACGTTGTGTTTTGTAAACGTTAACTTGAATTAAGCCACGCGAGATTTCTTTTAATAGTTATTATTTTTTAACTAATATATAATTGAAATATTTGACGTTAAAAGTGGTTTGATTGGGCAGAAAACAGTCGTTGCCTCCATACTATACTCGAATGTTAGACGATTCGCTAAAGTACCATCACTTTGCATAACGTGACGATTAAGTGGAATTTGGTTATAGGATGGACAGGCGAGAACTGTTGTTAACTAAAATATCTTATTAACGCGCTATCCTGTTAACTACAGTTACCTGTTAGTGCAGTGGATATTATCAATAATTTAGTAGGGTTAAAGGGCTTCCAGATATTTAAGTTTGTGTTTGCGGTGTTAATCTGCGAAATTTGATGGGCTATTTGGGACTTAAATGAAAATCTAAAGGGTCGCAAATCGGTGCTAGTAAGGCTCATATTAAACATATACTAGCTAAATGTAAATTAGTCACTAAAAGTTTTCATCTAGAATAGTTATTGCTACTCCTTTACTGAATACTTTATAACTTTATAATTTTTTAAATATAATATAATATTATTAAAATATAAATATTACATAAAACTAAAATATTATTTTTGTAAGCGAATAAGCAAGATAATGTATAAATCTGACTTTTAAAATCCAGCTAATTTGGCTGCATGATACCTATACATATAGAAATACATAGATCGATTATATATCAGAAAACAACTACATTCCTGGCAATATGCATCGACGAACATTGAATTATATCTGATACATAATCGTGCATAATCCCATTGCCGGTGATATGCAAATGCTTGTTAAGTAAAAGGAAGAATTATTAAATGTATTTACTCGAAATGACCACCTATGGACCGGACTAATTTAATGTTCGTCGAGGCATATTGTCAGGAAAGTAGTTGTTTTCTGATATATAGTCGACCCATGTATGCCTATACAGGGTGTTTAAAAAAAATGTGATCCTGTCTTTAGGATAGGTAGAGAACTAAAAATAATTGGGGTATGCTTGGTAAAAAAATTTCGTAACGCCATCCGTAAGATAAAGAGCGTTGAAGAAAAAAAATTGGTCAAATTGGTCAACTTTCAAATCAAAATTCTGAAAACGGTACACAGTATCGAGTACCTTTGTGGTGTAAAATTGAATAATGTTTAAATTTATTTGAAATTTTGATTAAAAAATCTAACCTTTAGAAAGTTATGTTTCACACTACTTGGTACGAATCGAGTAACTACTGCCCTCTATGAGTCAGATATAAAAACAAATTTATGAGATGTATTAGCTTCTAAAATATATTCGTATAAAATTTCATTGCAATGTTTCCAATTTTTTGGCAAAATCGTAGTAAATGTGTATAATTTGTTTTTCTTTAACGCCCTTTATTTTAAATACGGATGGCGTTACGAAAATTTTTTACAAAGCAAACCCCAGTTATTTTTTAGTTTTCTACCTATCCTAGAGACGGGCCACCTTTTTTTAAACACCCTGTATGTATAGGTATCATTTCAGTGAAATTAGATGTTTTTTTTTAAATTAGATTAATTTATCTTGATGGTTATTCGTTGACAAATTTTATATTATAGTTTTCTATAATATTACTATTTTAATTTATTTTTGATTACTGTTTTGATTGCATCTTTTGGACAAAAAATTTATACCACAAAATATAGGTAATGAATTTTTTCTACAAGCGTGCGTGATTCACCCTCTACCCGCACGCAATTCAGTTTGGAAAGTGTCATTTTCCCACAGTTGTGCGGGAAAAGTTTTCCCACACTAGTGCGGGAAAAGTTTTCCCACACTAGTGCGGGAAATTCATTTATATGATATCCTCGTAAAATATAAGTGGTGGGTGACAAAATATGAAAGTTCAAGCTTTTTTGTTGCAATACTAAGTGAGTTTGTTCAAAATCATCCATCATTTTGCACTATTTATTGAAAAAATGAACAAATATTGATAAATAAAAATGTATTGTTATGAAAATCACCCTATATATAAAGGCTTTGATTGATCTGATAACGAGTAGGTAACAATTGATGTTGTCATGCCGATCAATACACAAATTTGTTTGTAATTGTCAGAGTGACAGACAAAGCGTTACTTATATAAAATTTTCGATTCAGTGAAATTGCCACAATGGATTATTCATCTGATGAAGAACTTCCACAAGAAATCGTGCAAGCAGCTACAGCTGCGAACTTAGAGTTATTGCCAACGAAATCTAAACAAAGGTATGAGAAGCAATACACGAGTTTTATTGAATGGTGCAACAATAAAAAAGTGAAAACACCAAATAAAGAAGAAGTATTCTTGGCTTATTTTCTAGAAATGTCTAAAACATGGAAGCCGAACACTTTATGGGCAAGATATTCAATGTTGAAGAGTGTATTCAAAGTAAAGCAAAATTTGGATACTAGCAAATTTTACAAAACAACTGCATTCATTAAAAGACAGAATGTCGGTTTTCGACCGAAAAAGGCCAAAATCTTCACTCAAGAAGACGTTTCAAAATTTATGACTGAAGCACCCGATGACATATACCTCATGATTAAGTTAGTAGTAATTATTGGATTAGCTGGTGCTTGCAGACGAGAAGAGCTGACAAAACTCACCATTGACGACATAGACGACAAAGAAAACCTGATAATTGTTAATATCAAGGATTCCAAAAATCATTCCTCTAGATCCTTCGTGATATCTGAAGAAGCAAATGATGGTTATTTTTTGAACGTATACAGAAAGTATGTACATTTACGTCCAAAAGAGACTCCTCACCATCGTTTATTCTTGTATTACAAAAGTGGAAAATGTACTGTGCAATGTGTAGGAATCAATACCATAGGAAAGATACCCTCCGAAATAGCAGTATATCTGCGCCTTCAAAATCCAGAGCTTTACACTGGTCACAGCTTCAGGCGTTCCTCAGCCACTTTACTTGCTGACTGTGGTGTGGGTATAACTAATATCAAACGCCTAGGAGGATGGAAATCGACTTCAGTTGCAGAGGGGTATTTAGAAGACTCCACCAATCGAAAAAAAGAAATGTCCAACAAAATTCTCAATTTGAACACTACATCGTCTTCCGGGTGCATTTTAGAACCATCCACGTCTATATCGATCGGCGACGATTTGATGCCTGTGCCTGCACATTCGATTTCTTTCGATAATGTATTGCCCGAGTTACCTTCTTCTTCAGGAAATCAGCCATCTTCAAAAAATATGCTGGCTTCCGCTATAAATTTACATAATGCATCAAATTGTACATTTACAATAAATATTACGAATAATTAGTGGATAGAAAATGTTACTCTTGTTAGTTGTTTCCATTTGCATGAATAAATAATTGAAAAAATGAATTTGTTTCCTACGCTTGTAGAAAAAGTATTGTTCCTAGCTCATGCGGGAAAGCATCACTTTCCGCACTTGTTAGGAAAATTACTATATAATTGGCGTATTGGCGTACTTAACTCGAATGAATGACATTTTTACCGTCTGTGATTTATTGCAGTTAAGTTTCACATTTAAAATCTAATTTCTCAATAAGTAATGGGCGGAATTATAAAATTCGACCCCTTTAAACATTTTGGGGTAATTCTTACCCTCGCTTGGGGTTGAAAGTAGTGGAGTCAAAGATACCGGAAAATAGCGTCCTCCTTTAATCAAGCATCGACGAGTCTGAGCGTTTTTCTAAAATGTTGACGAGGTTCCTGCAAATGGCTTTGTTTCGTTTTCGGTTGGCCATCCTGGAAATATTTATAAATAGAGTCGACCATCACATATTCACTGTTGTGATGACCATCATTGTTCCCAAGAGAAATTACGCGATTAGTAGACATTTAATCATTATTATTAAAGAATTTAATAACTTTATGTACTAAATTTTGATATTACCGAGGCAAGTTGAGTTTCAAAGGGGTTGTTAATACCGGCGATCAATTAAAAATAATATTATCTACGGATAGTTGGATTAATGTGATTCGTAACGTAACCACATTCAGTTTGATCATGACACAGTTTGATGATTTTCCAATATCGCTAATTAGAACAAGTTTATCGACTCAAATTAGATTTATGATTTGGAGTTATTGCATTATTGCTATTATTAGTCGAATTTTCATTACCATTTATCAGAATTTCAAATCGAAGTGGCGAATCTCACGTCAAATTTTAAGCAATCGTCCCTTTTGATAGGGAGACCTGTAATTTTTAAGAGAGAATTAATTCGGAAATAATTTTTTTCAGCCACACTGTATCCTTACAAAAAACATTACCACATATAGCAAATTCCAATGGTAATAATAGTTTCTTAATTATCCAGAAATTTCTAAAAAAATTAACAAAAATCAAAGATATTTATTTATTTGTTCATGGCGTTTCCATTTTATTTGGTAAAACATTGGGATTAGTCATCAATGAAAGCAAAACAGTCCACATGAAGATCTTAGCTTTACAAGACTAGAAGACAATGGAAGACCCTGGTAATCGACAATGCAACATACAAGGCGGTTGCACCATTCAAATACCTTGTGAAGCAGGTCAAAAGCCTTGGCAAAGTCGAGATATATTATATCAGTTGGTAATTTATTATGGGAAAGAGTCCAGTCATTCAAACAGGCGAGAAGATTTGTAGTAGTGGATCTTCCAACCAATCCGTGTTGTTCAGGTGGTGTCACGTGATGTTGTGTGAGAAAGTCAGACATTGTGTCAGCTAAAATTCTTTTCATGATCTTGGATGGAATAGAGAGCAAACTTATCACCTTTTTTGTAAACTGCAGTCACGGAGGCTACTTTCTTATGGATATTTTTAATTAGTTTGAAAGGTTTCTGGTAGCAACGAAATCCTGTCTGGTATTTGAGAGTTTGTATTTTCTCCAAAGTCTGCGTTTATGATAGATAAGTTACATAATGTCACCTTTTATCCATGGCTGCAACGGGTTTTTCCTAAAAGTTTTTGTGAACGAGTTTTTGCTGATTATGTTAGTTAATATTTGCAGAAAAGTATATATTTGTATCTACTAAAAAAAAATTACGGTAAAAAAGTAGTTGCCCTAAAACTATGGGGCCTAAGCGTAAAGTCATTCTGATATAAATAATGCAGGAAATTAGTTTTAGTGTAAAAATAAAGATGCGCCTTTGGGCGAGGAGCGAAAAGGAACAAGCATTGTTTGATCTAAACATCTTCATTTTCTCCTGACACCCCGTCATTATGAGCTGAGAATTACCACCCACCGGCCCACACAAAGAACAATTACAACGTCGGCCGGCTGCAAGACATTCAATGTGCAAAAGTTTTTCAATTTATTCTCATAACCCTTAATAAATGTGAAATGAAATAAAGGAATTTTGTATTAAATGTATGTGTTTCTTAAATAATCACACATACTCGAGTTGAATTAAATGAAACTGATAAATTTAAAAAATTGGTTTGTGGTGTTATTAAGCATAGAATCTAGCGACAAAACGTTTTGGAATTTAAAATGTCTTGTGTTTACGTCTAAATATTTCGACTATCTTCATGATGTGTGACAGCTGACGCATAAGAGAAATTATGGTACAAACTTAAAGTAAAAGTAAGAAATCGGCAGTTTAGTAAATTTAACTTTAACGGAGGAAATAAAAAAGTGAAAATCAGCGACGAACAAGAGTTTACTCGAATGTTCAAGCAAAAATCGTTGTTCGAAAGTTCATTAGAAATTTCAAGATTTTCTAATAAATTTAATCTTAAATAATTCTTTGTATCTATCCAGTGGCGGCGCAGGACCTATATTTAATGTGGGCAAGGTACATTTCGCGAGGCCCTCTGATGGTGCAAGGAGGAAATATAAAATAAAAAATCACTTAAAATTAAACAGTTTTTTATTCATTAAGAAACAAACCTAAATTTCAACTCATACTTCTTTGGAACATTAAAAAAAAATAAGGAAACAAAAATTTTCTACTTTTGGTTTTACTGAACTCCTTAATGATTGGTTCGTAATTTATCTTAGCTGCTTCAATAGATAAAACTATTAAAGCTGAAAGTCTTTTTTGACCCATAGTATTTCTTAAATAATTTTAAATTAGTATCAATTTTGAAAAGCTCATATCGGCGGAAGCAGTACTTACAGGTATTGTTAACAAAATTCTAATGACAACATAATAAACATTTGGGTAAATTTCTTTTAAATCGTTCTTTATGATATATTAGAGCAGATGTTTCATGTCTTTAATAAAGTTGGGTAAATTTGGGATTATATTTTGTAACTCCTCATACAACTCATAATGTTGGAAGTCACTGCTCTCACCTACTTGCAGGACTGTGTGTAAATCCAAACAGTTTTTCAGTATTTGCTTTTTTGGAATTTTTTTTAACTTGTTTAAGTCATAGAGAAAACAAAAATTTTAAAAATGTTGATTTAAAGACACAAATCTTGATTTCAAACCATGGTATTAAAAAAAATCTGTTTCATATTGGCTTTTAGCAGACTTTATAGGTTGATCGCTGCCTTCATAATCAAACATCCTTATCTTTTTGCCTACTCTTCACATATGCAGAATATCTTTAAGGTAAGATTGAATTCTAATGTATTTATTATAAGAAAAACCTTGTGGCGTGTACTTGTGTAAAATTTAAATTTCTAATGTACTGAAGCTATGACCACTTCTTTCCATTTGCTACGGTTCTTACACAGGTGTTTCGCTTCTTCTACTTTCATCAGCGCTATTATACCTGCTCGTCGGTTACTGGAACTTTCGACCTTGCCTTTCTAAAAAATAATTTCAATCTTATCGAGATACCGACTATGAATAAGTCACACAGTCCTGTTAATAGCGATTTTGTAAATAGAGAAATAGTGTGCTCAAAAAGTATAGAATGTCATTAATTTTTTGTCTGACAATTACCAAACTTTTACAGTCTCCACAACGTATAAGAATAAATTACGGCCGCATAGTTTTTGCTCGTCAATTAACCAAAAAACATCCAATTTTCCAAAAACTTTCCCTAATTTCTTCGTAATAAAAACCCATCGTCAGTAACAACAAAACAACTTTATGCTTCTCGGCAACTGCCCTCGATTTTCACTCCAAAACTTTCTCGTTAATTTCCCTAGTTTCTTTCCTCTTAACAAACTTTTTTTTAACACTTTTCTCCAACAAAAAGCAAATGAAGTATTAACTAAGTCTCCGTGCGAATTTACACTTTCTCCGACACATGCTGAAAACCGCATCGGTCGAGAAATAGACCAGGGAAATCTTTAGGGAAATTTCCAGTTTTACATAAAGCAAGTCATGGAAAATGTGTATTGGTAGAAATGACATTAATTGTCATTTGTCTTCAATATAGATAGATAATTCATCATGGCAAAATACACGCTTCAACAACGCTTGGTTACTATCCAAAAACTTTATATAAAAACCGTTCCTTTGTTTAAACTCAACGTAATCTTCGTGAAGACGTGAACACAACTTTACCGGCTTTGTAAGAATTCTCCTCCAGAACCGCAGATTCTATGTTGAACAAGATGGCAAAAAAAGCAAATGGAGAGTACAAAAAAACGATCCGCCCCAAGGTAGCGTCCCATCACCAACCTTGTTCAATATCTAAAGTAATGACCAGCCTCAATTATTACTGATTTTTTATTGCAAAAAGTTACCAAAAATTGTTTTCTAATTTCATCCTTTAAACGAAGGAATTTTAAATAAGGTGTTATTTAAAATATAATTGTCATGAGTTGTTTTTTTGGATGCACAAAAAACTAAAGTGATGATCATCGACAGATGCAGGAATAACCAACCGGAGAAACGAAATGTAGCAGGATATGAAGTGGTGAGTCATTTCAACTGCTTGGGCTCTGTTATCACAAACAGTGGAGGATGCGAAGAAGAAATACGCAGACGCCTTATAATGACCAGATCAGCAACGGCCAAGTTCACTAAAATCTGGAAAGATAATGACATACTAAGAACACCAAACTACGCCTGGTACGATCACTTGTCTTTCCTATCACCACTTACGCAGAAGAAACTTGAACCATCGAAAAGTCTGAATCACAACGCAAATATTATTGTTAAATTCATAGTTTTCGGGGTTCTGAGTTTGATAGTGATATTCCCAAAGTTGAAATGGTGTTGAAATATAAAAATTGCTGATATTAGTGTCAAGTTCATTATTTTTGGGGTCGCTGAGTTTAATAGTAACATTCCCAGTTTTGTTAGCACCTATACAAAAGGGGTGAGAGGCGATAAAATATAAAAACATTAAAAAACGGCTAATATTAGTGTCGATTTAATAGTTGCTGACTTTGATAGTAACATTCACAATTATGTTAGCACCCATACAAAAGGGGTGGATAGGGGATAAAATATAAAAACTATTAAAAAAGCCGATTTAGTGTCGAATTCATAGTTTTCGGGGTCGCTGAGTATGATAGTGATATTCCCAAAGCAGGCAAGCTAACGTTCGGGCAGGATAATGGATGCCGGGTTCTGCTAGTATTACAATAAGATTTTTGGTCCAGTTTATGTAAATAGCAAATCTAAAAAGTTTAGTTTTATTTAACCACCTTTATACTGTTAAATTTATAAAAAATCTACGAAATTATGGAAAAACGTTTAGATTTCCAAATGGTGTTAAATAATTAAAACTGCATTTGCCTAGTCTAACACTTCTACCAAATTCCCGGAGTTAGGAAACTAATTTCGAATTTTAATGCAAAGCAACCCTTTGCATCAGTTACATCCCTTATTTACATCTGACTGCATGAAAGAGTGTATCGAAGCGAAATATTTCATTTCCAATATAACTTGCCAGCTTTGTTGGACGCAAAATAACGGATGAGAGGCCCCATTGTTGTCTTGTCAGCTTCCCTTAGAGGAGAATCCCATACCGGGCACGACATGTTGCAGGACCATATTGAAATTTTATCAGATATAATACGTGAGTATAAATTTCATCTGACGCAGCTAAAAGGTAGTCCAGAAATTGGAGACATTTGAAATGCGTGAAAAAAGTATTTTAACATTAAAAATGTTTACTATGACCACGTTTTGATCGATTGCATGATTGCGTTCAGTTTGAGAATTTAAAATAATTTTTTAAACAAGGAAATTGAACCAAAGAACCCATTTTAAAATGGGTCATAAATAATATTGTCTTTGATTAAAACAGTAGTCAATGTCGAATTTCAATAAATTCCATCACATTTTTATAAATATTTTACAAAGAACTAATTGGGCACTCACATAAGTACAACCATGGCAATTAGTGTCGAAAATATATATACTATTCGTTTACAAACTACATTAAAAATTGCTAAGTTTTAACTTTTAACTTTTCCCAAACAACCTGTACGCCATAAAAATTTCTCAGATTTTCTGGTGTGCTTTTCCGATTTCAAACTTTTACAACTCCATTGGGATTTATTTCATTTCACAGAGGATTTCATTATTTAATCACAGAAACCGTAAACGTCTGCATTAAAGCACTTTGCTTTAAATAAATTACTAGCATTGAAATGGAATTGATTTATTTTCTCTTTATGTGTAATTTTACATTATGTGAGAGTTTTGGAGACCGTTTATTGGAAAAAACATTACACTTTAAAAAGCTATGTGATAGTGTTTAAATCTGATGGCAATGTGCTTCGACGAACATTGAATTATATCCGATAGATAATCGTGTATAATCCTATTTCGGGTGATATGCAGATGCTTGTAAAGTAAAAAAGGGAATTATTAAATACATTCACTCGAAGTGACCACCTACGGACAGGTTTCAAGGTGTCATCAGCATGGGGTAGGTCTTGGCAAACTCACGTTTGCCCTTCGAAGAGACAAATCAACAATCTTCACCTTTACTAGGTACATAAAGTCACGACATCTATACCTTTTAAAGGGACCCGCGCTTCTCTATGTTCGGAAAGTGGTGCCTTTTTTTGGCAGATTCTGGCTTCTCATAAAGTTATGCAGGGCTCCATTAACTCAATATCAATATCAGTCATACTTCCTGTTTCTCGTAAACTTTGAACCCAAGTATACAAACTCTTTCACTTGTTCCACTCTTTATTCTTCAATCAGCACTTCATAGAACGTAATGCTTTCTTCTCTTTCAAAAACCAAAGTACTTTAATATATATCTAAAACCCGAAGTAAATATGATTAAGTAAATAATATAAACGCAAATAATATATACAAAAATCATATAATCCCCATCATAATCATCCCCATAAATTGACCCCACAAACATTAAACATTCTGACAATTCTATCGCTTATCGTCAGTTTGTTATTCTTGGCTATCATCGGAAGAACGATTTTCAGACGAGGTTTCTAAAGCAAGGGTTAATGCCTTTGTGTAAAGGATCTTTACAAGTATCACCCCTTTATCGTGTTATGGTAAAGTATTTAACATAACATAACCTTGTTTTCCACGAGATTTTTCTATTATTATTGTGAAAATTCTTTGGTGTCAGTCTAGCTGGGGTTCTTCTTTTTTTAATGAAGCGAGATATTAAATAAAAAATTTCATACACTGCGTCATTAGCAGTGAATATGACAGCCATTCTTTATATTCTCTCCCCATTCAATAGAACATAATGCCTCATTATAATACTGCGGATCTTGGATCTAAGAAGGCGATGCAAATGCCGGCGGAATCTCATCAAGTTGCTGGTGCACACGCCATCGAGACACACTTTTTATTTTTATTAATATGCATCCGCTTCCAACTTGATTGTCAATCTAAAAATAATTTGATAGGACCAATAATGAATTTGGATAAATCGCTCTAAACATTGTTTTTTCTTTTTAAATTACTAGGAAGTTTTGATAGGTAGTAAGTCGCGAATTGATTTACAGACAATAGAATGGTGTAGTTAAAAATAAAAATATAACTTTTAATCTAAAAATAATTTGATAGGGCCAACCTTAGATAAGGAAAGATAGTGGACCGGTAACACAGGAAAGGGATTTGAATCCATTTGTCGCCAGACCAATTGACTCAGTGGCGTATCGTAAGAGAATTCTTAACTTTTGCCAAAATATTCAATATTAAAATAAAATAAAATTTTAATAACTATTTATGTTTGGTTTGTTGAATGGGAGAAAAATGAATAAATCTAAGATATTAGGTACTTTTAATATATTTTTAAAAAAACAAAACTATTATGAAAACTAATTAATATTATAATTAAGGTTGCAAACAATTTTTTGCACTAGCACTTTAACTCTTTCTGAATTAATACCACTTCTAATCACTGCTTGGAACAACTGCCGTTTAAGTTGTTTTTTTTCCTAGGTATTTTTGTTAGCCTTACTATCCCATACTAGTACAACAGAAGCAGAGACTTTTTTTCCTACAATAGTATATTCAATAAGATATTTCCAGCATAAGATACCTACACTGATATATAATGTTAAAATTGCTTAACTGGTATTTTAAAGCCGATTGTTCTCAAAAAATGTGCCCCTGAACTAACACCTGTTCTTTGCAAGTTGTTCAACCACTCTTACAATTTGGGAGTATTTCCGTCCAATTGGAAAATTGCAAAAGTACAGCCAGTCCCTAAAAAAGGCAAAAAGACCCTACCTAGCAACTACAGACCTATCGCGCTGCTATCTATTATTTCAAAGGTCATGGAAAAAGCCATCAACATCGATCTCATGAAATATCTGGAAGACTCAGGAATTATCAATGATAGGCAATATGGCTTCGGCCATCAGAGATCAACTGGTGACCTGCTCGCATACGTCTCACATATATGGCAGCTATCTATTGAAAAGTATGGAGAAACTTTAGCTGTGGCATTAGATATCTCCAAGGCGTTCGATCGAGTTTGGCACCAGGGACTCCTCGCCAAGCTTCCATCTGATGGCTTGCCCCCTCAGCTGTGTTCTCTGCTTGCTAGTTTTCTCTCAAACAGGTCTCTCCATGTAGTGGTCGATGGAGTTTCATCTGACACTCTACTCATAAATGCTGGTGTTCCGCAAGGATCCATTCTAGCACCAACACTATTTTTACTTCACATCAACGACCTATTGAAAGCAACTTCATGTCCCGTACACAGCTTTGCCGATGATAGTACCCTCCATACCGCTTTCTCTTCCAGGGCCCCTATATCAGCCCGTGAAACCAGAAATGAACGAGGAAGAAATGTTAACAATATAAATATGGACTTAGCAACAATTCTCGAATGGGGATCCAATAACTTGGTAGAATTCAATGCAAACAAAACACAAGCATGTCTTTTCTCTAGAAAAGCCGATCTCACTGTGCCTAACATAACTTTGTCAGGAGTAACCATACCACTGAAGTCATCCATATCGATGCTTGGTATTACTATCAGCAATAACCTTTCCTGAGAAAATCACGTGAGGTCCATTGCCAAAAGTGCATCTCAAAAACTTGGTTTTTTGTTTCGTGCCAAGAGCTATTTCACCTCCAGTCAGCTGCTTATGATCTATAAGGCACAGATCCGACCTGTACTGGAGTACTGTTCCCATATTTGGAGTGCAGCACCTAAACATATCCTGAAGCTACTGGATTCTGTCCAAAAAAGGGCAATTCGTCTCGTCGGGTGATGCCTCGCTTACAAACTCGCTCACTTGTCTGGAACACCGTAGAACAGTTGGCGATTTGTCTCTATTTTATAGATATTTTCATGGGCGATGCTCTTCTGAAATATCAACAATTGTTCCTCCTTTGGCAGTCTCTTCGAGATTAACCCGTCAAGTTCAGTCTTCACATCCCTTCGTGGTCACTTTGGAGACCTGCAGAACATCACTTTCCAAAGACTCATTCATCCAACGAATTGCGAGGCTTTGGAACTCATTGCCTAGGGAGGTGTTCCCCGAGTCATACAACCTCCAGAAATTTAAGAAGAACACCAACTCCTACCTTCTTTCCCTTGGTTCCCACGATGTTCTCTGAACATTACAGGATATCCCTTTTCGTGGGAACCAGAACATAAAAAAAAAAAAAATAATTCACAATTAAAATACAAAAAAAAAACATTTAATAATTATAAAGTTACCTATATAATATTACAAAATAATATTACCCTCTTGATTTGTCAAATTTAGACAACCCCTTAAATATTGTGGAAAGCGGAATATATGTGCAATGATGAAACAAAACAAAATCTGGTTTTGGAGGACAACCAAAGTATAATTAAACAATGCGAAAAATACAAATACTTTGGTGTATATCACGACAGACGGAACTGCGGATTAAGCCATAGGAAAAGAAATATGCAAGGAAGAAGAACCATCGGTTTACTAAATAGAAAATTGCGATATAAACATATTTCAAAACATAACAAACACCGAATATACAATAGTATTGTCAAAAGCATAGTTACATATGGCAGTAAGGTATGGCAACTGAAACAAAGGTCGGAAAAATCTTTAGAAGCAACAGAGATGGACATCTGGAGCGTGCGGTAGGAATATTTAGACTGAAACGAATTAGGGATGACAGGATCCGAGAGATTATGGAAATTTGTCGTAGCATTGTAAAGGATGTAAGAATAAAACAACTTAAATGGTATGGACATGGTACGGACGAAGACCGTTCGCCAAAAAATTAATCAACTGGAACTCCCACGGAAGAAAAAAACAAGGAGGACCTAGAAAGAGTTGAAGAGAGGGGATAGAAAAAGAAATGAAAGAGAGAGGTTTGGGAGAGGATCTTTGGGAGGACAGGGATCAATGGAGACTGGAAATCGGAAGACGTCGAAGAACTTTTGTGGTGCTATAAAATAAATTTCAGTTAAAATGCTTTAAACACAGTGGATGATTTTTTTAGGACTTCAGTCTGCAACATGCATTATTTGAACCCAAAGTATGTTTGGATTCTTAAGCGGAAATCTACAACAATAACAAATAAAATTATTTGTTTTGCATTACATTTAACCTGTGAAATGTAATTTTAGGCTTTTTTTTATCACTTCGGCTATTGCAGCCATAAGCAGAACAACCCTGCATAATATATCACTTAAATATAATAGTTTTAAAAATTTTATTCAAAACACCAAAGATACCTTTGGATATCACCAGTAATGTTTGTTACCAAAAAATGGCTCTCTTTTTTCTTGTCTATGGTGCCAACAATGAATTTTTATTTAAAAATGGCTATTTTAATAATTAATTGTGAAAAAATTTCTTTATGTATAAAAATGACTATAGACTCATATAAACAGAAAAACTAACTTTATTATCGTACAAAATTTATTAAAAAGCTTTTAAGCCAAAATTCTGGCTCTTTAATCGCTTTGGTTTTTGCTATTAGGTAAAATATTTTTATCAGACAAATGATTAGAGATTAAGAAATGATTTAGAGCTAGTAATTGTTAATTGTAAGTAAATACTTGAGTTAATTTAGACGGTATCTTCATAAATCATTTTTAATCTGTTTGTTTCTTTTCGGAGTGATACACAGTCGATTGTTTTAAACAGGAAATTAATAAATCTCGTCTTCACATAATTCCTGCAGGAAAGGGCCCACCTTTGCAAAAATAAATGAGACTTTCCATTGATACAAATAACCGTGCCTGATTTTAAGCAGCCGCCAACAATAAAATACAACTTTATAATTCATTAAATCAAACTATATAATGACAGGGACAGGAATATAACCGAGAATTAAAGCCAATTACTGTACTTCATTGCTATTTGTCACGATATACGGTTGTAAAATACAAAGTGACATAATTTTCCAGTCAGGCGCGTAAGCTAAATTTTAAACATACGGGAGTTTTTCTTCTTTTCTTATAGCGTTCTAATCATTACATAATCAATTCAAAAATTATTAATAATATTTATAATCTTCAAGTTATTATTTAAGTCTTTGTTTTGGTATTTAATATATCATTTAAAGCAGTTTCAATTCGGTAGCTAATAGCTTCCATTGTAGCTACACACATAGAAGTAATCCAAAAATAATAATTAATATTAAAATATTAAGTTGGTTCATTAAAAATATTGTATTTTTAACTCACATTGTACGTCATTGTATTTTTCAATGTCAATCCTAAAAAGACATTTAAAAAACATGTTTTTGTTCTATATTTTATTAATTTTAAACAATAAGTAATTAAAATGTGATAGTATTAATTTGAGCTTAAAGTAACAATTAATTAAACATGAAAAGTTACCATTTAAACCGCAAACAGATCCTAAGAGTCATTTGCATGCCAGAATGTAGAACTCGCCAGATAGACGTAACGCGAGCATTTGACACATACCAAAGCATTATGACCATTATGTAAAAACTTAAAATGTTTGAAAGACAGATAGAAAACCCGAAAGGTTTATTCTTGCAATTAAAAGGTATATTAATGGTTTGTATCAAAGTTTTGCCGTGGCCTGCGCAATCTCCGCTCTTAAATTTAATAAAAATGCTTCACAAAATATTTTTGAGAGGTGGCAGGAATTTTCAGAGCCGCCAATAGTTATTTGAGGCTTTGCAGGAAGCATGAATTGCTATAACCCAACAAAAGATAGTCTATACTTCTATATATCCATCGTTTATCGTAAACACATGTGCACTATCGAGAGAGAGAGAGAGAGAGAGAGAGAGAGAAAGAGAGAGAGAGAGAGAAAGAGAGAAAGAGAGAGAGACAGCATGATCAGGATCTTTACAGTAGTATGGGCTTTAATTTGTTACTGATTGCGCTCTATGTGTTTATCTATAGAGTCTTCAAAAAGTTTAGAGCCTTAAAGTACTTCTCCGCCCACATTTGGGATGTTAAGCCTCCATCATTTTGTATGCCTTTAGTTTCTTTGTGGCACAAAGCTTTTCCCCTGCACAATGATCCTTTAATATTGTGAAAATCTTCTTATACACTTTCGTCTTCTGGTATTTTATTTATGTTTAACTTTTTCGTTGTTTTCTTTTAGTCATTTTTTATTATGCTTGTTGGTATTCTTATTTTATTTTTACTTGGGTCTGGACACTAAAACTTTTCTGTTCAACAAAACTATCTCCCCTTGGCACGGCAATGTTTCCAAGTTCGTACTTGCGTCAGGAAATATAACTTTGCTGGATGTTAAAATACTAGATTTGTTTCTGCAAGTTGCATGACGTGCAATGTTTATGATATTTCGTGTCTAAAGACGAACTGATAATACCATTTGAAAAAAAGAGAACATTTAAGTAATGAACTAACATATCGGATGCTTATATTCCACGTTTGGTTTTATAGTCGACGTATTAATGCAATTACTTTAAAACTGATGTTGCAACGTAGCTTTAATTTCTTAAATTACATTATTTTGCGGTTAATTCACGCTTAAAGTCATATAACTTTAAATTAAACAATGGAAAAAAAAATTTAATAAAATAATCGAGTTTAATTGTTTTTCTGTACAAAATTGCTCAGTGTGTTGAACCAATTATTGTATTGAACAATTTACGAAGAGTGTACAAAAGCAACTTTACAAGAATACGAAGTCTTCTTTGCGATTTACATCTCGACATAAACCTAAGGTTAAGGTTAGGAAAATGTCACATAGAGTCAGTCCCTCTGTATGGAATAGAGACATGGAAAATAACGAGCATGAATAAATTGGAAGCTTTCGAGATGTGGGTCTATCGACGCATACTAAAAATACCACGGATAGCAAGAGTGCGGAATGAAGAGGTCTTACGCAGAGTGAACAGAGACAGAGAGCTTATCCAGATTATCGAGCGGAGGAAGACCCCATACCTGGGCCACTTATTACGCAATCCCAAATATTATATCCCCAGCTCATAATTTAAGGTAAAAAGAGGGGAAAAGAAGTGTAGGCAGAAAGAAACTATCATGGCTGAAAAACATAAAATATTGGAAAGGTCTGGACTTTGAGGACTTGATAAGAACGGTGAAGGATAGAGAGGAGTGGAGATGGCACCCAAAGAAGAGCAGAAGGTACATTGTTATAAAGAAGATACAGTAATGGTTTGGGATGCAATCAGCCTCGAAGATTAAATTTTTTTTGGAAAAAATAGGTGAGCCTCTGAATTAACTGAATGAATTAATGAATTTGTTCTAATGTAGCAACTGCACATAATCAATTTAATTGAAAACTTTCAGCACAGAATAGAAATAACCTTGTATGTATGTATGTATGTATTTTACTAACTAGCATCTTGTTATTTTTTTATTTGTTTTAATAAAACAATTGGCTAATTGACCACGGGGTTTCTCCAACGCCTGTTTTTATTATTATAAGACTTTGAGGACTTGATAAGAACGGCTGAGGATAGAGAGGCGTTTGCTGTTGTAGTCGCTAACCTCTATTAGTGGTGATGGCACCCAAAGAAGAAGTACAAAAAAATAAGTGTGTTAAATGTGAATAGGGTTAAAAAAAAATTAAAAAAGCGCTTGTAAAAGAGGGTTAAATAAACGAAAAATCTGTTCACTAGGGGCAACGTCGTCATTCCTTTACAAGATTTATCTATTAGTTTTTTCCTTACAGCAATAATGAGAATTACATTTACTATTTATTTAAGCATAAATCTTGTAATCTTATTCCGCCTTTAACACAATAAAGTCATTCATCAATAAGACAATGATAGAATATTTGCACGATATCAATAGAAACTACCACGTAAATGTATTGTTTACTTACTCAAGGTACTAAACTTTATGGTACAGAATGTAAATTAGCCATTAGTGTAATGTTATCGTAATAATATCACCATAAATATACGAATAGCATATCGGGTGATCTAATACAGTGTTTACTTATTCTGTGGTTAGAGAGATCTTTATTGGTATTGATACAAAATTACCGCTTGTAGGTTAATACACTTTAAAATTGTCATGAAATAAATAAAAAAATATTATAAAACTATTGGTGACTACTGTATGGGCCATACCAGTTTGTTTATTTGTGTATTTTTTTTCATAAAAATATTGTCAGATACTTGTAGTAAATATTTATAAGCATTAAAATGACCCTTATCACTTTTCAGGCAGTGAGAAAACATTTTTAAATGTTTTGAAAAATACAAAATACGTTTAACAAGATAATGGGGAATACATGTTAAAGAACGATTCTATGCAACTTTTCAAAAAGCGGGTCCACAATCATTTCCTACCTATAATCCATCCCCCTTCTAATAGTCGCAGTGCGGGCCGTCCGCTGCTGCTGGAATAGAGTAAGTATTATAAAAAACAATTTATTACTATTTATTTCAAGCCAAGAACAGTAACATTATTCTAATGCTAAAGTTAATAATTAAACAAAGAATGACAAGAAGAAAATTTAAATGCATTCGACTAGATACATGAAATATTTAATAATTTTAAGGATGTGTCTACCTTTTTTTCTAAAGATGCATTAATCTTCTAAACGGTTGAGGTCATTGAAGTAATGTTAAATTCTGTCTTGCCTACCTCTATAGCATATACTTTTTCTTTAAGATAAAATTGGACAGTCAGTTGTTGGATAACTCAAGTTATAATGTTTTATTAAAATAAATTATTATTTTGCTATCAATTTATCAAATTAAAAAAAAAACACATTCCGGGTTTATAAGAATTTGCTTCTTAATCACAATAAATCTTAAATTAGCACCCCACTGTTTTTCGCACGTAAAATTGTTCCAATAGAAAAAACGCAACAACATTTGCAGTTTGCATAATCATTTGTCAATGACAAAATATATTGTTATTACTTTTAAAGTGTGTGGGTTCCTGCTTACCACATGTTAACTATATCCTGGGAAAAGTGCCATTTTAAGTGGAAGTAAAATTCTCACGTACGTGCTTGCTATGCAAATCCATTCGCTAAAATGTCATTGCTTAATATTATCAATGACTACGATAGATTAACGCTTATAGTATGAAATGAATAATCGAGAAGGATGTTTTATCAATAGCAAACAAATTTTAAATGATACGTAATTAATCACTTCTGTGTGAAAATTTTCAAACAAACATCTCCGCTAAGCATTTTTTCTTTATTATATATATATATATATATATATATATATATAATAAAGAATATATATATATATATATATATATATATATATATATATATATCGCGTTAAAACGTGCGTCGGCGTCTTGCGATTCCTAATCTCCATTCCTCTCTATTCGTCCACATGTCTTCTCTCAGATCTCTCTCTTCCATCTCTTTTTGTATGCCTTTTCTCCAGCTCTTTCGTGGTCTTCCTCTTCTTCTTCTTCCTCTGGGGTTCCACTGTAATATTTTCTTTGGGATTCTGTCTGGTGGCATTCTTTGAACATGCCCGTACCATATCAACTGTTTAGTTCTTATTTCGTCTGTGATGTCGTGCTGTACTCCCATTATTTGTTTTATCCTCTCATTTGTAACTCTTTCTAGTCTTGATTTCCCCGCTGCTCGTCTCCAGTAATCCATTTCTGTGGCTCTAATTTTTCTTTCGATCTTTTCTTTCAAAGGCCATACTTCGCAACCGTACATTATTATGCTCTTCACTATCGTGTCGTAAATTCTTTTTTTTTGTTGTTGCTTATTGTTCTATCCCACAGTACTCCGTTTAACATTGATATTGCTCTTCTTCCTTTCATATTTCTGTCCAATATTGCTTCTTCGAGTGTCCCATCCTTTGATATTCTCATTCCTAAGTAATTGTAAGCTGACGTGTGTTTGATTTTTTGTCCATTTGATAATTGTAAGTCCTGTTGCACTCCCCCAATACACATATATTCCGTTTTTTCTACATTAACCTCTAGTCCCCAAATTTTATATTCTTCTATAAGTTTTCGTGTCATATACTCTGTGTCGTCTATGTCTTGGCCGACTATAATTTGATCGTCTGCGAATGAGAGTGTGTATAATGTTGTGTCCTCATCTAAAGGTATGCCCATGTTTTGGCATTTCCGTTTCCAATTCGCTAGTGCCCGTTCCAAATATATTTTAAATAATGTTGGTGACAAGCAACACCCTTGTTTCAGCCCTTTTGTGATATTAAACCCTGTTGTTAGGTTTTGTCCAACTTTAATTTTTGATTTGGTTTTATTGTATAATGACTTTACTCCTTTTATCAGTTCAATATTAATGTTGGAAGTTTCCAGAGTTTCCCAAAGTTTAATTAAGGGTACGCTGTCGTATGCTTTCTTTAGGTCAACGTACAGTATATGGATCTCTTGATTGAATGCTAGTTTTTTTTCTATAATTTGTGTTAGTGAGAACAGATGGTCAATCGTTGATCTTCCCGCTCTAAATCCGGCTTGCTCTTCTGCTTCCATTTCCGTGTATTCCCTTTCGATTCTGTTTTTTAAGATCTTGCCATATATTTTACTGATTGTGTTTGTTACGGCAATTCCTCGATAATTGTCGCATTTGCTTTTGTCCCCCTTTTTGTGTATTGTTGACATATGTGATATTTTCCATTCTTCTGGGACTTCGGACTGATTAATACACCTTCTTTATTATATTTTGCCAAACAAGCAACACTCTTACAACAGTTATTCTTGTAGCTTGTTACAAAGCGCAATATATTGAAACAAATATTTTCCCAAATTCCTTTGTTTTATACGGGGTGTTAATTTTCGACGTTAAGTACGTAAAGAACAATAATTTTCAATTGAGATTGTCACTGGATTTTCAGCCTTTAAACAAGAAAACTCTATTTTACACTAGTTAACATGAACTTTACGTTTGAATCAAGGGTATGCAATCTCAGAGAAATTTCCGGAGATCCTGTCTCAGATTATGCAAAATTCACTTAATGAACTAGTTCATTGGAGCACAGGGTGCGGTCTGGGCGTAAACCCGGAAAAAACAGAACTAGTACTTTTTACGAGATGAAACAAAATTCTCGTCTTTCCCCTCACAGAAATTGGTGGACAAACTATTAAACTCCAGGAACGAGCTAGGTTCCTGGGCCTGATCCTAGACCGAAAACTGTTGTGGAGGGAGAATATGGAGGAAAGTGTCAGGAAAGCGACCTATACCTGCAGAAGGGCCATCGGTAAACAATGGGGGCTACAAGCCCATGTTGTTAATTGGCTCTATATTACGGTCATAAGACCAATTCTAATGTATGGATTGTTAGTATGGTGGGCAGCCCTAGAAAAAGGATTCAACCATACAAAGGTAGGAAAAGTCCAGAGATTGTCATGTCTGCTGATCACAGACTGTTTACGGATCACCCCAACAAAAGCCCTTAAAACGATTCTACATCTACTACCAGTAGATCTGTTTGGCATAAATGTTATTTTAACATAATAATTTATATATTATAACAAAATTAATAACGTAAGAACCAATTAAAAATCCTATTAGAAACATTTTCGACTTCTAAGCGGACGAAGTCACGGGCAAAAGCTAGTTTTGTATCAAATTTTAACAATCCGATTTCATCGAAGCGTCATTTATTTTTAAAACAAGACAGGTTTTATCTCTCTTTTAACTTCCACACGTAATTTCATGGTTGACCTAAACAGTAATAAAAAAAACGGACTGAATTCTCATGAATTAAAAATTACATCGCAATTAATGCGGGAGTACACGGGGGGCATCAGAAACCGCCTTCAAAACGTCACAACGAAAAGCAACATTGAAGGGAGTGATGTTTTAATTAAAAAACCAATCTTACGTCATGCGAACAATTAAATTTTAGGGGGAATTTTAATGCTGTCAGGAATGGCAGACTTAGATTTCTCAGGACCGGATTATAAAAAAATGCACCGTATGAATGGAGGACCGCAAGTAAAAAACCGTATGTTAAATTTAATTTATCTTTAAACACAAAAACAATTGAGCATTGTTATTTTATTGGCTACTAAAGTATTCAAGCTTAATTGATTAACTGATAGTAAGGGTGTCAATATACTGTGTTTTAAAAGATTTAATGTGTTTTCTCTTTCTGACCACTCGTTCAGGATATCCCAACGACCAAAGCAGCTTCACCAGTTCTATGGATCTTGGGAAGTTGAGGATATCGGATGGCTTCAGATTAGGTAAGTTTTGTATCTGGTGTGCTCCCAAGTATTGTACCTTTGGATTTTGCAGGATAATGCATTTTGAGAGAATTTGGTTTACTTCTGGTTATAGTTTCACAATAATATCTTTGCCTGCCTTAATCCTTGTGATTATATCCAGTATTGGGATCTTTTGTTACATACTTCTTTTTTCTTTTTAAGTATTAAGCTGGAGCTTACTTCGTTAAAGGGATTAGGTGACAAAAATGGTTTTCAAACCTCTTTTTTACGAGTAAGTATGTCTAATCTTTTGTAACCTTTTACTCCATTGTGTCCCGGGACCCATTGAAGGGTCTTAGCGTTCTCAGACCATCCCAGAGCTGATTACATGGAAGTTTAGAGCATTAGTGGCTACTCAGCTATCTAATATGATTATAAACACCTGCCTGTGAAAATTTCTTACTATATATATATGACCCAAGCACATGGCTTGGAAAATGCTTGGGGCTTTGCTTAGGCTTTCTGAGTATTTGGTTTCAGGCCCATATACTACTATTTCAGTTCCTTCTGTTGTTTTTAAACTATCTTTGTACTATTTAAAGGATATAATTTCTCCTGAGTACTAGGATGGTGTCTCAAAAACAGGCAGAAAAACGACGAAGGCAAAATTTTGCAAACCAGCTGTAAACAATCTGATGATGCTAACAAAAAATATATATTATGTACAATTTTTTTGGTTTATCTTTGAGCTGTCTTTATTTTAAAAATATCTAATCAAATATCAATGACACCATCTAGTAGTTTTTTGTAATAACTTAAAAGACAGTTCTTGTCAGTCGCATCATCATCTTTTGATGGTAACGGCAAAGACATGTAAATATCCAACAATAAAAACAAATAGGTACTAACCAAAAGATTGTATTTACAATTGTTTCGAATTATATTTTTGTTCAATATAAAAAAGACTTTTTTAAACGATCTTACATGTTTTTTATCATAAATACCCATTTATGATAAAAACATTACTGGTAGGTAAAAGTTTTTATTGTAAATTAAATAAAAACGATAAATAATAAATTGTCCAAAATTCCCACTTTTCTTTTATTTTCAGGCTTTTTAATGAAGTCTTCTATAATCTTGGTTATACTTTTATGTCCCTATAATTCGAATCCAAACAAATTGCAACGAATGTTTTATTTAAATAGCTCAAAAATATGCATTAATTTAATACATACCTGCTACGAATTTAGTAACCAACGGTGAAGGTATAAAATGAAATTTTAAAAGATTCAAAATTTGCGTTTGTATAATGCCCATGCCCAGAGAGCAGAAATCAACAAAAGACACGTTTCTTGGTGGTATTATGTCTTAAATAAATTTTAAATTAACTTACCACACACATATAGCTACATCCAAGAAGAACCTTTTTTATTTAATGTAAAGTTTGTCAAAATAGATTATTCGGCGAGATCTTAATTATATCCAGTCAATAATGGGTTTCTAGAAATGTTTCAAAGAGAAAAATTGAATTCAGGACTTTGTTAAAAGTAGTTAGGAGGTAAACATGCTAAAAGTTCTCGGACCTGAACGGTTAGTGGAGCGTAGTGGGGAGACTAAGGACACTTTTTTCGCTTTTTTGCTTATAAACGTAAAATGTTGGTTTTCATAGTAAAATTATTCCAAGCAAAATAGAACATTACCTTTTTTCGTTAAACTTTTGTCTGTAGCACCTTAGTCTTTTATTTTACAATGATTTTATTTTTCGCAGTGTATATTAACAAATATTTGATACTGATAAGGCATGAATAGTAACAATAATTTATTTTACGCAGTTAATCAGATCCATTATATATTTCATTTTTATTGAAATGTACATATTTTTTATTTCTTTCATTTTTTTTTATTTTTGCAAGATTTTATGTAACAAGGTCTGTTTTCTTTCCGTAAAAGCCTTTATATTACACGTAGTCACGTATTTTCGAAAAGTTTATAGATTAATTATGTTCAAAAATTGAGAAACGAACATTTAAAATGCAAACACTTTTTTTTATTATTTGACGAGCAAACATCTGGACGACACTCATGGGTCTCATTTAAAAGAAATTTTGCCTTCTCTGTAAAGGCTCGACAAAATAGAGTTTTGTCTACTATTAATTGTATATAACGTAAGGAATAGAGTAAAAGAAAAGTTAGTACATGACATTCATTCATTCATGTCGTAATTTTTAATACTTTATTGTAAGTGCTGTATATATATATATATATATATATATATATATATATATTCTCTTTTTACACTCTCTTTTTCTTCTTCCTTGGGGTGTCCAGTTTAATATTTGAGTTGTGCAACTTGAATGTTCTCTACTATTGTATGTTTGACCCCCATAATATCTTGAATCCTTTCATTTCAGCATTTTCTTAAATTTTATTAATACTGCCAAATATCGGGGTGGAATTTTTTTTATGGCCCACTCTGTATATGAAAAATATTTTTACTGATGAGGCATAAATGATAACAGTACTGAAAGCACTAATGAAATCAAATATAAGTTTAAAGAATGTCTTTTGTTAACATTATGTCCTATAGAATAAAGCATAAATATTTATTAATGTTAAAACATATCTCCTAAAACCCTTATTTTTAACTCAGCAGTTAAACTTATTGCGACATAGAGATAATAAATACTGCTTCTCTTAGAAATGCGTCCTTAATTAAATTATAACTTTATTTTAAAATTTCAGTTATGCATCTCTTGTACAAAAATTTAAAAAGTATTTTAAATTAATTGCCATAAAACAAAACTGCTTAAAAAAACTGCTTGCAGAAAATTTAAGGCCATTTTTAAAATTATTTAAAAAGTAATTAATCATCGACTAATAAAATGAATGAAAAATTAACGACTTTAAGTAAATTGGTTGTGTAAAAAGCTAGGTATGGCTTTATGCCAAAAATATTTACAAAGAATATATAAACACTAAGTAAACCATCTTTTTGTTGTTGTTTTTAATTTATAATATTCATAAAATGATAAACGATTAGTTAATTATTTATATAATAATGAAAGGATAAACGTGTTGGATGAAATGAGGTAAATTTGTTTTAAAGTAAATAAAAGCGATCTCATATGACAGATTTTAATTAGCGAAGTAACACCGTCTAATAATAAAATGAACCGAAAAAAAAATGTCAGATACGCGCGTCAACATGAAAGCATACCATGAATTGATGACAAATTCTTGCTGTTCTATCATTGTTTGTCGCTTCACATTACTGGCATATTGAGTTTCAAGTATTATTACATTAAACCCCCACTATATTTATTTTGGAGCGCCCTTCTTGTTTGTTAAACAGAATCATGTTGAAAATTGGTTTGTTTTAATTTCATTTTGACGATGTGCTGCGATGACCGGTCGTTGTACGTGGATATTCGACAATGTGTATACATAATTTAGCGCAGAATTGTGGAATATTTTAGGTGCATGTTGTCGCAAAACCTAACAACGGTTTGTAATAACTAGATGGAACGTTTTTGATCTGCAGGACTAAACAAAAAATAAAACCATTTTTTTACTAAATCAGTAGAGCAACTAAAATTATTTCATCATCAACTAGTGAAAGATTTTGAAACGACTCTCATTAAGTTTAAATTAAATATCATAGTCTCTCTGTTTGTTTAACCATTTAGGATCACACATAGTTGTATTTTCATACAGCTCAAAACTCTACAGATACTTTTTTAAAAAAAAACAGCTCCTACCCAGATTTTTTTTTAATTTTATTTTATTCACTCTAACGGGAATCCAATAACTATTTAGGGAAGAAAAGGCAACAATACAGTTAATATATATATTTAACCGTTACCAACAGCACAATTAAAATAACATGGGTAACAAGGGTAGACAAAAGAACTGATTTACACAGCAAGTCCATGAAAATATAATTTTTGTAATATATACTGACAATCTGTAAGACATATATCATGAAAAAGTATAGTCTCCTGTTTGCTACATTACAACATTACAGTTGTATTCATAGAAAACATAGTTATAGTGTAAATCGGTTTTGATTGAATTTAACTTAAAAATAATGTATGGTTGACAAGCCTGTCAGTGTCAAACATTTCTAAAAGGCCTCGTCATTTAACTGAATACGCGTGCGTTAGATTTTACAGAAAGGAGCGAAAATAGAATTAAGCAACATTGGATCCAAAGGGGGTCTTTGAGAAGAAAAGTTGGTACTGCTGCAGCACGCATTTCCATCCCTGAACAAGATGATGGGAATTTCGGGAATATCTAGGGGCAAATCAGCATTATATCTGCCCGGTCCATACCGTAAATGCTGTTGGTTTCATCGTAATAATATTGAAGTCTTGCCATGGCCCGCTTACAGCCCCCATATTAATCCCATAGAGAATGTTTGGGCCTAATTTTAAAAAAAATATAGAAAATAAATTTTAGACCAAACAATTCTAATGAATTAGGTATGGAAAGTTATTTACGAGTGCTGGGAAGAGCTTAATCCAAATGTTATAGTGAATTTAATTAACTCAATTTTAGACAGATTGGTTCAAATAGTCGGAAAAAAATGGTCATATGACCAAATATTAATTTTTATTATAAATCATATATAAAATTATAATAAAGATGTTTTATTACTGTTATTGGGTTACTGTTGTTGAGTTTTAAAATTTGCTTCGTAGAAATATTCCAATACATTAAAATCATTTATCACATTTTATATATTTTTGTTTTGTCTATAGGCGTCGATAAGGCCTGATTTACGCAAATATGGCATAATCTAGTCATAAGACCCATTTTCAGTAAATACAATTGTACATATAGTCACACCTTTTTCCCGTAGAGGTATGCAGAGACCACTCCTTTTCACTTGCTACGGTTTTTACACACGTATTTGCTTCTTAAACCTTTATCAGCGTTTTCATGCATACTTGTCGGTTGTCAATTTTTTTTATTTATCCTCCCGTGTTTAAACCATTCCTTTCACACCACAGCGTTCCCTTATCACACTATTTCTCACTTGATCCATCAGAGTCACTCCAGCTACACTTCTTAGACTACTCATCTCCGCAGCATAGATTTTACTTTCATGCTTCTTCTGCCGAACCCAACATTCACTACCCTACATGTGCGGACCAGCACTGCTCTATGCACAGCCACTCGTAGGTTTTTTGACATTTTCTGGTTGCTGATACTTTCCATCTCTTGTAAATTTTGAAACCAAATATACAAACTCACTTACTTGTTCTATTCTTCTTTAATCAGCACCTCGCAGTTTTTCATGCTTTCTTCTCTTTTAAAAACCATTACGGTATAGGGAGAAGGCACCGTCGCCCATCACGGTATCACAGCGGGCCAAAAGGCCTAAGTCGGTTCCCTCTAAACCGCCGTTTTGACCTAACCTAACCAAATATATTTTTCCTTAATTTATACTATATCTTGATAATATAAACGGATAGTTTTTGTTAAATATAACTAGAATCTATAAAATTACTATATCAAATGTTTGGTATTAATAATTTTTTTTTTATTTTGTCATTGGAAAAAATCAACCCTTAATGAACTCCATATATATTTTCAAATTCAATAAATTTTTTTGATGAAAAGCATTTGGTAACAGTTAAAAAATATTTAGGATACGCCACTGGTAACCAATTCGAATTAAATCGGTACTCGAAGCGGTATCTACTGGTCTTATGATGAAGTGAAGGAAGTTGCAACTGTGCAATTATTTTAGTCATTTTAACCATGATTTTAGTGACAAACTATTAAAATTTACTTTCTAAAGGGCGTTTCAAAAAAAGGTGAGCCCGTCTCTAGGATAGGTAGAAATCTGAAAAATAATTGGTGTTTGCTTAGTAAAAAAATTTTGTAAGCCATCCGTATCCGTAAAGGGCGTTGAAGAAAAAAATTTGGTTATTATTTCATAATTTTCAAATATTCCGGAAACGGTACACAGTGTCGAGTTTTACCAAGTGTAACTTTTTGGTGTAAAATTAAATGATTTTGATTAATAAGAATAAATAATATATAAAAAATAAATATTAAAAAAGTTATGTTCCATACTACTTGGTACGAACCGTGTAACTAGCGCCCTCTATGAGAGTCAGATATAAAAACAGATTCATGGGATGTATTAGATTCTAAAACATATTCGTATAAAATTTCATTACAATGTTTTCAGTAGTTTCGTCAAAATCGTAATAAATGGCGTTTACTAAGCAAACCCCAATTATTTTTTAGTTTTTTACCTATCCTAGAGACGGGATTACCTTTTTTTGGAACACCCTTTACAAGAAAACAACATTTTTAAATTTATAAGATTTTATTACAACGTCCGCAATACTCAACACGACTTACCTATCAGACCGAAGAAATAATAGATTATCTATTGAAATGCGTAACTTTTCATGTAACTCGTAATTTGTACCATCTTAATGTTTTCCGACAAAAACATGTAAAAGAGCACAGTGAAAAATAAATCGGATCGTCGCGACGCTCACTTAATTTCCCCGTATTCAATCGAAGTTAGATTAAAGGATCCCATCTCTAACTTCCATCTCGTTCAGCAAAGAACTCTTTTGACAAATTGCCAGCTACCACCCCCGTCGCAATACCTGAATAGTTTAATTAACGAAATTAGATAATTTGAAGGTAGTTCGTCATGATGATCAAGTCAGGCAATGCCAAAGCGAGAAAAGGGCGTACAAACGCCAAAGGGACCGATACTAATTACAGATGGCGGCTTTACCATAACGACTGAACTCTCTTTGGGCCCTTTGAAATATTAAATGTGAATGTAAGGTGACTTGTGCGGTTTCTGGGATTTACCGTACGTGTTCTATTATTAAAAGCCGCCAAACTTTATATGTTATTTATCTTTTAATTAGGTTGCATTCGTGTAACAAGTATTATGCACATTTTCCAGATATTTAACGTTTTTTCCTTAAATATTTATACTTTTCATCTAACCAGCACATATACCAGTTGATATATTAAAAAAAGTAAATTTTGACAAAGTTTATTTAAATAAATATTTTTCACAAAAATAGAATTTTTTTTTAAAATATCCTTAAACATTCAATCATAAAATTCAAATTTATTTAGATTTTTTCTCTGGAAGTTTAGAGAAGGTAACCTAACCTAATATGTTGTGTTTTCCTTGATTGTTAATATTGTCTTTGCATGGATAAAATTAAGTTATCTATTTCTTGTTGTAGTGTAGCTCAGCCAGTCATGCTTACTGCAAAGACCTAAATAATTGTTGGCAGTTTTGAATATTCCTACAACTTTTTAAAAACCTTTGTTAAAGCATCTTTTAAACACTTTATTGGATTTAAGAAAGGTTATTGCGCAGGCCAATGAAATACTTCTTTTTCAAGCCCAGGAAAAAGCCAATATCTTTGCGCACCTATTTGCTGGAAACTCCACTCTGGATTCTTCGGGAAAACAACCCTCTAACATTAAACTTATTGACAGTCACATGCCCGAGATCACCTTTCGCCAACGTACCATCAGAAAAAATTTGCTGGGTCTCAACACCAACAAAGGCTGTGGATCTGACGGAATCCCGCCGATTGTTCTCAAGAAATGTGCCCCCGAACTAACACCTGTTCTTTGCAAGTTGTTTAACCACTCTTACAATTTGGGATTATTTCCGTCCAATTGGAAAATTGCAAGAGTACAGCCAGTCCCTAAAAAAAAGGCAAAAAGACCCTACCTAGCAACTACAGACCTATCGCACTGCTATCTATTATTTCAAAGGTCATGGAAAAAGCCATCAACATCGAGCTCATGAAATATCTGGAACTCAGGAATTATCAATGATAGGCAATATGGCTTCCACCATCAGAGATCAACTGGTGACCTGCTCGCATACGTCTCACATATATGGCAGCTATCTATTGAAAAGTATGGAGAAACTTTAGCTGTGGCATTAGATATCTCCAAGGCGTTCGATCAAGTTTGGCACCAGGGACTCCTCGCCAAGCTTCCATCTTATGGCTTGCCCCCTCAGCTGTGTTCTCTGCTTGCTAGTTTTCTCTCAAACAGGTCTCTTCATGTAGTGGTCGATGGAGTTTCATCTGACACTCTACTCATAAATGCTGGTGTTCCGCAAGGATCCATTCTAGCACCAACACTATTTTTACTTCACATCAACGACCTGTTGAAAGCAACTTCATGTCCCGTACACAGCTTTGCCGATGATAGTACCCTCCATACCGCTTTCTCTTCCAGGGCCCCTATATCAGCCCGTGAAACCAGAAATGAACGAGGAAGAAATGTTAACAATATAAATATGGACTTAGCAACAATTCTCGAATGGGGATCCAATAACTTGGTAGAATTCAATGCAAACAAAACACAAGCATGTCTTTTCTCTAGAAAAGCCGATCTGACTGTGCCTAATATAACTTTGTCAGGAGTAACCATACCACTGAAGTCATTCATATCGATGCTTGGTATTACTATCAACAATAACCTTTCCTGGGAAAATCACGTGAGGTCCATTGCCAAAAGTGCATCCCAAAAACTTGGTTTTTTGTTTCGTGCCAAGAGCTATTTCACCTCCAGTCAGCTGCTTATGATCTATAAGACACAGATCCGACCTGTACTGGAATACTGTTCCCATATTTGGAGTGCGGCACCTAAACATATCCTGAAGCTATTGGATTCTGTCCAAAAAAGGGCAATTCGTCTCGTCGGTGATGCCTCGCTTACAAACTCGCTCACTTGTCTGGAACACCGCAGAAAATTTGGCGATTTGTCTCTATTTTATAGATATTTTCATGGGCGATGCTCTTCTGAAATATCAACAATCGTTCCTCCTTTGGCAGTCTCTTCGAGATTAACCCGTCAAGTTCAGTCTTCACACCCCTTCGTGGTCACTTTGGAGACCTGCAGAACATCACTTTCCAAAGACTCATTCATCCAACGAATTGCGAGGCTTTGAAACTCATTGCCTAGGGAGGTGTTCCCCGAGGCATACAACCTCCAGAAATTTAAGAAAAACACCAACTCCTACCTTCTTTCCCTTGGTTCCCTCATAATATGTCCGAGATGTTATAATTTCTTTTTTAAGTTTTCCCACGCTTTCTACGCTTTTTCTCATTCTTTTAAGCACTTCTACTTTGGCCACTTGGTCTGTTTACGATATTTTGAAAATTCTTCGGTATGTCAACATTTCGAAGGCTTCTAGCTGTTGTTCGGAGACTGTTAAAGGTCAAAGCTTCTACCTGTATAAGAGCACTGGAAAAATATAGCATTTAAGCACACGAGCTTTTAGGTTTTCAAGCTATGGTCTCGGCTGGTTTCTTTATATTCACGTGCTTTTTCAATTCGGGTTTTTCTCTTAACGCACAGAGATTCTCCGAAAAGCTTCTTTTTCTTCTTCTTCTAGTCTCATATGCTTCGCGCACATTGGGGTCACCTGACCAATCTCGTTATCTTAACAGGATAGGGATGTTTTCCTCATCTTGACAAAACAGTGATGCTGCGTCTGCTATTCCACTTCAGTCTCTGATGTTACGCAACCAGGAGTGCTGCTTCTCACCAAGTCCACGGCTTACTTTAATTTTTCCTTGGAGTCTTAGTTTCGGGATAGAATACCGTTCACCACGAAGTATTTGACCCAAATAGGACATTTTCCTATATTTCACGATATTCATGAGTTGCCTTTCAATACTTGCTCTTCTGAGTACTTCTTCATTTGAGGTGTATTCGGCCCACGATATCCTTAACAGCCTGCGAAGGGTCCACATTTCCAAAGCTTTTATACGATTTATTGATCTTTCTTTAACAGACCACGTTTTAGCGCCATACAGTAGCACGGGTCAGTCTCTATGCAGCAACATGTTCTTTAGCTTCAAAATTTCGCTCCAAACCATTACTGTACCTGCTTCTTGGTTTAAAAATAAGATTTATGTAACAATTAAACTATATTTTCGTACATGTTGCCTATAAATGTTTTAGTTCGATCTCTAAACTATTTTTTACTCGCACGTTAATTACTTGGTAAATAAACTGTTTATCCCTACAGGCAGGGTACCAATCGATTAAGAACGTTATCAAATTCGGCATGAAAATTGTTGATTTTTGTTGTTTAATTCCACAAACAAACCCCGTTATTTTTCTAACTTGAATTTAATTTCTGGTTCCGACTGAAATCTCTTGGTTTTGGTATTTATTTTCCTCAATTCTCTTATTTATCTTTCATCATATCGTATATTATACTAATAATTTTCAAAATACGCTTTTGGTTGTTTACACATCCTTCGGGATACCGAATCCCACCTACAGGAGTAACAAGTTTAACCCGTTAATCAGTGGCGCTACTGCTTCTATTAAAGTTAAAAATATATAATAAATTAATAATTTTAATGCATTAAAATAAATGTTTACTTTATTTTAATACAGCATTTGCTAAGATATTAATATGTGTTACAGAATTTTTGTAATAACAAAAAAATTAGGCTCTTCATTTTTATTTCTTTGCCTTATCATATTTATTTTGGGTCGACTATTCTTGTACGCAATCTCCAAGTGTTTCTATCCTGGGTTGTCGGTTTCCTAGCAATTTTAGAGATATGTTTGACCACCACGTAGTTTTTAGGCATTCCTTACCGTTTGGACTTGTTGGAATTCACAGTGCTTCCTTGACAGCATGTCCTCTGGACTCCTCATAATATGTCCATTACATCTAAATCGCAATTTTTTTAATTTTTCAACTATTGGTGCTACACTGCCTCTTACATAGTTTTTTTTAAATTTTATTCAACCTAGTTCCGCCTGCTGTCCACCTTAACATTTTTATTTCGTTCGTAACATCTGAATTTGCACTTGGATGAAGAACCTAGCCCATATATTTGATCTCTATTTTCTTCGTCCATTTGGTATTTACGCACCATTCTATTCTATATTATATATTCTATCTTACTTTTGCTAATTCGTAAGCCAGAAATAACCTCTTTATAATAATAACAAAAATGCTTTATTAATAGATATTAAGCTTACAGTACCATAAGAAAATACAATAACTATCGAGAATATATAAGGTAACTCGAGTAGAAGTAACAAGTCTGCAAGGTTTACGAGTTCGTTTTTAAGTAGATCAAATAAAAGTTGTTGGGTAACCAACCGGTTAAGGAGCCGGGCAATATTGTATGAGAAAGAGCCACGATAGACTGAAGTCCTGTGGGTTGGTAAAGAGCTGGTATCCAAATCTTAACTTTAAATTATGAACTAAGGTGCTATATTTTATTTTTTTCATGAAGGTAGCTGGGTTCTTGATTCACAATTTTGTGAAATTGAACGCATGCATATACAAGAAAGTTTTAACAAAAAACGTGGAAGATGGACGACAAAGAGGGGAAAGTCATCAATGAGATAGACGACGTAGTGGAGGTATGGCGGAAATACTGCACATGAAACAAACAATCAAGAATTAATAAACATCCCTTCCATCGGGGAAATTGAACAAGAACCGTATATACTAAAAGCAGAAGTAGAGCAAGCCATCCGTTATTTAAAAAACAATAAGAGTACACGTGTAGATAATGTGAGCGCAGAAATGCTAAAACAGCTTTCTCCAAGCAGTGTTAATCTATTATGGAAGATTTGCAATAGGATCTGGCAAACTGGACGGTGGCCGAGCGACTGGATTTTATCCACTTTCATTTCTCTGCATACAAAAAAAAAACAAGTCAAAAATGTAACAACTACAGAACCATCGCACTGATAACCCATCCAATTAAAGTTATGCGCTTAGAATACTACTAAACCGACTCAAAAATTTCTTAAAGTGGCAGATCCCAGAAGAGCAAGCCGAAAAGGGCACCAGAGAACAAATTATAAACATACGAGAGATCATCGAGAAGGCAAGAGAGTTCGGGAACCCCACGTTTCTGTTTTCTTGATTACAGTAAAGCCTTTGACTGCGTGGAATGGTCTTAACTCTGAAAAGTGTTACTAGACATGGGAACCCCGTTACACCTTGTCATACTATTGAGACAGTTATACGACAATAGCATAGAATAGTCAAGGTCGATAGCAGGATCTCTAAAACCTTTAACTTATAACGCGGCGTTCGCTAAGGATGCATCTTGTCGCCCTTGCTTTTTATATATAGTTATCAGCGGTAAGACAATAAATAACCCCCGCTAAGTGGATGACACTACCCTTATCGCGAAAGAGGATCAAGAGATGGCAGAGTTTATTGAAAGGATCGAGCAAGAGAGTTTACGATTCGGTTTAAAACTTAACCGACAAAAAACAAAACAAAAAAATAGATCGTACCAACAAACTAGCAGCCGCACCTAACATTCATGATGTAAAAAATGTAAGTAAAAAAGTCTATTTGGGTGCCTATATAAATAATGAAGGCAACTCATTAACGGATATAACAAGAAGAACAGCGCTTGCCAAATCGGCTATGACTTAACTAACAAAAATTTGGAAAGATAATCACAGTACGAAGGCAACAAATTACAAGTTAGTTAGAACACTTGTATTTCCCATTGCCATATAAGAAGCGAAAGCTTGGACCTTGAGGGCCGCTGACATAAAAAAGCTGGATGCCTTCGAGATGTGGGTGTGGCGAAGACTCCAAAGAATCCGTTGGACAGCATGTAGAACCAATGTTTCCATACCGAAAGAATTGGGACTTCAAAAAAGGCTGTCAAGTGTAATAAAGCGGCGAATCCTGAAATACTTTGGTCACGTCACTAGAAGGAAGGACGACAATCTGGAAAAACTGGATGTGCAGAGGAAGCTGGAAGGGAAACGACCTCGAGGACGCTCCCCAAGACGATGGGTCGACCAAGTTAAGGAATTCACCGGTGCTCCGTTTCAAGAAAACATCAGTAGTGCCTCAGACAGGGATAAATGGAGGAAGATTGTCCAAACCACAACTTAAATGGCAACCATAAGATCACGACATGAAGTATACGACTAGAGAGAGAGATATGTTCTCCTCGCCTCCATATTAAACCATCCTAATCTGTTCAAATTATGCGACACATGCTGGCGTCTTCTCACTCCGGTGATAAGTCTTATGCAAGAAATTTGTAATTTTTGTAATCTACATATAGTAAGTTTGAAATCTTAAATTTTATAAAATATATTATAATTGAGCAGCAACTTTAATAAATTGCTCTTTTGAACTATTAATACCATCCGAAACTGTCTTGATTTTCTTATTGATGAATTACATGAATAACAAAAAGGTAAAAAAAAAGTTTTTTTGGTTTTCATAACAAAATAATCATATCACGAACAAATCTTAAATAACCAGCTTACAAAGAACAATTTTTTTTAACAGTATAGGTACACAACTAATTTGACAAATAATTTTTTGTGGGTTAATCGAAAATTTAAGATAAATTATGTTCGTACAATACGTACATTATACATAAACACTTTGCAGATCTACGCTGTCCGCTTAAAATTTGATTTGATGTAAATTAAAATTAAAAATTTATAACTTTAAAAATTTATAACCAATATTTTAGTACCCTGAGGCAAAAATGTGTGCGGATTTTTTATTACACCTTGTATTTTATTTTAACTTTGTTTTAAATTAATTTTATAAAAAACCAAATTAAAAGAACGTATGCAATTTTCTGCAAGCTTGTTGGTGATTAAGTAGGTAATTAGAACCAAAAATAGAAAATGATATCCTTCGTCTACTAGTAATAAATTTTCCTTGTACCCCCTTGACTTTTTAAAATAGAAACACATGTTGTTATACATCAAAGAACGACGTGTTAATACTACAGAATGTCTTCACCCCCTTAAACGATCTATTAAAAATGCCAACCCCACACTCAACAAATAAATTAAAATTCCTATTTTCTAAACACCTTTATCGTCACAGTGGCGTCACTCAGGAAATTAAAAGGATGCTAATTTTTTACATTTTATTTAATTAGTACGTAGATTGCTATTTATGTTTGAAATTTAGCAAACTATTTATATAATGAGCGTAGTGTGATAATATAAAAAATACTGATTCATGTTAAAATTAATTATAACTTCTTGTTTCTTTGTTGTTCAGGATTAAAGTATTATGATAGTTATGAAAAAGGTTAATTTGTAAATAAACCATTAGCAAATGTGTAAAATTGGATTAAGAGTATTACAAGCTTTGTTTTATTTTAATAAATTCTTGATACACAGGATATTACGTGGTGTTTATGCAGTTTGTTTTTTCCTGTGAGTGGGTTTAGCATTGACCGCCACTGTCTTATCCTTGTACTAATTTAAACGGTATTTAAGCCATTTCGGAAATCCCGAAAGCCCATAAAATTGCGTGTACATTAAAAGAAGATAACCGAAAACTGAAAATTGAGTGGCAGCCGTTAGTGATAACGGAAATCGTTTGTCAAATGTTTCGTTCCTGCCAAATGGTCGCAACGAATGGATCTAGTGTGCTTAGGTGGGCTGGCTTTCTTTTTCTATATCTAGTTCGTGTTTTTTTTTTCTTCTTTTTTTTCGAAACTGTCGAAATAACTACTAAAAAGGGCAGGTTAAATGGGATGTGACGTATTCGCACGACATGTAATGTGGTAGGTTGAATTTATGGACTGTTCAGTTGTTTCGATCGACAGTTGTTTTGCATCGTTCGAGTTACTATCCGACTCGGTGTTAACAAAAATTATACTCAAACTAAATTTTACGATTACTTTTGTGCAATGCATCGTCGCAAACAAAAAGAATATAATTGTCATCATGACTTTTTAAATAATAATAATTTTTTTAAATTATTACCAATCCACAAGAAAAATGCTAGAAAAGACAGCTTCATAGAGTGCGATATCCTCTATTAATAATGGCTTTCATTATGATATTTTTATTGTTACGCCTTCACAAAGATTTTCATCGTCTTAAATTGTTCACCCTGGAACTATGATATTTCTTGTTCTTTTGACAATTTTTTGGGTAAAACAGTATGGCAAATAATTTATAGTGCTGAAAATTTCAAGCAGGTATTTCTTGCACCTTTTCTCATCATCATTGGTTTTACAGCCCAGTGTTGGCTACAACTCGCCTCCATAACGGTCTGTCTCTCACACGATTACCCCATCTCTGTACTCAACGGAGTTCTGCTGTTAAATTAAATATAAACAGAAGATATTAAAACAACTTAATATCCATTCATACGTTATTCAGACGATCCAACAATGGTTGCAAGTCTTCTATCACATTATCTCTTCATCCCATTTTTGGTTTTTCTTTTCTTTTATTTCCATATATTTTTGCTTCTATCACTTTCTTTCTTTTTCTTCTTCTTCTTTAGGTGCCCTGTCCTCCTCGGACGTAGGCAATCATTAGTGCTATCTGAACCTTGTCTACAGCTCGTAGGAACAATTTGGTTGTACTTTCTTTGGCATTCTATATTATCTATTCTTTAAACGTGACCGAACCATTTAATTGCACCTCTTATAGTAGTAGGAAACCTAAACATCTATTGCTACGCCTATTTACATGACCTGAGAAATGAAAATGGCAGTCATCACTGCAGCATAATCCCCCATTCTTAATTGTTGGATCGTCTGAATAACGTATGAATGGGTATTAAGTTGTTTTAATATCTTCTGTTTAAATTTAATTTAACAGCAGATCTCCGTGGACTACGACATAGTGAGTTCATAATTTGATTGAATACACGTTCGTGATTTTCGCTTGACCTGGTGTAGCATACTTCCAGTTCTTCTAAATTTGTTTATAATGCTCAGTACAACGGCATTTTTTAACAATATAAAAATTTAACTTGAAAGTGAGTTACACAATCTATTAACCCTGTTACTGATAGATCTGCTTAAAATAAATATTTATGGTGTACATTTAGAATCTACACGCTTTATGTTTTTTTTTTGACAAATATTAGACGCCAGTCGAGATTCTCCTCGTAGATCTTCACTATAGCACAAAATTGCTGTCTTCGTCCAAGAATATGAGCACGTGGGTGACCATAAACGAGCATAAAACGCCTTAATATCGAGGGGGATAAAAAAGCCGCGAAATGAAAGACATTTTGACCCTTCAGAAGGGGGATCGCGTATCCCTTACCCTTGTAAGGTTCAATTTGGCGTAGTTAACCTTGCCAGATCCCTTGATTTCACCTCTCAATAGACTTTTGTGTTTGAATCGGGGGGAGAGTGGGACAGGGATGATCGGGATAAACAGATGTCTCCAGGATTTTGTGCACTGAAATGAAAAGCCGGATGTTAGGCTAACGGGTATGTTGTTTTAGGGAACGTGATCAGAATATTGGTTTTTTTTTCTTTTGTAGGGGTTAAAAAAAGTCGAGGGACATTTTTCGATATTGTTGTTGTGTTTGTTTAAGAACTCTTGTTTACAAACTAAATATTAACGAAGTAGACAGGCTGTTTACGTTGAAATGTTCAACGAACAAGAAATAATATATAATATTAAATTTGAATAAAAAACATACTTTTTGATATTTTACTGAACACTTTTAGGTACTGCTAAAGAGCAGACAAGTTATCAATTTTAATTTGTAAATTTGCTAAAAACGAGCTACCACAAGAAGACTGTAAAAACGCACCGATAGTAAAATAGATTTACCATCAGAGATTATCCATAAACCGATCATTCAAAGTATGTGTGATTGGTAACATTTTATATGTAACCTCTCTAGAAATTGTGTCAAATTCATAATTTTTTCAAGACATTATTGAATAGTTATTTGTGTAGCTAGTGCAAGAAATATGCTTTTTGCACATGTTGCAAATAAAAAGTTGAAAAAGTAAAGTTACCTACATAATAAATTTAAGTTTAAAGAACTAAAAAACGCGCTTTTAGAGTTAATCATACTAAAAATTAAAAAATAATTCTTAACATAAGAATAAAATTGCTGACGAAAAAATGTATGTGACTGTTATAAAAGCGTGGGGTTCTTTTATTCCGAAACGCACAGTTAGTTTAAAAATGTCATACAAAGCACCACACGCTTATAGAACAATGACATTAATTTTCTCGTCAGTAATTTTATTCTTATGTTAAGAATTATGTTTTACTTTTTAGTTTGATTAACTCTAAAAGCGTGTTTTTTAGTTTTATTTTATTTATAATTAAATCTCATTATTTAAAGTAGGGCCAAATCGAGTCAGTTACAAACAAACATACAGGTGAAACTAATATAAGCGTGTTAAAAATACACCCGTTACACTGAATACATTGTTAATATTATAAAACAAATTTTATTTAAAGAAAATTTGGTTTTATTATTAGTGTTTTTAAAAAATTAACACTATACTTTTATACTTTTTATTTATTAATCCTGGCGAAACTAGACAAGTGTGCAAAGTTTAAATTAAATCTGATCGCCTAAAGTAGGGCAATATCGAAGCCAAAGAGTCAGTTAAAAACATACAAACAAACATACAGGTGAAACTAATATAAGCGTGTTAAAAAAAGTTACAAATGCCGCATAAATGTAAGTAAGTATATCTTTATTCAGCATTTAACTAGTAACATACAATATTTTTTATAAACACTTTTATCTTAAAACTAATTTGTTCGTGCCTTGGAAATTTGTAAATATTTTTATTAAACAATTTAAAATTTTTGCTGTCTTTTATTACATCCAAGCAGAGCATTCAATAATTGAAGTCCATCTGAGAAAAACCTATAAAAAAACTGTGTATCTAAGCGATGGCAACTATCCATATGGAACAGGGCTTATCAATCAAGCTTGAACAGCTTTCTAGTTCTTATCCATGGGTCTTTCAGGACATTCGGCTATTCCATTCTTCGCCAATCCTTTATTCGCTAATCCTTTATCAGCTAATCCTTTTTTCGCTAATCGCTATATAAGGGAAAAAATGTATCGAGATAATAACTACGGAGGCTTTCAATTTTCCATAATTAACATGTGATAAAAAAATTTAAAATAAGATACAACACAACCTAAAAGACTGAGCAATCTAAAGAAAAATACAGCAACTTTCTAAATGAAAAGATTCAAAGGCTGGACCAAAAATTATCTAAAAACATCCTTTTGTTAAGAACCTTACAATTATTTAGCAAATACATTTTTAAGAAAACTTACATTATTAAACAAAACTCACCAATTATATTTCCACCTTAACTACAAACAAACAGTATTAAACTAAAAATATAATTATTACCAACGATCGTCGTTTTGAACAAAACCAGGATTTTATACTATTTAACAAAGTCGCTTATCAGTATGTTTGTATATTTAAAACTAGTAAAAACTAAACAAATAAAGCAATAATTACCAAAGTGGTTGCAAGAGAAAGACGCAAAATACTATTTAGAGAGGTTAAAGAGATGGGAATTAATCAGATATAACAAATGGTAATGATAAAAAAGTTCAAAATTTTGTTGGTTAGTAAGAGGATATTCCATTTTCCCCTACAGCAACATGATCATTCCAAAGGAAATTGAGTTTCCAGAAAATACATCGTTGATGTATAAATGCACAGTGTCTTTGTTGCCGACATACAACCAGCATATGCTTTCAACGGCACTAGGATGCCACGATGCAACGCCACCTGATATCCGCCAACGAAAATTTCACGTACCCAGTGGCATATCAACGCAGGAGTATTGCTAAACAAAATTATTGTAATGTTTTTATACTGTAATGTTCTTCAACCAAATTGATCCTGTAAATAAACAAAACATTTTTTTATAAAAAAGATTAATAAAAGTTTGGCTATTTTTAAAACATTCTGCAAAAATAATAGTATATTATGACAGTAATACATAATCAGGCCATTGAAACATAAGTAACGGGTTTAAGGCCACAATGTGAAGCTAAGTGGCCTTACGTTACCAATGCTTTAAAGGCGATTATGCACTTTACCTACGGCGCCGAAACACTAGACCCTTACCAACGCTTCTGCTAAGAAACTAAAAGTAACACAGCGCAAAATGGAGAGATCGATCTTTGACCACATTAGAAATGAACAATTACGAAAAAGAACAGGCGTGACTGATGTGGTTGTACATGTAGCAAATCCCAAATGGAACTGGGCAGGATATGTGGCTCGCATGCAAGATGGCAGGTGGATGAAAATATTATTTGAATGGAGACCCAGATCCGATAAAAGAAATAAAGGAAGATCACCAACTCGATGGATAGACTACATTACAAAAATTGGATTTGTAGCGCTCAAGACAGAAAAGAATGGACTTAACTAGGGGAGGCCTATGTCCAGCAGTGGATGCAGAGTGCTGATTAATGATGATGATGCATTGTGTCATAACATTTTTTAATATAAATCATCATATTTACCAAGTCGATAGGTTCATGTCGTTTGACACTGCAATTGGTTAATAAATAGATTAAAAATTTTGACGGAGTTAATTTCAGCGAAATCCAGGCATTTTTACCACAAAGAATGTAAAAAATTTGTTAATATGGATGATGCAACTATCGAGTAATCGGTATGTTCGCAAATAGGTACGTGTACATTAGGAAGAAACTAGCGACATTTATTGCGAAAGTAGATGTCAGCGTCTGTGTAATAAAGGTACCGACATCTTGGACTTTGGTCTCGGGCATGTTTATACAGACGAGGACAACTACTTTCGCAATAAATGTGGCAAGTTTCTTATTAACGTACCTTATATGTTGGAAATGTCAAGAATTTATAAATCATCGTCACGTTGGTGTATTCATTTAATTAATATTTATTAAAAATAACATTATCGTTTAAGTTTTTTTAAAGTAAATTTACAAGTTTAATTAATTGACAATTCATAACAAAATTTGACGTAAACCTTGTTTATTGACACTGTAACTAGCAACTTTTATTTATTTAAAGAGCCGATTATGCACGCTTTGGCGTTAATTATTGATGGTTTATGATGCATACATTCCAAGAAGGTTATTTATCACGTTGAAAATCTCTTTCTAATATATTTTTTTAGGTATAAATAAAATAATTATTGGTTCGGTGTCTTTCTACCAATATTTGGGTATTTGAAATTCACGGCATAAGCAAACCGATTGACGTACGTCACTGTTATGTGGTTGTTTTATCGCCGTTATAACATCTTTTGGTCGAGCAAAGACCCTTTTTATATTTTATGTTTATGGGGATGAATAGAACAGGTTCCTTTTTATAGGTATAGTTTGCGATGGCAAAAAAAAATAGCAACGCAAATGTTACTTTAAAAGAGTTTTGACTAGGGTGAGCTCCCCTATAATTTTAAAACCGTTAAAAAAATTGAAAAACTTTAATGTTGTTTTGTATTTTTCGATTTATAATAAATATTAAAATAGTATCAAATAAGCATCTGTCACATTGTGCTTGAAAAATATTTTTGTTTGCATAATTTCAAGCAAATACCAAAATACTTAGTTATAATAGGGTAAGCAGGGGTGATGGCACCCACTGGATTATGCCACTCACCCTAATTTCTTGATAAATACGGTGCATACAAACATGTCACGCAGGCCGAGGCACAGGGTCAACTCAACAAACTCAACTGAAACATGTTTCGGAAAAAAAAAGAAAAAGAACCTCAATATGACTGTGTAAAAAGATTCAAATCAAAAATGAAAAAAAAACAGGAAATATTAAGAAAAAGAAAGAAACATTGCACAAGTTTTGCAAGAAAGTTCTTTAGATACATTTTTTTTTACATTACAATCTTGCGGTTGGGCCTTTGGTATCGGCACCTATGTCACCTAGATCTTTTGATCCTCTGTGACTACCGCTGTGTCTTCAGGGCATCAGAATTCTAGTCCGCTGATTTTGTTGAACCTCAGGATTTCTGTTGGCCCTGTCTCTTTTGAATCGCTTGTATCCATTATCATACGCCCCAGGTTTGATACTGTACACCGCTAGCATCGGCCAGTGACACATAATGTGTATACTGCTCTCCTCCTCTTCTCCGCATAGTCGACAGTTTTTCTCTGTCGACAGCTTAAGTTTGAAGAGGTGCGCCCTTAGTGCGATGTGTCCTGTGAGCAGGCCAAGCGTGCTGCTTAGTCTACTTCGGTCCATCGTCCAGAGTGCGTCAGCCCTCTTCTGGAGAGGTTTTTTCATCAGCTGTTTTGATGTTCTGCAGCCAGTATTTGCATTCCCTTGAGCAATATGTTCTTGTTCAAGGATTAATTTCAATAAATGTTTTGCTTCGGCAATTGGCAATCCGACCAACTGGCTTCTTGGTTCTACTATAGTCCCATTTCTTGCCAGTTCATCGGCTACCTCGTTGCCATTTATTTCTGTGTGCCCAGGAACCCATGTAAGAGTGACTTTGTTTACCGTCGCTAACTCAGTAACGGCTTTCTTTAGATAACAACAATGAACAAATCAAAATGTCTTCGACGATGACGAATTAAGCATGAACTGAGAAGATTTTTGTTTGGAAAAAACAATATTATGTAGTATCGCTGCACTACAGATGGATGGTAGTTTTATGCCGTTAGGTTAATTTGGGTAAGTTTAAAAAAAATAATAAAAAGAATACGAAAAAACATCTTACAAATGCAATGGTTTGCAAAAGAAGTTCTTCAGAAAACGACAATAAACAAAATTAAAATGTCAATGTCTATGATAATAATATAAATTGGGAAAACAAAAAACATATCATATGGAGTATTTCTCGCACATTTGGGGTTCAGCAACAAGGCATTCTCTTCGTCTTCTAGATTCCATTCAGAAAAGATCCATTCGCTTGATAAACAGCTCAACTCTCACAGATACCCTTCACCCTCTAGAACATAGAAGAAGAGTTGCAGACCAGTCATTGCTCTACAGATATTTCCATGGCAGATGCTCCAGAGAAATAAAAACTCTTGTACCACCATTGGCCACATTCGGCCGAAGAACTCGGCACGCTGATCAGTCTCACCCATTTACTCTCAAGATTGACACTACAAGGACCAATCTTCATCAAGAATCCTTCTTTTACAGGGCTGCTACGGAATGGAATGAGCTTCCAAAATCAGTTTTTCCAGAGAACTATAACCTGCAACTTTTTAAAAAGCGTGTCCACAATCATTTCCTTTCTATAATCCCTTCCCCTTCTAATAGTCGCAGTGCGGGCCGTCCGCGGTCCACACGATAGGTCTACCCTTTTTGCGACTATTTTCATAAAAAAAAAAAAAACAAATGAAATATTTGCAAAGAAGTTGAAACAACGAAGTGTATCATCACTGTGCCACATGCTGCTGTAATCTCATACCATGTGCTCTAGATGGGATTCTTCAGATAGATACATCTTGATGCTTGATCACTGCCGCAACAGTGATCTTCATTGGGATCTTAATGTAGAAACTGTTGAGAAGACCAATTCCAAATTAGCCAGTAGTCATAAACAACGCAACGACTGTTCAGACATGTGAACCTTAAGTTATCCAGCTCCTCGACAATATCAATTTAGTGAGAAGACCTATGAGGATAAAGCCTTCTGAGTTAGTATATTGATTATTCTAGTTAAAAACAGAGCATTTTGTGGATTTTGTGATACTCGTTACCGTGTTACGTTACCGGTACCAAGGTACCCTAATGAGTAAGATCTTAATTTTTAAGAGTTTTCACACTAGATAAATTTATTAAGAATAAAATTGCTTATTGATACTCTTGATCAATATAAATAATAAATATAAATATTATTTTTAAACAAGCATTGTTTTTAAATAAAATTTTATTTTAAATAATTATTTAATATATTTGAAGATACGCCTATGGTTTATTAAAAATGTTTAGCTGTCATATTTTCAATTACACTTCTTCCGTCTTTATCTGTGTTTAGTGTTAGCTGTCTTACATAATTTTTTTTTATTTATAGTTAAGATGTGAATATGAACAATAAGTTTTTCTGTCCATCTAGCAGATGGAATTTTTTATTGTGCTTTCCTAATGGTTCGACAGATACAGGTATTACAAAAAGCACACATATGCCCAGCAACTATTAACATTAAATTTTTCTCGTTAATTTACTAAATAATTCTTTGTTTCGTTGGGTTTGAAATGCCACACCATTTACTTTGGCTTGTTGGCATTATATTTAAACATTAATATCACTATACGAGATATATTTTCCCTCTTGAATATTCATATCAATTTACAAATAATCT